>CM054817.1:12724929-12966785 GCA_028984105.1 Lavandula angustifolia
TGATAGTTAGTAGTTATGCTTTGAGACACATTGTATACTTAAGATTTGCTTTAAGTATAATTGAGAGAATTATTGGGTTTGTATACTGAAAGCAGTCTACGTATTTGCTTATATACAATGTTTCATGCTACCACTATTATTATTTTCATATCTAATTATTATAATTGGGCAAATTAGTCCATTATCTCACATGAGTTAGATCATACAGTGTGTTGTAGATCATAAAAGAAGTAGTGATTGGTTGAACTAGTGAGATATAAACAGTTATCACAGTTGAGGCAACTTTAAGATAAGTTGCTGATTTAGGCTGCAATGTAGATAAGAAGTGACTTGTCTTGGTCACTTGTCTATGTTGATACATTTGATGTATTGATGGATCGCGGTGAGACGTGTTCTTCTATCTGACCCGTGTGAAGAACCAAGGTCTCGCAGACTCAGCTGATCTTAAGCTTGATGAGATTTCAGCTAAGTACACTCGACTAGCTATCGCTTTGACTTACTATGGGTGAGGGTCATTGTTATGATAACCCTAGTTTCCCATAATTAATTAAGGATTTTTTATTATTATTTTTCCTTCTAATTTATAGATTTAGAAATTTTACACTCGTAACAACATGAAATTTATACGTCTCCATTTTATTGTACCTCCACGTATTTATGAATATTCATGGTAAATGGATTATGCCCATTTCTTAACTAGACAAGGACGTGGAAGATAAATGAAGGCTGATGATTATCCATCATATTCTCATACATATAATTTAGAATTTTAAGTCCACCTCATGCTAGGTACACAAGAGAAGTAAAAGTGAATTTGAATTACTCTTGGTCTATTCATGATCTTCACATCTTACCTTTTTACGTGGGTCTCATGCAAGTAGCATAGTATGACTCAACAAAGCTAAGCTTATAGCTAATTTTAATGACTAAGTAAGTCTACCCCTATTATTTATATAATTTAGATACTTCTTTTATTTGGGCTATAAATAGAGGGGTTGGGTTGATGTTTTCTGCAGATAGGTTTGTGTTTTTAGTATTTAGGTTAGGTTGATGTTTTCTGCAGATGTTTTCTGCAGATAGGTTTGTGTTTCTAGTATTTAGGTTAGGTTGATGTTTTCTGCAGATAGGTTTGTGTTTTTAGCATTTAGGTTAGTATATAAGTCTTTTAGGTTCGGCTGAATAAAACATGTGGATATGCCTAATATCAATTTTTTTAAATAGATAAATGACTTGAGATATCCTCGTTACCCAATTAATCACTTAGCCTAACAAATTATATGTATTTTTGGAGTATGAATTTTATAATATATGTTATGGATAGTATTGTATCCCTTATATCTACTCTATAATATTATTATATGATTTGTGATACGTATTGCAATTAATGTAAGGCGGTGGAGGAAGCATGACAACGTACCACTACTAAGCAAACCTACATGTAGACTTGTGACAAATCAAGTCAAATTTCTCTATAAATATGAGTCTCGCATCACTTCTTCTTTCTGTTTCTTTCGACAGCAACTCTGAAGAGTAGTTGATAGACTTATGTTGAGTTCTTAATATTAAAATCTATAGACTCTATTGAGGATGAAGATAGCATCTTATTTCACATCAAGTTAATATTGTCGCAGCATCGAGGTGGGTTATATTTTATTTAAGAAATTTATGTTTGAGTTATTAAGCTCTGATATTTATACGAATTAAAGTTATGAATGTTCATAAATTGTTTTACTCGCTATTGGATAAGTGCATCTACTTGAATGAAATTGGCTTTGCCAATATGAGATAAAATGATCGGATCCTGAGCTAGACGTGGCCAGGGTTAGTGTACACCAAACGTCACGAAGTTAGTCTTGGGTGAATCAGTTTCCCAAGTCTAATGAAGGGTACGAGGTTACTCTTAGGTGAATGTGTTTCCCTAAGTCTAACAAAGAGAAAAGTGTGTAGAATGCACCAATAGTTGAGAAGGAAAGGAAATGACTAAATACTAAATGTTTTGGTATGCATAGTGTGCTTTTGGTTTTAAAAACTCACTATGTGATACCCATGGTGCATGAACATTTCAGTTTCAGAGGATTTTCAAATGTTTATTATCATCTGATTCCCACTGAGTACACTAGTGCTCAGCCCAAATGTTTTAAAAATGATTTTGCAGACTGAAGCTGGCAGTGTGGGAGTGGTGATGCTGAGTTGGTCTGTTGTTTTGTTGTATGAATAGCTGTCTATTTTGAGACGCTTCTGCTCTCGTATTATGTATATTATCTCTACCTCCACTATGTCTAGTAAGGTAGCTGAATCGAAGGTTTGATCGTATCTGTATCAAAATAAGTTACTGAGTTTCTGGTTGTTCTTCAAGTTCTTCCCCTTTCTTCCCCGCTTCTTTCACCCCTCCCCAGTCGCGCTCCGGCCCATATGCCTTCCCTCGGGAATTTGGGGCGTGACAATTGCAACCGTATATCTCTGTATCTTGGGTGAGTGTTGTTGCGTGTAGCTCAAGCTAATTATCTGCATCATGCATCTGTGTCTTGTTAAATGGTTGATAATATCCCTTGAGAAGCTCGAAATGTTTATCATACTAAACCCTGTAGGTTGATTAAGTTCAAGTATGATCATAAGGTCGAGTGGTACTGCTCAAGGATAAGATATTAATTGTATTAAGTAGTCAGTAAACTTAACCAATTAATAGATATTCGATATCTTAAATAAGGAGATTAATTGAAGTTAAAAATACAAGTTCTGACTCAACTTTGGGATAAAGGGGTAAGTTAGCATAGATTCTTTAGTGGAATGAATCTATGTTTGTGATTAATGGTACTCTGGGCTGAGTATGGAAAAATAATTCACTTGAGGCCCGACTTTATTTCTTATATCAGGTCCCTGGTCTGGTCCGAGCATACGTCCAGTTGTATGCGGCATTTTCGCTCGGATTCACTAAACTACTTCATTGCCTGGAATTATTTGGTCTTTTATTAGACCAAAAGAATTAGTAATCGTCTAATGACCCATTTTGCTATTTTAGTTGGGTTTGGAGTCAAATGCCCATTAGGGTTCCTTTGACTAACCCTTATAAATAGGGAACAAGTGGGTCATTGTCACTTATTTAATGTTCTATATTTGTGAGCCGTAAAATTTGAGTCCGAGAGTAGTCCGTTGTGAGCTTCTAGCGCCTCTGTCCATCCGGAGTTGTAAGCTCGGGCAATGGAAACAGTCTAGACGATCTTTTTTGGAGTCAAGAAAATCATATACTAGGACGATCCTGCAGTATGATTTCGTACAGTTGTATCTTAGAGACGATTACTCTCCAACACTTGGTACTTGGCAATCGCGTCTAACAAATTGATTCCCATTGAAACCTCATGTGTGCATAACTATCCATTTCAGAACGTTACATTCCATCTTGTAAAAGACGTAGGTTTAAGTTATGCGCACAAATTCCACCTGTCATCCAAAATATTATTAATTTGATATTTCTGTGAACACAAAAATAAACTTTTCCTTCTAGTCCTAGCTAGTTTTCATAGACAATTGATAGATTTCAAGAATCTAGAAGGATGAGGATGATATTTCTCCACGAGTTATAACGACTTAAATGCTTCCTGGCCTCTTGCATTGTCCACACATTATATTTCATCTTTTATTCGTGTGAATCACCATATCCAATTAATGCCATGATAGTGATGTGGTTTTCTGGGACAAGATATTTAATAGCATCAGAAATTAACTGAGCATAATTTTGAGCTGTCATTAACCGAGCAGGCAGAATTAGTTTGGTGTGGTTTAATAATAAGAAGAAAGAGGTGGGGTGGGTGGAGATGTGGAGCACTTATTAGATATTATCATGATTTTGAAAACCATGTGTTTGGGATAATGTTAGGCCAATATGCACTATCCACCACATGTGTTTACAAAGTTTACTTTCCAAATTCACCAAGTATAATAAAAAGATTGACCTTCTTTCTGTCCCCTTGGGATGGCAAAGTTGGTGAAGGTGGTTGGCGGGGCCAGATAGGTCACCGGTTAAAATCCCACCTGGAAGAATCTTTGGGTAGCGCATCGCTTTATGGTTAGCACAGGGTGGTTGAACTCTCTCTGTGCGGTTTGCGGGCTATCTGCACAAGGAGCGGGGTTTACCGGTGTGCGCCAAGGTAGCGGCTGCGGGTTCCACGTATCAAAAAAAAAAAAAAAAAAAAAAAAAAGATTGACCTTCTTTCTCTGCCACTATTACTACAACATAAACACACACAAACTTTTCATTTTCAAGATTTCCATGGGCTATAAATATAATCCCTTTCCTTTTTTATTTATACTTTACACGAAAATGAAAATGAGAGAGAAAGCTACAGTCTTCCTATTTATGCTCTTGTTTGCTCTCTTCTCATCCCTTCCTTCCACCACTGCAGTCCCATCTTCAAGTAAGTTCCAACGAATATTCAATTTTTCTGTTGATTTTTCATAACTTTCTGTAAGTTTATTCTGTGCAGGAAGCCTAAATCCACTAAGTGGTGAGTACTATACATCAAATCAAGATCTATATCATGAGGTTATCTCATTTTCCAATCTAAATTTCCCATTTTTCTTGAAGAAGAAAGGAAGATGAAGTTGAAGTTGATATTTGCAGGTGAAGAAAGGAAGAATTGATGTAGAGCTTACAGATTACTCAGGAACTGGTGCTAATAATCATCACGATCCAGTATCACCACCTGGGACCTCTTGAAATTTGTGGCAATTTCTTAATCTAAGGTTATTCTGTCATCAATGAATCAATAGTTAGTTACTAGTTTATTTGTCTTTCTCTTCTCTCTGTACATGAAGTTGTTATGCACAAGAAACAGTAAAACTTTGAATGAGTTTTCTTCAGACTAATACAAAACCACAAGGTTACTGTTACAGTCCAACCTAAACCTTAAACATGTTCTTGATAGGATTCACCTGGACATAGCAACGGCCCTTTGAAGATTCACCACAGCCTTCTCATACCTCACAAACCCCATAAACCAAAACTCAAAATCATCTTCGGTAACTATCTCTATATACTTGTGTGATGGATTGTTCACATTCCCACTCTCATTAGCTGCCTTTATCTTCTTCACGGGGACGGATACCTTGTAAGGAATCCTTACGAGACCCCCTGAAGAGGAGTGGAGTGTGATGGATCTTTCACTGCAGAAAGAGAGTTTGTGTGTGGAGATAAAGAGAGTCCCAGCAATTGGGCCTGCGGTTGTTGATAGATAGCATTGAGATGCCTTGAGCAGCTTCTCTCCATCACTCACTCCAAATATGTCTCTGAAGATGTTGTGTCTGCCTCCTTTCTTGATGATTTTGGCACCAACACTCAGCTTCCCTTTCACAGTTTCTGAAAAGTTTGGCCCCATCTTCACTGCACATCATTCAAGAATGTACGCTCAAATCTTGAAATCAAATAATCCAATCATTTATGCATACATACCGTGTTCGCGAACTCTATAAGCAAAACTGGCTCCCTTCCTCTCAAGCTTCTTCATCTTATGAGATGCACCTAGCTCCCCACTTTCTGCACATCTCAATATTTATTTATTATTCATTAGAGAAAAACAGAGAGAGAATGACGAGATTGGGATACCAGTTAAGGGAGTGGAGTGATCTGAGGAGGATGGGCTAACGGGTTCAGACAAGGAAGATGATCTGTCCAAGGTTGTCTGAAATGGGCTTGTCGGAGAACGATCTTCAAAGGGATGATGACTCTTCACTTCCTCCATGAGATTCAATGTTGAGGAAAATATGAATGCACAGCTGCTAATAATGGATGAGAATAGCTGACGGAGGAGGGAAGGAAAGTTGAAGGAAAAATCGTGACAATTGACTAATGGAAAAATGGCTGTCACGGTCGGAAGCCCCACAGTTTTAATTATTAATTCCAACCAAAAAGTAGAGCTATCTTCATTTGAATTAAGAAGTTTCAACCGGCAGTTGGACTTACATTTCTTGGAGATTTCCTTTAGTCAAATTAGGTTGGCGGTAAAAGTTGCTAAAACCACATTTGAAATGAAAATACACTAAAGAAATCGGATTTGCTCGAGTTTTCTTAATTTTTGGAGTTCAAGTTCACGATTTTCGACTAGTTTTTAAACTTCGACTCGTCCGTGTTGGGCTGAAAAATCAACAAGCATGAAGCACAGAGAGCATCTATAAGCAAATTATTGTTTAAAAAAGGGAAGCTGAGAAAATTGCAAGAAAAGGGGAAAGGAACTAGCAACTTCAAAATGTTCTCAACTCTAAACCCATCAGCTTATCAGTAAATAACACCATTCTTACTGCAGCATAGACAATCACAACGGAGCTGCAATTGACATAACTTCATTTTGCCTCTCTGATTCATATTGATCATGTTGTTCGTCACTGGTGAAGACCTGCAACGCATAATAACAAGTATTCCTAAATTTTAGGAAGAGGGAAAACTGCCATGTTTGGAGGAGAAAGAGATTCACCTATTTTGCCACAACTTCACTGTGAGCTTTGTAGGATAGAATTACGTTCCAAATTAAGGCTATAAAATTGGAAGCAAGGACCTGTAATTTGATAGTTAATACACAATAGTCTACAACTCAGACAAATTAAAAAAAAAAAAATAGCAGGCATCATCATCATCAACTAGTTTGGTGTGCTTCTTGAATATGTTTCTGAATTGTGGATAATACTCAATTCTGCATTAAACAAACCTGAAATTGCTGTGGCACAAGTAGAAAGTTGAGGAACTGAAAAGGAATCCAGAGTTGCCAATTTGCAAGAACTGATGAGAACCATTCCTACAAAATAATAATTTGAAAAGTCTAGATAGCCAAATGTTACCTGCATTTAGAAATCAGAGTGGAAGTATAGTTAAAAGTACCTGTTTCAGCTTTGGGATTATATTTGATGATTGTCCCTCAAGTGTCATCAATGCAGATAGAAAAGTCCCAATAAAAATGGGAGAGAAGACTAACTGCATGTCAAAAATTACATATGGGAGTCTAATTTGGGTACAATAACAGCAAATGGGTGAAAGATGTGACCTGGTCAAGGACAAGCCTCAAGAAAGCACCAGACGTTCCAGGGGCAGTTACCAGTTTACTCAAGTACAAATACCTAAATGCGTATTAGGAGCAGTTAATTCACGTCTGACAAATAGCATAAGAGGATGCAGACTAAGTAGCTTTTAACTTTTGATCTCAAGAAAACAACAAAAGCTATCCCAAATTTTCAACCCCATCAGTTGTGATCTTTTATAAACAACAAGAGAATATATAAAATAAATGAGATACAGTTTATATAGATACTGGAAACTAATTACTAATAATAATTATTCATGTTATCAAGGTTAAAATATACAGCTAATCCACGAAGATAGTAAGTAACACGAAAAACCGAAAAATCAACAAGCATTGGTGACACAATAAAAGATCGTCATTACCAGAAATGCAATGTCGGACCAACCAAAACCAGCCCCAACAGAGTGAAAGTAAATGTGCGCTTCACGTCAAGAGATGGTGCTTGATCAATCAAGAGCTGAGGAGCAAAGAACCATAAGTAAATATACAAAGTTGAAAAACTTTTAAACTAATAAGTTTGTAATTCACAAGTTAGAGCTGGTTTCAAGTGTTAATCTACATTAGTTTACCTGGCACATCACATCCCCAACCAAATTTAGCAATGAAGATGTGACAGCTTTTGTGATCATAGGGTGTTTGGCAAGAAGGGAGAGATACCTGCAAACAAATCTTGATTGAGAATTTGAGACAAATGCACTCGATTAGCATTAAGTTGATAAGAAAGGCGGAATGTAGTTAAATCATCCCCTGCCATACTTTCCCAACATAAACAGAATTTCAGGTCCCATTTTTTTTTTTTTTATCTACATAACTAAGGAAGGAAATACAAGAATTGAACCAAAAGAAATATCTCACTCTAAATCACAAAAATCGAAGACTCCTTCAAAATCTGAAAACAAAAAGTAGAAAACATGCCACATAAACAAGTTTCAAAATCTTCACCACGAAAGGAGTGACCATTCACTACCATGACCTCCACCAGCGTTGCCACCATCTCCACCACCAGAACCTCCGCCACCGCCCGAACCTCCTACTCCGTCCCCAGATCCGCCACCACTTACAACGCGAAAAGAGCGAAGGTACGAAGGCTCCGACCTATATATTCTAAACCGATTTGCAGAACTTCCCTTCACATGAATTCTATTACACATACAAATTCTGCTTTGGGTATTGATATGGGAGCGACGGTAACCCGTCCATCCCGACAAAATATACGATTTTTCCGTCGGGTTTGCGGGGCATACAGCCAGCATTGTTTCTGCTGCGCCTCTCTTCTGCTTCCTATGACAATGGATAATAAAAGAGTAGAGAAAAGCTTTTCGCTGACGCGGGGGTTTTTGAGGTTTTAGTATGTACATATAATAATAACAATAATATATGTATAATAATATATGTATAATATTCTCTGATAAGGTTTTATGCAATCGTTAATATTAAAACCTAAAGTTATTATAAAATTGAAAATTTGTGTTCATTTTACTATTAATTATATAAAATGGCCACACAAGAAAGTGTAGTCGTTAGAAATAATAAAGTTTTGAATGATCACAAACTCCTTATTCATATATGAATCAATCTATGTATTTAGTAGTTTAGAAATCAGCCTGAGTATGTATTGGTAGTCTCATAGTTTTTCAGACTAATTTTGTTCAGGTTGGATTATATCAACTAAGCTTCAGTCTAGCTTACTAAACTCAAGTCAGGACACATTTCTCATTTCAGATCCTTACTGTTTTGACTAATCGATTGAAGTACGATGTACAAGCGCGGAATCCAAAATCAAAGGTTAATGGAACAATCAACTACCGAATCGAAGTTGATTAATACCAAGGCGCCAAGTAAGCCCTAATTCCAGAGGGACATAACAATACGTGTTGACTCTGTACAAAGCAAGCTGCAGAAAGCTACGCGGGCTTGATGCATTTAATGCATAAGACTGTTACAAGCCTGGAGTCAATGGGAGGCCGATCTTCGTCCAACGAATCTTTCCTTGCTTGTCTATAGATATAAAATGCCTCTCACTCTTGAGAAGTCATAGAATCTCAAGAAGCCAAAACTCTCATACTCTCAAGCAAAGAACAAACTCTTAGCCTTAAAAATCTTAAGTGTTCTTTCATAGGAAATTCACTCTGTCCATATTCCAAGTGATTATCATATACATCACATACTTGGAATCAAGAGTTTCTCATACTCTTATTTAGTTGGACAAAACCTCAAACCTAATATTCTCATTGTTAGATTGATAAACTCATAAATTGTTAGTTTGTTTGGTTAATAGAGTGATAGATAGTTTGATTGATAGTTCGTAGACGCTCTCGATACTCTTCAAGAAACTGTTAGTGGATATCTACTGAGGGAGAAAGTGGACGTAGGATCTTGTGAATCCGAACCACTATAACCTTTTGTGTTCTTTACTATTCTGCTTATTTGTTTATTCTGTCATTTGCATAAACTATTTTGAAAGAGCATGATTTTCTATCAGTCTGAATCAAACGGGCTGAACATATAACTTGCACCATAAGATAATTATTGTTTTATTGAAAATATTTTCTTACTAAGTTTTACAGCTCACACTATTTCACACACGCACTGACTAACTAAATCTCAATCAGACTCACTCTAAACTTGAGGATCTAGGAGTTCTTGTGCTTAATATCCGCTGATCAATTAAGGTTACGGACTGCTTAATATAATCAACATTGGTTGGGTTACTGACTTAATTACTAACTTAATGTAATTAAGGATACTGACTGCTTAATATAATCAACATTGTATCCATGAGTAGTACCACTCGACATTATTAACATACTTGAACTTAATCAACATGCCGTGTTTAGTGTGATTATCCTTTCGAGTTCTTCATGGGATATTATCAATCCTTGACCAGGGATATAGCTGCAAGATATAAACTACCACACTGAGCTACAAGTTATTACTAACACCCAAGATACGTAGATCCGATCGCAATGACGTTCACCATAGTAGGTCAAAGTGATAGTTATCCACATGCACTCAGCTGAAGTCTTATCAAAGTTAAGACCATCTAAGCGACCGGGATCTTAGTTCTCCATCAAGGTGAGTAAGGAGAGCGCATCTTACTGTGATCCGTCAATACACCATTTTAAGTGTACTAGAATAGACAAGTAACCAAGACAAACTACTTCCTATCTACTCTGTAGCTCAATACGACAACGTGTCCTAAAGTTGTCTCAACTGTGATGTTTGTCTATATCTTGCAGTTCAACCAATTGTGCAATCTTTTGTAATCCACCTCACACTACACAATCTATGTATATAAAAGATAATAGGACTAAGCATGCACAAATATAATAATCAGATAGAAGAACAAATAGCGGATAGGAAAAACATATTATATACATAGCATAAAATTTGCTTACAGTATACAAATCCCAACAATATAATTGGTGATCCAACCACAAAAGTCAAGACCCGACATCAAATAGGTCATGCGACCTATCTATGGAAGAACTTAAAATAGTTAAAGAAGCATTTACAGATGTAAACTAGGTGACTACAATGCAGGAAGAACTAAATCAATTCAAACGCAGCAACATATGGGAACTAGTAGACAGACCAACCCATTAGGTTGTAATCGGAACCAAGTGGGTCTTCAAAAATATGCGCAATAAAAACAACATTACTGTTCGTAACAAAGTTAGACTGGTTGCTAAAGGGTATTGTGAATTGATAATGAAGAAACCTTTGCACCAGTTGCTCGTCCGAAAGTTGTTCGCTTATTCTTAGCTTATGTTCCTCATCAGAGATTTAAATTATATCTAGATGTTATATGTGCATTTCTGAATGGCAATCTTAAGGAAGAAGTCTATGTGGATCAGCCACCTGGCTTCGTTCAGGGTAATGAAGTATATTATCTGAAGGAAGGTTTACACGATCTGAAACAGGCACCTCGAGCCTGGTACGATATGTTGGTCTCAAGATAAACGTTCAGGTGTAGGGGGGAGGGGTGAATACACCTGAAAACTTTCTCAACTTAAATCGCGAACAGTCCTATTCAGGAGAGTGCCTTGCTGAACAAGTTCAGTAGACCATATATGTTGTTCTGAATCGCGTGGACAGAGTGACTGACTATACAGAGGCCTGCTAGCTGACTGATGTCAGAATTTAGTACCGTTCAGTAAGAGTTCAGTAGAGTGCAGAAATGTGTAGGCCTAATTCAATTGAGTTTTGAAAACATTTTTATTAAAACTGTTTCAGTATATTAGTGCAATCTCTTAAGCTTTGTTGAAACACAGTTGAATGATTTTGAAAGATAGTTTTCAGTATGAACAGAAATCAATGCAACAGGAAAAACAGAACACAGTGATTTTAAAGTGGTTCAGATATCAACAATCCTACGCCCACTGTCCCGAAAAGATCGGGAGGCTATTTTATTATACTGAGTTAGTCTCAGTCGGTTGTGCACTGGACAAACACTGGTCTTAAGGATTATACTGAGCAAGTCTCAGTTTACAAGTATCAAACTGAAGTGCTTGACAAACTCTCCAACTATGAAGGAGTTCTTTACAAGTAAGAACAGTTCAGGGATGAACTCCTTCGATCTAAGCTATGGATATGTTCAGTGGAGCTTAGGTTAGAGGGAAGGGAACAAGAAGATGGCTTCTAGAGTGATGAACAGTAAGGAATAAGCTCTCTGGGTTCGTGTTCAGTCAATTGGATACTAGAGGCTATTGATTCTAATTCAGCTTGGTTCCCTTGAGAAAGTATGTTGCCTTTCGCTTGAAGTATTTCGCTGAAGATATTGCGGAAAGCTTGAGTCGGTAAGTGTTTGCTCGTAATCGGTCGTGTGTTCTTGATATTGTGTGTCGTGAGCTTTGATTTTACCTCTATTTATAGAGGTGAGCCATGGAAAGATCCGTTGGAGATGACGATCCATGTGTCATTCTCTTTTGGGTAGCTAACGGTTCTTTCAAAGAAATCTGGCAGAGTCTTTTCCCTCCATTTCTGGAAATAAGTTGACTTGCCGCTTTAATCAGAAAGTGGACAGCTGGCTGCTCGTCATTAGTCGAGGTGTAGAAAGTAGTTGAGACAAACAGACTTCTAGGCAGATCTGAAGCTGACTTCTCTGAATACCTCGTATGACTCTACTGATTTAACAAGTAAGATCATTGACAGTCAAGGAGAGTGTCTGGCCGTTGCTGAGTCTGACCTTGGTTCAGTAGTATACTCCTGCTGAGTCCAACTCTACTGAAGGTCAACTCTGAGTTCAGTGAACTGCTCCTGTTGAGTTCAGTTCTACTGACTCCTTTCAGTATGCTGCTCCTGCTGAGTCCAACACTATTGAGTAAGAATACCTCTCAGTATGCTGCTCCTGCTAAGTCCAGCACTACTGAGTCTTCACTCTATGGTACTGAGGCGGATAGTCTACTGAAGGGTCAGCAGACAGAACTAAGTGCCTGAACCATGCTGAAGGAATGTCTACTGAGTCTGAAACTCTTAGAGACAAAGGTATTACAATTACAACTCAATGGTTCACCATTCAAATTAGGGTTTGGGATTATTCAAATTTTCTAACACTATACTACTGAATCATCTCCTAACAATTTCCCCCTATTTGATGATGCAAAAACCTAACACTACAAACTATCAGATACAAGCTCCTTACAAATATTACAAGTAGGATCAGTGGAGTTGTTCATCATATTCTAATCTACTGAGGGATACATGAAGAAGTATCAGAACCTACAGAATTCTAACATAAGTTTCCCCCTATGCAATAATTTCCCATACTCAAACAAATGGAGTCTATCAACAGTGAGTGTGTGAGTCAGTAATCACTTAGGTGATTCTGAGTGTTAAGCTTAAAATAAACAGACAAGCCATGAAGACAATGCGGTATTGTTGGACCAAACAGCAAAGATGTTATATATATGAATGAGGTTCAGTACATTACATCTCTTGCTATTCTAAGAAACAAAAACAAAGAAAAGAAGCTATCTCATGAATCTCTGGATCCTTGCCTTAAAATCTCTAGATTTCTCTTCTGGAAAAGGTAATCCATACATATGGAATGTATCCTTACGGAGCTTCTTCATCTTCAGCACGTCAGCAGGGTCAGAATCATCAAGTTCTAATGCAAGTATAGCACTTCTGACTTCTCCTTCAATAACTCCAGTATATAAAGATCCATCAAGCTTCTGTGGAGGAGGCAGAGGTCTAGGAACAGGGACTCGGACATCTTCTTTGTCAGTTATGGCCTTCTGAACTATGACATATATTTCAGGATCGCTTACCAGAAGCCATTCAGCAAAGGCATTGCTCTTGTGCATATCAGGCCAGTACCTCCAAACGAAGTATCTCTTGATAAATTCAGCCTTTAGAGTCTCCCACTTCTGAGTCCTTTCCCATGGCATCCATTTATCTACCCTTGGCCACCTGTGGATTTTCTGATCAGTAGGCTTCCTGCCTCGCCTATACTTATAAGGAATTTCAGTATCCTTCACATGCACCCTCTCTCGGGCTTCTTTCTCAGTGCGCAGTCTGAGGGCTTCTAAGTCAGCCAGCCTAAGCCTCTCACGGGCTGCACTGATCTGCCTCACCTCAGCTGTCCTGTCCAAGGCCCTCTCCATCGTGTCCCAGATTTCCTTCATCTCTAGCTCTTGTTCTTCTGAGGGGACATAGGAGGGAACATGGGGTTGTTCCTCTGACTCAGCAGGTGATTGGGATTTGGATTTCGAACCTGAGGTTCCGCCATGCTGGTCAGTCTTAGACCTTTCCTGCTGTTGCTGCTGCTGCTCTGTCTCTTTCTCTTTATCGGCTTCATCACCGATGTTCAACTTTCTTGGAGGAGGCCTAGTACCAGGCTTTCTTCCTCCAGAGACTTTTGTCTTAGCTTTTGCCGGAGCTTTCTTGGGTTTGTTTGCTGCTTCAGCTTCAGCTTCAGCAAGCTCCCTGGAAAGCTTCTCATCAGCCTCTATCTGAGCTTGTTCCTCAGGGCTCATATACCTTCTCGTCCCTTTCTTCGGTGGGGTTGGGAGTTTTAGCTTTTTCTTTCCCTTTCCCGCCACTGGAGGAGGCAGAGGAGTCTCCTCCTCATCTGAGTCCTCCTCTAGGAATTCAGCAACCTCCTTGATATGTTCTGCAGGAGTCTGGGTTGCTGAGTCCTTGGGCTCTTTTGGTCCTGAGCCACTTGGTCCAGTCTCAGCGCTCTACATCGCCTGTGCCTAAGACACCCTGGGCCTGACCTGAGCTAATTGACTTCCAGCTGCACGTACTGATCTCTTCCCCTTCAGTGTCCTTTCCCCCTTTTTGGCATCATCAGCTGGGCCAGGGGTAGGAGCAGGAACAACCTTGTTGTTCAAACCGACAAATGCATTGGCAAGCCTGTCCAAGGCCTTCTTCATTGTTTCAAACCTTTGGTGGAGGTCGTTCCTCTCTATAATTAGATCCTCACTATACTTCTTGTGAGAGGCATCCACCATCGTCTGAATAGCTTGCAACTTGGCATCAAACTTCTCTTCACAAGTCTTCTGAATAGACTGAATTCTGAGCTCTGTATCTTGACTCAGTGAAGAGATAGTTGCTGAGTGTGCTGAGTGGGCCTCCTTATAATCTTCCAGCAAAGTCTTCTGGGCAGCCACCAGCGATGCTTGTTGATTCTCAAACTCTGCTCTCTGAGTGGCTAAGGCGTTAGTGAGAATGGCTGAGAAGTCAGGAGCTACTGAATTTTGAATAGAGGTCCTTAGCTCCTTAATCCCCTCACTCTGAGCAGTAGTAGATTGTTTCCAGGTCCTGTGGACACCCTTGGCCAAATGTTTGTTCTGAGCTCTTTGACTCTTCAGGGCCTTATCAACTGTCCTGGACCGTCGGCTTTTCGAGCTAGGCGCAACCTCGAATGCAGACCCCAACAGCAGCTGTTCTGGGTCTGCGGCCTGAGAGGTTCCAGCTGCCGACTTACCTGAAGGAAGAGTGTTGAGTGATAATTCAGCTGTGGGTTGAGCACCCTCCTCCAGTTGAGTTCCCTCAGCAGGCTTCTCAGGGCCTGCATCACTGGGGGGGTCCTGATCATCGGGATCAGACCCTCAGAAGGCGCGGCTGCTGAAGGGATACAGTCGTTCAGAATGGCCAGCATCGCCGCCCTTAGATCTTCCAATGAGCTGATGTCCGCAGGCTTAGAGTAGCCTATCTGCTCGCGGAGGATCAACTCTTCTTCATTCAGCTGTTCGCAGGTATGGTGTAGGATAAGCTTGTTCAGAGAGAACCAATCCTGGAATCGAATGAGCATGTGAAGCCTGGCCTGCCGAGCAAGAGCAACCAAGTCAGAGTGACTTGAGATCTCAGGTATGGCCTCTGAGATTTCTCGGGAGGCTCTGTTTTGAAGAGTTTCAGCCTCTAATCCGATAGTCTCGGCTTCTGAGCTTGTCTCCGTGTCATCTATGTCAATTGGAGACATGACCTTCTAAGCAGAAGGAATACTGCTGAGAGGTGGAACATCCAGTGGGGTATGAGAAATAGGCGTAGACGGTTCAGCATCTGACCCCTGTTCCACTGACACTTCTCTTTCAGCAGAGACTACCTTCTCCACTGAGATTGTCTTCTCAGAAGATTCTGAGTCGTCTCGCAGTCTCAAGGGAGGAATGATAATTGCTTGTTCAGAAGTTTTCTGCTTCTTAGGTGGAGTCTTCTGAGCAGTTTTCTGCGGTGGAGACCTCTTCTTAGTGGGAGTAGAGGTCTTCTTCTTCCCTTTTCCAGCCTCAGCAGGCCCTGCTCCTATCTGCTGGAGGGCTGCTGCCTTGCTGTGGAAGAGTATCTTCTTAGGATTGAAGTACGCATTATCTGCGTAGGTAATGTGGTCAGCACCACAGAAGTCTTCAATCATTACAATCAACTTCATCCCATATAGAAGCTTTCCCTTGACTGTAGGGCTGTTCGCGATTCTGTCAAAGTTGGCAGCCTGAGTCTGGAATTCTTTCAAAAAGAACTCCGTCCAGTTCACCTGAGCTCTATCATATATCGCCATCATCATCTGGAGCTTAGGCCTGGAGACTTGGTCAAACGAGCCAGCTTGCTAGTCAGTATTTGCGTGACTATGTAGGCCAAGGCTCTATACTGCGGCAGCATGCAGTTCTTTAGGAAAGCCGCCCTGAACGACGTCGGCTTGCTATAGAATATCTCTAGATATTCATCTATCATATCATCTTTGTAGCCAGCAACACTGATTCCTGAGCTGGGCAACTGAAAGCTCCTCTGAAGAGCTTGCTTTATCGACATTTGCTTGATCTCTGAATCATCACGAGTCGGGTCAGTAACGTGGTGAATGATGAATCGCCCCACTATGTCGCCGTCTACTGAGTCGGAATTCAGATACAACTCCGAGATCTGACGCGGAAGGAAGAAAGCAGGCTTCCTTGACAAGAATTCTTCAAGGCCTGATGCCTAAGGCTGTTATCGAATCGGGTCGAGCCGAGCTTTGTACAGGCTCGGCTCGATTAGCCCATTTTTGCTCAGGCTCGAGCTCCGGCTCGAGCTCGATACGAGCTTTATATTCGGGTTCGAGCTCGACTCGATAAAAAATAATGGTATTCGAGCTTGATTTGAAAGCTCGATTTCGGTATCGAGCTCGATTCGAAAGCTCGATAAAATTAAGAAAATAATATTTTTTTAATTTTTTAATTCAAGAGCGAAAGCTCGAATTCGGTACCGAAAGCTCGAATTTGGTACCCAAAATCTAAAGTAATTTAATCGAGTCGGGCTCGCGAGCTTTCGAACCGAATATTGCAATATTCGAATTCGGCTCGATTAATTATCGAATATCAATATGAGGCTCGAGCTCGAGCTCGAGCTCGATATTATCGAATTCGAGCCGAGCCTTATCGAGCTCGAGCCCGAGCTATTCGATAAAAGCTCGATTCGATAACAGCCCTGCTGATGCCCTCAGCACCTCGAAAATCTCAAACATGATGTCGAGCTCGCATGTATCGAACTCCATAATAGGTTCACACCAGACCCTGTCCTTCTCAAGGATCTCAACCATGTTGATCGGAGTAGAAACTGAAACATTCTTTGCTGACATATCTAGAATCTGTAAAACTTAATAGCAGTATCAAAAATATTTATAGAACATGAGTATAATCTACTGAATAGGCAATGAAATCTACCGTAATAATCGTTGAGAAACAGTGAATGCAGTGTGCAAGTAAAGGATTGAATTCTCAGAATTTTTAGGGTTTAAGTTGCAGAGAGTAAAATAGCGGTTTTCTAGCTTTGAACGTGATATATATGATCAAGAAGATGAACAGTTCAAGATCGACGGTTCAGTTTAAATTTGCTTTATGAGATGGACGGTCAGGATTTTATGTTATAAAATAGGCAATGATCATCGTAGCCGCCTAAGTCAAATTACAGTTGTATATAGCCAAATAAGTAACTTGATAAGACATGCATTTAATGCACGACAGAATTCAGCAAACTTAGCATAGAATGTCGCGCATTTAATGAAAACCTACTACAACAAAAATGCTGATATCAAGAAATATCGCGTTGTCGTAGGTACCGTTGTCGTAGGTTTTCGCTAATAGACAACGGTTTTTAACCGTTGTCTTTAAGATTTTCGACAACGGTTTTCAACCGTTGTCTTTTTGGTATTGCGTCCATTGCCGTTTGATCTTTCGAAAACGGTTTAAAACAGATGTCGTTTCATTTTTCTACTTGTTGTCGTATGCGTTTTAGACAACGATTTTAAACCGTTGTCGTATCGTTTTTATTCCGTTGTCGTATGTATATTCAACAACGGTTTCCTATCGTTGTCTTTCACTTTTTTCAACTGTTGTAGTAGGTATTTTTTACAACGGTTTGTAACTGTTGTCGTTCCGTTATTTTAACCGTTGTCAATGGTACAAATTACAATTTACAATTTACCACCATCAATAAAACTAATAAAATCCTGTAATATTTCTATAAAATAGTTATCAAGAAATTCTGTATTGTAATAATAATTCATTGTTCTACGACTAAAATCTCAAGTATGTATAAACTATAACAAAACTAGTTCATTACAAAACAAACTACCCATTCTTTGACAACGATTGAAAAATTTACCAAGAAGTTGGTTGCATTCGGACCCCAGTACTTCGACAACGATTGAAAAATGACAACTTTGTTTTGCTTCTCGATAATACGCTGCACGAAAGACATTTCCCATCAAGTTTTTACACAAATCATTCCCAGAAAATACAAGTTTTTTCATGTCAATTAAGAGTAGAGGAATGAATGAACAACTAATAGCAACGGAATGCATGACTTCATACCTCCATATTAAGTTTAACCTTATAGTAACATATCAGGAGCAATAAGTTAAGGTCATGGTAAGATTAGCTTATTTAAATCTAGGTTAATATAGTTAAAGCAAGAGAGTTAAGAGAGAGTCCATGAAACTTGACTGTATTGGGAGGAGTCTTATCTAGAAACCATGATGAATAAAAAATACACAAAGATGGAGCAGAAAACCCCATAGAATTCCAATTAAGTAAATAAACAATAGTAAACAACAAGTAAGACTACCAGTGCATGAATCAAGAACCTAAAAAATCTGAATTTTACTAAAATCACTTGCATTGAATCCTACTCCCTCCGTCCCATATGTTTCTTTTCGGCACGGTAATTTATGCGGTTGACTTTTGTGTGTTAGGAGATAGAGTAGTGTGCATGGGGCCCACAAAAAGTAACTTTTTGTGAGAGAGATTTATTTCCTTTTTAGGAAACAGGACATTTGTGTGGGACAGCCCAAATTAGAATACAAGACGTTTCATATGGGACGGAGGGAGTATTTCGTAATAAAATCTTTCAATTCAGTTAAATTGAAGAGAACTTATACTGAAATATTTTGTACTAAATCTCACTTACACTGAAGGGAATGTATGTCTGGCGGCCATTAACAAGCCCACTTGTGAAGCCTGTGTACCCTGCCATCACTCCATGAACCGCACTTTGAGCAAGGAGTGTGCAGTAAACATTGTCTGACGCATTGCTTGGAATAGCTCGGATCATGTAAGTTGGATCTGCAGGTAATCAAGTTTAGTGCCAATATTTTATGAAAAAACAAAATGAAGTAAAAATGAGAGTACTCTAACCTATATATTTTAGAGTAATTGACATTTTATTTTGCTTCGCAAAATGGTCCTGTCAAAAGAGAAAAGTTTCTTAATAAAACAATAGCGGATATAACGTTTCCATACACAAAGTATACTTGATTTTGTAGTGTTAATTATCACACAGGCACAGGCTTACTGCCTCCTACACAATAATAGGACCGTCTTCATGCAGGTTTTTGACATAGGACCAATTCAATAAACTAAAACTAATTCCACCCTTAGTCTTCTCATCTAGAATTCATTTCATAGAGGACCCCGGTTAAGTATAACTACTAAGGAGCCATTTGCTTTCAGTCACCCAATTTATCTATTTTGGGTTTATCCTTTTCTTGGAAAATCACTGTTAGTATAAGCAGCTTGTCGATCACCCAAATTAGCCTCAATTGCTGCTATACTCCAAGAGAGCTTCCTATTTATGCTTTTGTCGTTTCTATAACCAAGTTTTTTTGTAAATATTTCACAACCAACTAGAAAAAAGGAATGAGAATAAACAAAATTGTTGGAGCTTTTAGGAAAAATCTAAAAACAAAAGTAGAGATTTTTGTCTTCACCCTTCCGTTCAAATTAATAAAGGTCTAAAGGAAACGATAAAGGTAATCACAACACAAGGCAAATAGTAGATCAGAAGAGATAATTTATCACAGAAAAAAAGGAAAAGCCAAAATGCAAAGGTAAATTCTCTCTCACCTCCATAAACAGCTACATCAGCCTGCAATTCCTCACATTTGCACTTGATATTGAACCATTTCCTAACCAATTTCTTTGACCATGAAATCTTCATATAACGCACCAAAAAATAACAATTTCAGCATAAATTAATAATAAAATATCAACTTTTAAATCAACTATAGTCTCCAGTAAAAAATCTGAGCAATTCACGAATCATCAACCACCAGATAATCGAGAAATCATAATTACGCAGTAAAATTAACAGTAAAACGCTACGAATCCGCCGAATATAACTAGAATTTTCCATAATCGACACGCACAGTAACCAATTAAATCAATGCCAACGAAACTAGACAGAGAGACCTAGAGTTCCGTCGTCCTTGTCGTCATCTTCATCATCGGAATCATCAACATCGTCATCGTTCACCGGACAATAATTTTTTTTACAACGAATAAAACCAAGAAAAATAAAAATAAAAAAACAAATAATCAAAGTCGACGAAAAATCTATACAATAAACTTCTTCTCGGCTTCAATATCTTCGACGACGGCACCAGGCATGACGGCTTCTCGTACGCCGCTGTTGAGTGTAGAGAGAGAAAGGGAGGGAGGGAAGGAGAGATGCCTGCTAAGATAGAATGGTTGTTTCTTATTTTTCTTAGGGTTCATTTTTGGGCTTTACTCTGTAAAATACAAACTCTTATTCGGCTCATTTAATAATGTGTTGGACTCGTATCTATTACCATACACAAATTAGTGATAATTTTTTTGAGTTATTTGCCTCAAAATACATGAATTTTTGTCAAATTTTCGTTTTGCACACGAACTTAAAATTTGCGTGTAAATACAAAAAAAAATAATTTATTTTAAATTACATACTAGTCAAAAATCCAGCAAAATTAAAGTTGACATGTCATTTCCCGACGTGATGTATTTGTACACTTAATTAAAATTATATAAGTTATATATACATAAGTGTAGTATTAATTAAAATTAAAATTATAATTAATTATTTAAATCTATGTATTAATCAAAAAAAATCTAAAACTTATTTAATTTTATAAGTTATTTTAAATCATATATTAAAATATATAATTATTAATTTTTTATTTAGATTTATATTTAATTTAATTATTTAATTTTTATTTTATTATTATTAAAAATATATAGGCAATTTGTAATTAATATATATAAATTTTGATAAAAGACAACAGATAAACGACAACGGTTGATGAAACCGTTGTCTATGAGTGAAAATTTAAACTACAACAACGGTTACAAAAACTGTTGTCTATACACGCATTGCATAACCTATGACAACGCATCAACGACAACGGCTAGGCGAAACTGTTGTCTATTAGCGCATCCTTCAGCTACGACAACACACATATGACAACGGTTGTGTCAACCGTTTTCTATCAGCGCAATTTTCACCAAACGACAACGCAACAACGATAACACTAGACAAAATCCGCTGTCTATTAGCGCACTTTTGGTATAAAAGACAACGGTTTTGACTACGACAACGGTTTTTTGAGATATGACAACGGTTTTTTACCAAAAACGTTGTCTTTTAAGTGTTGTCGTAGGTCAAATTTGTAGTAGTGACCGTTTATATTAAATGACATTCTCTAAGGCATTGAATACGATGCTGAAACATAATCATTAATGCATTCAATACTATGTTGGCTACTGAAAAGAGATACGCAAACCTGTCAGCTGAACATCGTAGTCAGCTGATACCTCGTGTAGATGGTTGCTGAATCTCCATATACTGAATGAGTCCAGTACTGAGAGTGAACATTCCCCCTTGTTGAATGCTCCTCTCCTGAAGCCTCTTACTGACTTGAGTCAGTAGGGTCCAGCAGACCTAGCTCTACTGAAAGTTCTCTGAATCTGGCTTCAGCTAGAGGCTTGGTCAGAATATCGGCCCTTTGATGGTCAGTATGGGTCTTCTCCATTCCGATTTCCTTCTTTTCGACATGGTCACGACTGAAGTGGTATCTAATGACCACGTGCTTGCATCTAGTATGAAGTACATGATTCTGAGTGATTGCAATGGCACTGGAGCTGTTGCAGAAGATCGGCACTTCATTCTGAATGACATTATAGTCACGCAGCAACTTCCGGTAGCCATGTATTCAACTTCAGTAGTTGACGTCGCTACTGAATGTTGTTTCTTTGAAAACCATGAGATCAGCTTACTGCCGAGGAACTGACAAGTTCCCGAAGTTGATTTTCGGTCAATCCTGCAACCTGCATAATTATCATCAGGATAACCAGTTAGTTTAATATTATCATATGCTGGATATCATAAACCCATGTCAGGTGTTCCTCTGAAATAGCGGAGAATCTTCTTTGTTGAGTCCATATGGCTCTGCTTAGGATTCGTCTGAAATCGAGCGCAGACACCTACAACATAAGTTATGCCAGGTCTAGTAGCAGTTAGATATAAAAAAGAACCAATAATTGCGCGAAATTCAGTATGGTCTGCTGATACTCCCTCTTTGTCAAGATCAGTTTTCATATTCGTGTTCATCGGGATCTTGATTGGTTTGCCGGATGTGCAACCGAATTTCTTGATGAGGTCTCGAGTGTATTTACCTTGATTGATGAACGTTCCCTTCTCTAATTGTTTGACTTGAAATCCGAGGAAATAATTCATCTCTCCCATCATTGACATCTCGAATTTATCCTTCATCATTTTCTCAAATTGTTGACACATAGTGACATTCTTTGATCCGAATATGAGGTCATCTACGTAGATCTGCACAAGTAATATGTCGTCGTCTAGACGAATGCTGAATAATGTGCAGTCTACTGTGCCCTTCTGAAAACTTTTCTGAAGAAGAAACACAGACAGGGTATCATACCAAGCCCTGGGTACTTGTTTTAACCTTTACAGAGCCTTTCTGAGTCTATAAACCTGATGTCCCTGCTGAAAGCCGGGAGGCTGTTCTACATAGACTTCTTCTTTCAGCACGCCGTTCAGGAACGCAGACTTCACATCCATTTGACATACTCTTAAGCGTTGATGTGTTGCGTAGGCTATGAATAGTCTGATTGCCTCCAATCCTACAACTGGAGCAAAAGTTTCATCGAAATCTATCCCTTCGGCTTGATAGTAGCCTTTTGCCATGAGTCTTGCTTTGTTCCTTACTATGACGTTGTTTTCATCTCGCTTGTTCTTGAAGACCCATTTAGTTCAGATCACATGTTGATGTCGGGATCTATCAACAAGCTCCCATACTTCATTTCTCGTGAACTGATTCAGCTCCTCTTGCATGGCGATGATCCAATCAGCATCCTTAAGTGCGTCCTCAACTGACTGAGGTTCTACAGTAGACAAGAAACAGGAATATAGAGCGCTTTCGCCCTGACAGAATCTGGATCTTGCCTTTACACTAGCTGAAGGATCTCCAATAATTAGATCAGTAGTGTGAGCGTCCAGCCACGATCGACGATGTTTTAACTCTTTATCTGATATTTGTTCAACACAGATAGTAGGTGAGTTAGGCATTTCAGTTGTACTATTCTGAGATTGAAGTAATTCAGTTACTAGAGTCGGGTCTACAGAGTCACCAGGTTCAGGGGCATTTTGCTCAGGAACTTCATTTGTTCCCCTGAATTATTATTCTCAGTAGAGATCTCAGTTACCACTTAGGTTTCTTCATCGACCTGAGTTACCTGGGATTGACTCTGTTCAGTAGAATCAATTTGTTCAGCTACGTCTGCTGCTGGCTGAGATTCAGTAGTCTTATCTTCAATTTCCTCTTTTGAATCATCATCCCAACATAGCTAGATCTTCTCAACATTATCTTTTAAGCTCAGATCTTGTAGCTGTTTACTAATGTCCTCAGATTCTGAATTTGAGTTTCTGCTCCTGTCTTCAGTAGCAAACTCATTAAAAACAACATGAGGGCTTTCCTCCACGCAAAGGGTCCGGTAGTTAAAAACTCTTAAGGCTTTGCTGACCCCGGAGTATCCTAAGAAGACTCCCTGGTCTGACTTGCTATCAAAAGTCTTTAACTGATCCTTTCTATTATTGTGGATAAAGCACGAACACCCAAAAATATGGAAATAAGATAAGAAAGGCTTCATGCCGTTCCATAATTCATATGGTGTCTTCTGATGTTGCTTCGTCAGTAGAGATCTGTTCTAAGTATAACAAGCAATGTCAGTTTCTTCTGCCCAGAATTTAGATGGGAGTCCTGAGTCTGCGAGCAGAGTTCTTGCTGCTTCTTTGAGTATTCTGTTCTTCCTCTCAGCAATCCCATTTTGTTGAGGCGTACGTGCAACAGATGTCTTATGCTCTATGCCTTCGGCTTTGCAGAACTCTTCCACTATTGAATTTAGGAAGTCAGTTCCTCTATCTGAACGTATCTTTCTGATTTCGGTGTTCTTCTCGACACTGAGCCTTTTCAGAAGCCCAAGCAACTCTGTTTTGACGTCAGACTTATTAGCAATAAATATGACCCATGTGTAGCGTGAGTAGTCATCAATGACCACTAAAGCATACTTTTTACCTCTGATCGTCACAGGAGAGACTGGACCGAACAAATCCATGTGTAGCATGATGCAAACGCGAGAACAAGTTATCGATATCAAGACTTAAAGTATTTGCTCTGAACCAAAACAAGACCGAATTTGCCAAAGATCGAATCAAGTAATAAACGAGAAGCAAACTCTCGATAAACGGGAAAATGATAAACCTTTCGAAACCCTAAGGCTTCGCCGTCCACAAGTTCTGACCCTTGCCCAAAACTAATACCAAAATCCACGACAACTAAAGCTAGAGCCCTCATCTATATTTATAGGATGGAAGCCCTAATTAAACTAGGAATCTAATTAAACTAGGATAAAATAAGATACTAAATAAAAGGATAAAGTCTGAATTGAATCCGGCATGTAGACGCCATGCAACCACGTCTCCATGCAGCTTCTTCCTCTTCACGTTGATCCTCTCTCGCCCCATCTTCTTCGAACATAAACTCGTTTAAATTGATTGCTTGTCACCATGAAATTCTCATCTTCAATTTCGTCGTCTTCCGATCGCTCCATATCAACTCCCTCCCCCTCAAAACCGGCCTTGTCCTCAAGGCGAAAACTCAGAAATTGGCGTCTGAAATCCTCCAATGCTACCCACGAAGATTCCTCCTCGCCTCGATTCTTCCAACGAACTAACAACTCGCGCACTCGTCCCTGTGGTGCCACTTTTTCACGAACACGTAACACAGCCTCGGGATAAAAAATGTCGTCGGCTTCAAACTCCAAGGATTCCGGCAATGTAGGCTCCACCGGATGATCACCAATTACACGCTTCAATTGACTTACATGAAATACGGGATGAATGCGACTTCCCGGTGGTAATTTTAATTCATAGGCTACCGCCCCAACTCGTTGCACCACCGAAAAAGGGCCATAAAATTTAACGGTCAATTTTGAATACGGTTGCTGTGCCATGGACGTTTGACGATGAGGCCGAATCTTTAAAAACACCAGGTCTCCCTCACTAAACTCCACTTCACGTCTATGCTTATTATCTTGCGTACGCATCCTCTCTTGTGCTCTCTCCAAATTACCTTGCAATTGCCTCAAAATTTCATCACGCGATTGCAACATGTCGGATACCGCCGCCACTCGGCACTCCTCCAATAAATATCTTAACAAGCTAGGTGGTTGCCGTCCATAAACTAATTCAAACGGTGTCGCACAAGCCGCCATTTGAAAAGAAGTGTTATACCAATACTCTGCCCATGATAACCACCCCGCCCACTTTCGTGGATGTTCAGACGAAAAACAATGCAAGTAAGTCTCTAAAACACGGTTTAAAACCTCTGCCTGTCCATCCATTTCCGGGGTGATAGGCGGTACTAAATTTAAGCTTAGTACCTTGCGCCTTAAACAATTCACCCCAAAACGAACTTACTCATAATGGATCTCTATCGCCCACGATGGACCCGGGAATTCCATGCAACTTCACAACATAATCCACAACTTGAGTTGCTACGCGCCGCACCGTAATCGGAGTCCTTAGCGGAATAAAGTGACCATACTTTGATAATCTATCCACCACGACCAAAACACAAGAGCACCCCATGGAATTCGGATGTCCAGTAATAAAATCCATGGAAATATCCTCCCAAATGCGCGAAGGGATAGGCAACGGCTGCAACAATCCCGCCGGAGACTGAGCTTCATACTTGGCACGTTGACACATCATACAACTAGTGACATAATTCCGAACCGTAGCAAACATGCCCTTCCAATAAACGCTAGAAGCGATCCGCCTATAAGTCCTCAACACGCCCGCATGACCCCCCGACGGGGTGTTATGAAATTCGTAAAGCAACATAGGAATCCACCGCGATGTAGAAGTTAAGACCAAACTTCCCTTGTAAAGAAGTCGTCCCCCTACGACGGAATAATGCGGCCGAGAGGACGGATCTTGCTGCACGGCGGAGATGATATCCTTCAAGATCGGATCATTGTGCTGCTCTTGTAATATATCGGGTATATTATCTCAAATGGGCTTACTCAATGCCAGAAACGAGCCCTCCTGAACCTCGGCGCCCTCATGACTGCGAGACAAGGCATCAGCTGCCCGATTGGAATTTCCCGACTTGAATTCAATCGCAAAATCGTAACCTAGCAACTTGGCTACCAAAACTTGTTGAGCCGGAATTGCAACCCTTTGGCTAAGCAAATGCTTAAGACTATGATGATCGGTTCGAACCAGAAACCTTCGATCGATCAAATAGGGCCACCAATGTTGAATAACGAGAACAAGACTCATCAATTCCTTTTCATAAGCCGATGTAATAGTATTGGCAGCTCAAAAACCCTTGCTATAATACGCCACTGGATGTTTATCTTGCATCAATACCGCCCCAACTCCAGAATTAGAAGCATCACACTCGATTACGAAGGTTTTGGAAAAATCTGGTAGCCTTAAAACTGGAGCCGAAGTAATAGCCTCTTTTAAAACCCTAAATGTCGTTTCCGCATCCTCATTCCATCAAAATTTTCCCACCGTCGCCTCCTTTTGAAGTAAGGTCGTTAAAGGTTTTGCCAGAATCCCATAACCCTTGATAAATCTTCGGTAGTAGCCCGTTAAACCCAAAAATCCCCGAACCGCCTTAAGAGATGTCGGCGTTGTCCAATCCAAAACCGCACGCACCTTCTCAGGATCCATCGAGACACCATCTTCGAAAATTAAATTCCCAAGATAATCAACTTAAGTTGCTCCAAACGTACATTTCTTCCTATTGGCATAGAAGTCATGTTGTCGTAATTTCTCCAACACAAGTGCTAAATGCTCCCTATGTTCCTGCCATGACGAGCTATAAACTATAATATCATCGAAGAAGACCAATACTCCCTTCCAAAGATAAGCCCGGAATAAGTCATTCATCGCGGATTGAAAAGTTGCCAGAGCATTAGTGAGGCCAAACGGCATTACCAAGAATTCATAGTGGCTGTTATGCGTTCGAAAAGCAGTTTTTGGAATATCAGAATCCTTCATCCGAATTTGATGATATCCGACACGTAAATATAACTTGGAAAACACCTTCGCCCCTGCCAACTCATCTAATAATTCTTGAATCACGGGAATGGGATACTTATCGGGAATAGTCGCCTTATTCAGCTCTCGGTAGTTGGAGAATCTCCAACTACCATATTTTTTCTTAACTAAAAGTACCGGACTGGAAAATAGACTATAGCTCGGCCGCACAATACCCGCTGCTAACATATCTGCCACTAATCTTTCCATTTCATCCTTTTGCAGGTGATTGTACTGCTACGGTCGTACCGAAATTGTGCCAACGTCTAGTTTCAAAGGAATCGCATGTTGAACGCCTAGATCGGGAGGCAACCCTCACGGCTCATGAAAAACCTCCAGAAATTTATGCAAAATTGACTCGATCAACTGATTTTCCAAACTTGACTCGGTCTGTCCCGCAAATAACCAACTAGTCGCCATATCGAAAACTAAAACCGCCAACTCCACATCATCCCATTTTTGCAAGGCCTTCATAGTAGCAGACGCTCTCAATTTAGAGCCATCACCCTGCAATTTGACTAGACGTCCATTAAGCTCAAACATAATATACAAACGATCATAGTTCAGGCGCAACTCTCCTAGCGTTTTTAGCCAAGCGACTCCAAGTATCATGTCGACACCACTAAGAGGAAACACATGACAGTCAATCATGATGCACTCCGGTTCAAACTGGACACTTATTCCTGAATAGAAACCCTCTGAAAACACGCGATGTCCATCTCCTAACCGTACCGGAAAAATCTGAGTAGTATCTGCAAGAAGACCCAATTCCGCCACCAATTCATGTGATAAAAAATTATGTGAAGCTCCGCTATCTACTAAAATCGTAATTTCCTTGCCCTTAAGCGTGTCAATGAGGCGAAGCGTTTCTGTGGCCGACAAACTGAAAGCCGATAAGGCATGTAAAATTACCCCGTGTTGTGCCTTCGGCCCACCCCCTTCCACCGGAGTTAAAACTTCATATGCACCATTTTCCGACAAAACAACCTCTTCTAACTCAAGGTGATCGGTATCGTCTTCATCCACCATCAAAATCCACAAATTTTTAACGGCACAAACATGGTTAGTGGGGTGATATGGCAACTTACATTTGTAACATAAACCCTTCTTGCGCAGTTCCTCCCTTTCCGAATCCGTCATTCGATGCAAAGGAGTTCGGACGATGCCCGTCCGCGTATTTGCCGGAACTTCAGTAGGGGGCACGGGTAAGGCCAATGCAGTTGAAGCGTGCGCCGGCCGATTATACTGTAAGGGCACCTTCCGAGACGTCCCTAATTCTTTTGAACCAAAACAAGACCGAATTTGCCAAATATCGAAATCAAGTAATAAACGAGAAGCAAACTCACGATAAACTTGAAAACGATAAACCTTTCGAAACCCTAAGGGTTTCGCCGTCCACAAGGTCTGACCCTTGCCCAAAACTAATACCAAAATCCAAGACAACTAAAGCTAGAGCCCTCTTCCATATTTATAGGATGGAAGCCCTAATTAAACTAGGAATCTAATTAAACTAGGATAAAATAAGATACTAAATAAAAGGATAAAATCTAAATTCCGGCATGTAGACGCCATGCAGCCACGTCTCCATGCAACCTCTTCCACTTCACGTTGATCCTCTCTCGCCCCGTCGTCTTCGAACATAAACTCGTTTAAATCGATTGCTTGTCGCCATGAAATTCTCATCTTCAATTTTGCCGTCTTCCGATCGCTCCATATCATAGCAGCTGAAGGATTCCATGAGTGGAAGGCGATGGAACAGGCAGATTTTGCTTCTTTGTTTGGTTTCCCTTCAGACATGCTTCACACTGAGTGTCTTTGCTGAACACTTCATTCGACAGTCCTCTTACTAGAGCGTTTCTAGCTAGCTTGTTGAGCGTCTTGAAGTTGAGATGGCTGAGTCTTCTGTGCCAGAGACACCCCGTTTTGTTTTTGTTCTTCGCCAGCAAGCATGCTTCCGGTTTAGCTGATTTCCAGTCAGCTACGTATATATTCTTTTTGCGCGAACCTGATAACATTATTTTCCCTGTAGATTTATCAATGACATCACAGAAACCAGCATAAAAAATCACTCTATTCGAGTTATCACAAAATTGACTAATAGAGAGAAGATTATGTTGAAGTCCTTCAACATATGATACTCTTGTAACTGTGGCGGTTCCAATGCTGAGTGTTCCATAGCCTTT
The DNA here is from genome assembly GCA_028984105.1 of Lavandula angustifolia. Classification (NCBI taxonomy): domain Eukaryota; kingdom Viridiplantae; phylum Streptophyta; class Magnoliopsida; order Lamiales; family Lamiaceae; genus Lavandula; species Lavandula angustifolia. The sequence continues at coordinate 12,754,538 of CM054817.1, forward strand.
GGTATAGCCTTTTGCATTGTCTCCTAACTCGATTCTGGGTTCTTTAGTAAGTTCCTCTGGTACGTCATATGTCTTGAGCATCCGCTGTCCACATACCGAGGGTCCTTGTGCTCGTGTAAAACAGAATTATATTCAAGTACCCTTTATTTTTTATTTTGGGTCCTTAGATGTTAGTTTTGGAAACCCAAATCTGTCTCACGACCCTGGTGGTCTCAGACAGTTTCTTCCTACTTTGATCAGAATTATACTCAGACTTACTCTTTGAATCTCTGACAACTCTAGATAGCTTTCTACGCCTCTCCTTCTCCTTCCGATACTCGACGGCAAGTAGTGGATATTTCTTAGATAGGTTTCCTTCTTGTAGATTGCTGATTGAAGGTTCAGCCTTGCTAGATGCGAGAGTTGCTGTGCTGACTGATGCTTTGAAAGCATGGTCGATCTGTGTGTCAGCTTCAGCTCGCTGCTTCCTTTGGGGTAGACCGAACTCAAACTCCTCAGCTTTTAATTCTAAAAATATATGATTAGGAGAAACAATGTCAAGATCAGAATGTCTAAGCAAAGTAGCAAATGGAGTCAATGTTCGTCTGGCAGTGCTCTCAAGATTTTGAGATTCATCTCTCGGTTGGAGAACGTCTTTCCCAGCCCATTGATAGTGTTCATCAGATCCGTAAATCTGACGTTGAGATCTTCAATCGTGTCACCAGGCATGAGAGACAGTCTCTCCAGCGCTAATTTGTTAGCTTTGATCTTCTGAGTCCCCCGACTCAGTACGGACTTGCAATCCTGAACTCTTCCGAGATAGGAGTCACTCAGGGTGGTCAGTATGGCATTTCTGGAAACCCGGTCTAGATTGTGAAGCTTCTTCTGTTCAGGAGTGAAGAGGCTTCTGTCTTGGGGGATCTTCTTCCCGGTCACCATGCCTCCTCCTTGTGCTGGATCCTGGGTTTTGACACTATCGATCATAGGTACGATAGGTCCGTCTTCCAAGACCTCTGCCATGCTGTCGTGGTGGGAAGTCAGATAAGCTTCCATTCTGACTCGCCATACCCCATAGTTCTCTACTGAGAACATGGGTACCATCCTCCTGACATATTAGACATTTTAAATACTGATGAATGAAGAATGATATGTAGTGAAAACGTTTTCAGGATCCGTTCAAGTAGACCAGTTTCAGATAACAAGAGTCTTAGAGAACTCCTACTCTGATACCAATTTTTAGTCCAGAGATAAACGTTCAGGTGTAGAAGGGTGGGGGGTGAATACACCTGAAAATTTTCTCAACTTAAAGCGCGAACAGTCCTATTCAGGAGAGTGTCTTGCTGAAAAAATTTAGTAGACCAAATATGTTGTTCTGAATCGCGTGGACAGAGTGACTGACTATACTGAGGCTGCTAGCTGACAGATGTAAAAATTCAATATCGTTCAGTAAGAGTTCAGTAGAGTGCGAAAATGTGTAGGCCCAATTCAGTTGAGTTTTGAAAACGTTTTTATTAAAACTGTTTCAGTATATTAGTGCAATCTCTTAAGCTATGCTGAAACATAGTTGAATGATTTTGAAAGATAGTTTTCAGTATGAACATAAATCAATGCAATAGTAAAAACAGAACACAACGATTTTAAAGTGGTTCAGATATCAACAATCCTACGTCCACTGTCCCGAAAAGATGAGGAGGCTATTTTATTATACTGAGTTAGTCTCAGTCGGTTTATGCACTGGACAAACACTGGTCTTGAGGATTATACTGAGCAAGTTCAGTTTACAAGTATCAAACTGAAGTGTTTGACAAACTCTCCAACTATGAAGGAGTTCTTTACAAGTAAGAACAGTTCAGGGATGAACTCCTTCGATCTAAGCTATGAATATGTTCAGTGGAGCTTAGGTTAGAGGGAAGGGAACAAGAAGATGGCTTCTAGAGTGACGAACAGTGAGGAATAAGCTCTCTGGGTTCGTGTTCAGTCACTTGGATACTAGAGGCTATTGATTCTAATTCAGCTTGGTTCCCTTGAGCAAGTATTTCTCTGAAGATCTTGCGGAAAGCTTGAGTCGGTAAGTGTTTGCTCATAATCGGTCGTGTGTTCTTGATATTGTATTTCATGAGCTTTGATTTGATTTCCCTCTATTTGTAGAGGTGAGCCATGGAAAGATCCGTAGGAGACGACGATCCATGTGTCACTCTCTTTTGGGTAGCTAACGGCTCTTTCAAAGAAATCTGGCAAAGTCTTTTCCCTCCATTTCTGGAAATAAGTTGACTTGCAGCTTTAATCAGAAAGTGGACTGCTAGCTGCTCGTCATTGGTCGAGGTGTAGAAAGTAGTTGAGACAAACAGACTTCTAGGCAGATCTGAAGCTGAATTTTCTGAATACCTCGTATGACTCTACTGATTTAACAAGTAAGATCACTGACAGTCAATGAGACTGTCTGGCCATTGTTGAGTCTGACCTTGGTTCAGTAGTATACTCCTGTTGACTCCAACTCTACTGAAGGTCAACTCTGAGTTCAGTGAACTGCTCCTGCTGAGTTCAGTTCTACCGACTCCTTTCAGTATGCTGCTCCTGGTGAGTCCAACACTACTGAGTAAGAATACCTCTCAGTATGCTGCTCCTGGTGAGTCCACACTACTGAGTCTTCACTCCATGGTACTGAGGCAGATAGTCTACTGAATGGTCAACAGACAGAACTAAGTGCCTGAACCATGCTGAAGGAATGTCTACTGAGTCTGAAACTCTCAGAGACAAAGGCATTACAATTACAACTCAATGGTTCATCAATCAAATTAGGGTTTGGGATCATTCAAATCATCTAACACTATACTACTGAATCGTCTCCCAACATGATACATTGTCAGCTTTCTATTGGATAAGGGATTTCAAAACGGGACAGTTGATTGTACTCTATTTCGACTAACTCCTTCAAATTTATATCGAAGATGTTATTTTGAGTTCTAAGAATGAAGATCTACGTAGGGAAACTGAATCTATGATGACAAGTCAATTCATAATGTCCATGATGGGCGAATGAACTATTTTATAGATCTTCAAGTTAAGCAATCAGATGATGGAGTCTTTACCAATTGGGCCAAATAAGCCAAAGACTTAATTGCTAAATTTAGTTTGAAAAAAGGAACACAAACTAGAATGTGGAACTTGATGTAGAGGGAACTCTAGTCACTCAGACTGATTATAGAGGAGTTATTGGCTCTCTAATATACATTACGGCAAGCAGAAGTGATATTACATATGCAATTAGGGTCTGTGCTCACTATCAGGCTTGTCCCAAACCGAGTCATATGGAAGTTGCCAAAAGAATTATTCTCTACATCAAATGAAATGAACCATCAATCTAGGTTTTTTGTATCATACTGATGATAATTTAGAACTAACCGGAAATTTCCAATGCTAATCTTCCAGGTTGCAAAATTAGTCGAAAGTCCACATCTAGAACTTGTCAATTTCTCTGAAACAAACTGATCTTGTAGTTCTCAAAGAAGCAAACCTCTAGCTGAATGATGGGCCTTCGATATTGTAATAGCTTAGTTTGAGTTCAGCTGTTAAAACTTAGTAGGCTAGAGTTCAGTAGATGTGGATTCAGTAGAAGACTCTGTACTTAGCTGAAGAACTCACTATCGAAGAAGTTAGTTGGTCTTTCAATCACCAACTAAATCTGCAAAGGAAATCGAGCCAGCTACTGAAGTGTTTAGACGAATGTCGATAGAGGACAATCAGGCGAAGGGAGCAAGTTAATGAGGTGAAGAGGATATTTTTCAAGAGGAGCCGGTAGACGACGGTCCGAGGATTCAGAGGAAGTCAACTCATTCTACTTTGAGTTTGAAAAAGCCTCACCAACTCTCATGTACCTCAATCAATAAGGAGCCGTCAACGCCTTACCTGCTCTACCATAAAGCTACTCCTAGCCGGAAAAAGAGGAAATCTCTACAGTACCTCTACTTAACGTTCAAATTATATATGGTCATTTTTCTTATCTTATTCGACACGTGGATAGACCATCTCCAATGGATCTTTTCACAAATCCAAGACTATAAACAGAGAAGTGTCTTCATGCAGAAAGACAACAACACCGGGAACCAAAGCGAACAAGCTCAAACCTCTAGCAAACTTACAAGCAACATTCAAACGAAGAACTTTCTCATAGAATTGGATATCTTTTAGTTCTTCCTCTTCTAGAGAATTATTATTCCCTTTCTCTATCTAAGCGTGAGTATTGTAAAATCAATAGCTTAGAACCTCGAAGGAGTTCATATCTTTTGAACTGATCTTTCTTGTAAGAACTCCTTCACAGTTGGAGAATCTCTAACCTTAAAGATTAAGAAGTGTAAAGTCACTACGACTATAAGTAGATATCTGTCCTGCGCACAGATAACTGAGACTTGCTCGCTATAAGCAAACAAGTTTTGAATCTGTCCTGTGAACAGATCACTGAGACTTGCTCAGTATAGATAATACAAGTTCTCCTACATAGTTCAAGATAGTGGACGTAGGACCCTGTGTGTCTGAACCACTTTAAAAATCGTTGTGTTGATTTTTATTGTTTCATTATTATAAATGTTCATTCAGCATCCAACTGAGTTTTAATCAACTTGCATAAAAACGGGTTTTCAATTGAGACGCATATTTTAAAAGGGTATAGACTTCCGCACATAACTCTTGTACTGAACCACTGTTCACCGACATAAGTCAGTAGGACCGTACTCAGTAGGAGATCTTTCAGCCCACGCGATCGAGAAAGTATATCTGGCCAACTAACTAGTTCAGTAGCAATCTTCAGCTAAAGCTGACTTTCGCGTTCTGAGTTTGAAATTGTATTCAGGTGTATTCACCCCCCCTACACCTGAACCGCGTCTCTGGACCAACAATTGGTATCAGAGCAGTGTTCTTCTAAGATGATCGTTATCTGTTTACTAGTCTTAACTCGAACAGATCCTTGAAAACCATTTTCTCTGCACTTGCATCTCTTCACAACATCCCATACCATATTCTACATCATGTCTGAGTTTTCAGGTATCAGGACTGTACCCATGTTTTCGGCCGAAAACTATGCGGTATGGAGGGTGAGGATGGAGGCTTATCTTACATCGCTGCATGACAACATGGCCGACGTTCGTGAGAAAGGCACTATTGTTCCTATGATCGACAACATCGAAATCATAGTGGAAGGAACAGCAGGCGCCATAACCGGTCTGAAAATCCCCAAAAGACAAGAGCCTCTTAACACCTGAAGAGAGGAAGTTGCACAACCTCGACCGAGTCGCCTGAAATGCGATACTAACAATTCTTAGTGTTTCGTATCTTGGTAGGGTGCACGAATGCTAGACAACGAAGGAGCTATGGGATGCTCTAGCTATTCTGAGCTAAGGAACTCCACAAATAACGGAACATAAACTGGAGTTAGAGCTACAAAAGCTAGAAGTATTCGCTATGCCTCCAGTAGAGTCCATTGATGATTTTAGCTTCAGATTCACGAATCAAATACACATCATCAACGGACTGGGCAAAATATTCAGCAATAAGGAGAACAACACCAAGATATTACGGGCTCTTAGCAAGCCCAAGTGGTACTCTTTTGCTACATGTCTTAGGAGAACTAACCTGAACTCTTTTATTCCTGATTATATATTTTCAAAGCTAAAAGCAGAGGAGTTCGAGTTCAATCTCCCACACACCCCCGGTGTTGAGACTGAAGTGCCAATCGATCACGCATATAAGGCATCATTTAGCACAGCCGGAGCAAGTCCCTCAAGCGCTAGTCAGTCAGCATAGCCGAAGCAAGTCCCTCAAGCGCAAGTCAATCAACTGGAAGCTAGTGACTATACCATCTGCTGAAAACTTGGCTGAGAAGTATGCTCTCCACGCGGTGAAATACCAGAAGGAGAAGAACAAATTCCAAAAAATAAAGATGAAGAAATCTTCAAATTATCAAGGTAAGAGAGATAATAGTCACTTGAAAAATTAAAACTAAACTTCTATCTGATTGCAGGAACACTGAAGCCGCTCCCACTGTACATACCGATACACCTAAAAGGGAGGTCAGAAGCTCTGTATGTTATAACTGGAAAAAGCAATGACATTATCAGTATGACTGTCCTGAACTCTCAGCAGCTGAACAAGATGAACGGCAAGCCCGACGTGACAAGTTTGTCAGAAAGAGGCAAGCCTACATAGCTGGAGAGTTGTCTGACTGCTCAAGCGACGCAGAGCTTTTCATGGAATCATCAGATGATGATGCTAAATTCGTCGTAATTGAAGCAGAAGATACTAAACAGTGTCTCATGGCCGGAGAAGAGGCTGAGGTAAATTTTAACCCCAATATATGCCCCTCTTCACCGTGCACATAAGACACAAGCTCAATTGCAGGTGAACCGCTAGATGTGGTTTTTGCATACGAAGATCTGCTCGAAGAACAGATCCAGATGAGCTAATAGTTCAGCAAGACTATTCAGGAGATGGAACTCCTGAAAGCTGAAAATCAGAGACTTTCAATGTGAAGTTAGGACTCTTCTGAGTCTGAAGAACTTGTGCTGAGACAGAAGGAAGAGATTAATTCTCTGATGACTAAGTCTCAACAACAAGAGGCACAGATCTCAGTCTTGACCAAAGAGATCTCTAAGAAATATACTGAGATAGCACAGCTCAGTCAGAAACTCGCGGAAGTACAGAAAGACTATGAGTCACTCAAGAGGAGTGATGAAGTTTTGTGAGGACTGATGATGGAGCAATATCTTGGAGCTAAGGAGAAGTTGGAATGTATGATCAGAGCAGAAAGGCCAGTTTCCGTCAAGGAAGGGCTTGGCTACACATATGAGGCATCCACTTCTACCTCCAAAGATTCAGATAAGCTGGTTGATCGTTTTGTTAGAGGGAAGACTCATATTGCTGAACCTACAACCCCTCAGGTAAAGAACAAGCAAAAGATGATCGCGCCTCAGCCTAGCAACAAGAAAGTGACCCATGGTTCGAGCCCCATGACACCCAGGTCCAACTCAGGGGGAACCAAGATGATCAGGTAGGCTGAGCAGTATGGCCAACCAAAATGGACTCACCCAGATCAGCATAGATCATATTAATATGAGCTGAGAGTCCAAAGCCCGAAGGTTCAGAAGAAGAAGAAGGTTGAACCTCAGAAGAAGAAAAAGTCAGCATCTCCAAGTTCAGTGGAGAAGCCAGCTGACAAAAAGGGCAAGAAGTCTGAAACCGTCAGGGTTGTCAAACAAGTTTGGATCGAAAAGTCCAATAACATCTAAGGACCCAAAGCTGAACCCAAAGGGTATCTAAATCTTTTTCTGTTTTGCATGTGTTAAAGGACCCTTGGATTGTGGATAGCGGATGCTCACGACATAGGACGCATCAGAAGAATCTGCTAATCGATTATGTTCAGCAAGAAGGAGCTAGAATTGAGTTTGGTGAGAACTCCAAAGGCTACACTAGGGGAAATGAAACACTGAAAATAGGAACTGCAACAGTTCCTAGAATATCATATGTTGAAGGACTTCAATATAATCTCCTTTTTGTCAGTCAATTCTATGATAACTCCAACAAAGTGACTTTTGATGCAAGTTTTTGTGATGTTTTTGATAAATCTACAGGAAAAACTGTGTTATCAGGGTCATGGCGAAGAAACATCTATTATGCTTATTGGAATACCGCTGAATCTGAAGCTTTCCTGCTAGCACAGACGAAGTTAAATGATAAAACAACATGGTCGTGGCACAGACGATTGAGCCATCTGAAATTCAAGAGAATGAACAAGCTAGCAAGGGATGCTAAAGTCAGGGGACTGCCCAACGAAGTTTTCAAAATACATAAGATTTGTGAGGCATGCTTGAAGGGGAAGCAAACAATGTCAAGCAATCCGCCTATTTCGTCACCTTCTACTGATGGGATACTTCAGCTGCTTCACATGGATCTTTTTGGGCCAGTCAATCCAGTGACTATCAGAGGAAAGAAATATGCTCTTGTAGTCATTGATGACTATTCAAGATATACATGGGTGATTTTCATCGCCAATAAATTTGACGTCAAATCTAAACTACCGAAACTGCTGAAACGGCTAAGCGTCGAGAAGGATATCAAAATTCAGAGGATATGCTCAGACCGTGGAACAGAGTTTCTGAACTCAATGATGAAGGACTACTGCAAAGCTGAAGGTATTCAACACGAGACCTCAGCGGCACGTACGCCTCAGCAGAATGGTCTTGATGAAAGGAAAAATAAAACACTTAAAGAAGTAGTAAGAACATTACTCGCAGACTCAGGTCTACCATTGAATTTCTGGCCAGAAGCTACCGACATTGCCTACTACACTCAGAACAGATCTCTACTGACTCGGATGCACATGAAGACAACATACGAATTTTGGAAAGGGAGAATTCCATATATTTCTCATTTTCATGTTTTTGGTTGTTTGTGCTTTATTCGCAATAACGGAAAGGACCAGTTAAAGGTCTTTGATAGCAAGTCAGACCAGGGTGCTTTCTTAGGATACTCCAGGGTCAGCAAAGCTTTTAGGGTCTTTAACTACCGGACCCTTTGCGTGGAAGAAGGCCCTCATATTGTATGTGATGAATTTACTTATGAGAATAAGAAGTCAAACTCTTAGCAAGAAGCTAAAGAGATCAGAAGCAAGCTACAGGATCTATGCTTAAAAGATAACATCGAAAAGATCCAGCATTTTAGGGATGATGATTCAGACGATGAGATTCAGAATCAACCAACAAGCAATGTAGCTGCGGAGATTGATTCTACTGAACAGAATCAATCCCAAGTAACTCAGGTCAATGAAGAAACCCCAGTAGTAACTGAGACCTACTACTGGGAATAACAACTCAAGGGGAACTACTAATGTTCTTAATTTGAATACCCCTGAACCTGGTGACTTAGTAGAACCTGGTCTTGTTACTGAATTGCTTCAATTACAGAATAGTACAACTAAAATTCCTAACACTCCTACTATCTATCTCGAATCAATATCAGATGGAGTAACAAGACGTCGTCATTCATGGTTATATGCTCATAGCTCAGATCTAATACTTGGACATCCTTCAGATAGTGTCAAGACAAGATCCAGATTCTGTCAGGGAGAAAGTGTCTTATACTCCTGGTTCTTGTCTACTGAAGAGCCTCAGACTATTAAGGATGCGTTGAATGATGCTGACTGGATCACCGCCATGCAAGAAGAGCTCAACCAGTTTACTAGAAATGATGTATGGATACTTGTAAGACAGACCTAGACATCATCATATGATTGGAACGAAGTGGGTCTTCAAGAACAAGCGAGATGAAAACAACGTCATCGTCAGGAATAAAGCTAGACTTGTTGCCAAAGGATATTGGTCAAGCTGAAGGGATAGACTTCGACGAAGTGTTCGCTCCAGTTGCAAGATTGGAAGCCATTCCTCTATTCCTAGCATATGTAACACATCAGCCATTCACAGTCTATCAGATGGATATGAAGTCAGCTTTCCTAAATGATGTACTGAAGGAAGAAGTCTACGTAGAACAACCGCCCAGCTTTCAGCAGGTACATCAGGTTCATAGACTTAAGAAAGCACTGTATGGGTTTAAACAAGCACCCAAAGCTTGGTACGATACCGTATCAGACTTTCTTTTTCAGAAATGTTTTTAGAAGGGAACTGTAGATCACACCTTATTCAGAATTAAGTCAGAAGCTGACATCCTACTGGTGCAGATCTATGTGGACGACATCATCTTTGGATCAAGGAACCTGACTATGTGTTAGAAGTTTGAACAAATGACGAAAGAGAAATCCGAAATGTCGATGATGGGAGAGAAGACTTATTTCCTTGGACTTCAAGTTAAACAATCCAAGAAGGGAATATTCGTCAATCAAGCTAAATATACAAGAGATCTCATCAAGAAATTCAGCTGCGAATCCAGCAAATCAACAAAGCTACCCACGAATACAAATCTCAAGACAAATCTTGCTAAAGAGGGAGTATCTGTAAACTCTACTGATTATTGTGCTATTGTTGGTTCTTTATTATACCTAACAGCCAGCAAACCTGACATAATGTTGGTCCGGAGATGAGTGTCAGGTGTAGGGGGGGGGGGGTGAATACACCTGAGTACAAGTTCTTTTTCTCAAACGCGAAGGACAGCTGAGTTGTAGGTTGCAACTGATGAACAGTGCCAAATAGTAACCTTATGATTGCGGGTCAGAGTGACTCAACTACTGAGTTTCTCCTACTGGCTTCTGTCAGTATTAGATTCTCAGTCGGAGAGTTAGTGCGGATAAGTGTGTAGGGCCCGATAGACTTCGTCTCGATTTGAAAACGTGTTTTTCGCAAACCAAATAATTTTGGTTAGTGCACTTTCAAATACATTTTATGCAAAGTATGAGTTTGTAAGATAGTTTGAATGCAATGCAATAAAACAATAAATGACACAAGCGATTTTTAACGTGGTTCGGATACGCAAGATCCTACGTCCACGGTCCTGCTGAACAGGAGGTCTTGTTGATTAATTTGAGCAAGCCTCAGCAAGGTATCTGTGCACTGGACAGACCCTTCTAAGTTATATTCCTTAGCGACTTTACAATCCAAACCGAAGTTTGAAGGGGAGGGCATGTTCTCCAACTATGAAGGAGTTCTTACAATAAAAACAGTGACGAAATGTGAACTCCTTCGAAGGTTCTAAGTTATGGATATAACAATGGAGCGTAGATAGAGAAGAGGGATCTAAAGAAAGAAACTCTAGAGAGAAGAACTATAAATATTCTAATGAGCAAGTTCTTCGCTGGATCTTCGTGAAAGCGCTAGAGTGTTTTGAAAGCTTGAGCGTGTAATCCCTTTGATATCCCGTGCGTGGGGCTCGGAAAGGCTTCTCTATTTATAGTTGTGACCCAGGCATTTTTCCGTTGGAGAGGACGATGCCACGTGTCACAAACGTCTAAGGAAAACGACCATATGTTCGAAATGTTATTGCAGATTAGTTGGTCACTGTGCATGAGAGCAACTTTAGTTGGTCAGAGCAGGTAGAGCGTAGACCACTTCTGATTGGTCGAGGTTTGTGGTAGGTGAGACTTGTCAAACATCAGTCTTCATCTGAGTTGACTCTCACTCATCCTGGTATGATCTTCTGCCGACTTTCGAATGATGTTAAAACTCGGGTCGTTTCCTGTCGGATATAATAGATCTGACTCGATCTCTGTCTTCTTCATCTGAGTCTGCTGATAAAGGATCTTCTACTGAGCGAAGTCAGCTGATGACTCTGAAGGCACTGAGCTTGGTTCTGTGTTCTTCTACTGATGTGGGTCAGGTGATGAGATATCTTCTACTGAGTGGAGTCAGCTGATGACCTGAGAACACGAGCTCTTACAACAGATGACGCGGGGTTCGGGAAAGTAACTTCCTACTGAAGATCAGACCAACACTTACCCCTTACAGGAGTTAGACACAAACAGATAGTGAAAATACAATCAGTCTATCCTATTACATCATCTAGTCCTAACGACACTACACTAAGGGTACAAGTTGGGTTTTGGGATCTTCAATTCCATAGCATTAAATCACTATGATTTCCCCCATTACCGATAACCAGATCAGCCCTATTACAAGAACTACTGATAAAATAATACTAAGTACCCTCTAAGTGGTTATTAGAATCAACCACTGACTCATAACCCAACAATTTCCCCCTAATTGATGATGCCAAGACCATTAAAAATTCGAAGTACAAAACTACTGACCCAAAGAGAGACTCCAATAAGAACTGAGCAATTAAAACAGGGTAATCAGCAGATAAAAGATAGGCATATCAGAGAAATAGGTTACGTGTGTGTGTGTGTGTCGGATCACTTCAGTGATCTGTTGTGATAAAGAAAAAAAACACAGCCGTAAGACAATGAGTAGTTGTCTGGCCAAAGCAAGGAACTGATATAATATATGTGAAGAGAATTACAATCATTCCTAGCTTCTATACAAGGAGAAATCATCTACTACTATCGCCTGAACTTCTTAATCTTGTCTTTAAACTCGGCAGACTTAGCAGCAGGAGGATCTAACCCATAAGATCTGTAAATTCTGGCTCTGAGGGTCTGGATGTCCTCGAGATCGTCTGGCTGCAGAGGATCTAAGTCGTTGTGATGAGCACCAGCTTAGACCTCATCTTCAATCTCCTTAGTATACAAAACTCCTCGAGAGGTCATGGGAGGAGTCAGTTGTCTGTAGGCAGGGGCAACGAATGGCAGCTTCTCCTTGAAAAGAATTAGCTTGATTTGTACTCTGAAGCTTGCGTCGTACTGATATATGAATTCGTCGAAGAGATCAGCAGCAGACACTTCAGCAGGATAGTACTGCCACGCATAGTATGCCTTGATGAATCTAATCTTCAGCTCCTCCCACTCCTCATTCAGGTTCGAAGGGATCCAAGATAAGCTTTCTGTGCACCTCGCCGAAAGAACTTGGAAGTCCTCGGCACCTGCTTGCTCCTGTCGAGGATTGGTTCCTTGGTGATTTTGTTAGTAAGCTCAATAATTTTTGCCAAGTCATCCAACCTCTTCTTCTCCCTAAGGGCCGCAGCTCTTCTATCTCCTCTCTGGAGATTCAACCCTTGCTGCGTGGCCTCCCAAGTAGTCTTATCCTCTGCCTCCTGCTCAGGTGTTAGAGTAGGAATCTTCTTCATCCTCTGAGCGAGCTGCAGATTGTCAGTGTCCGAGTCGGCAGGCTCATCAGCAGATTGCTGAGCCTTCTTCTTCTGTTCATCTATGATCTTCTTAGCCATACTCTTGGACATCTTGACACTAGGCTGTCTCTTCTTCTTATTAGGCTTCTGAGCCTCTTCCTCCAATCTCAGCTCATAATCCAGCTTGTCCTGGAGTTGTTGAGCTACCCTCTTATCGAACTCCTCCTGCTCCGCTCGGGTTTTGAACTTGGGCATCGGGGAAGGAGGTGGAGTAGACTCTGTAGCTTTCTCCTTCCCGGGTCTTTGCGGTGGCAGGGACTCGTCCTCCTGGTTGACGAAACATGCGACCTCCTCTATGTGCTACGCCTGAGCCGAGGATCCTTCACCTGATCCTCCGACTGGCTCGGGCAGCTGAGTTGGTTGGACTTGAGGGATTTGGACTTGGACTTCGGGAGGGGGAACTGAGCTAGTTCCAACCTGAGCTGCTGAACCTTCCCCCTTGATGACTTCCCTGACTTCTGACTACCCACCCACCTGAGCTCTCCCTTCCCTTTCTTCCCCCTTTTTGGCATAATCAGCAGCGTGGTTCAGAAAGGCACGAATTGCTACTACTTCCTTCTGAAGTTTGAAGATAGCATCTTTGATGGAACTGGTGGTGGTTGTTGGGTTATGAGTCAGTGGTTGATTCCAATAACCACTTAGAGAGTACTTAGTATTATTTTATCAATAGTTCTTGTAATAGGACTTATCTGTTTATCGGTAATGGGGGGAAATCATAGTGATTTAATGCTATGGAATTGAAGATCCTAAAACTCGTCTTGTACCCTTAGAGTAGTGTCGATAGGACTAGATGATGAAATAGGCTAGACGGACTGTATTTTCATTAGCTGTTTCTGTATAAGTCCTGTATGGGGTAAGTGTTGGTCTGAACTTCAGTAGGAAGTTACTTTCCAGAACCCCACGTCATCAGTTGTAAGAGCTCATGTTCTCAAGTCATCAGCTGACTCAGATCAGTAGAAGATTTCTCATCAGCTGACCCACATCAGTAGAAGAACACAGAATCAGAGCTCAGTGCCTTCAGAGTCATCAGCTGACTTCGCTAAGTAGAAGATCCTTATCAGTAGAGTCAGACGAACAAGACAGAGACCGAGTCAGATCTACTGTATTCGACAGGAAACGACCTGAGTTTTAACATCATTCGAAAGTTAGCAGAAGATCATACGGGATGAGTGAGAGTCAACTCAGATGAAGACTAAGTCTGACAAGTCTCACCTACCACAAACCTCGACCAATGAGAAGCGGTCTAAGCTCTACCTGCTCTGACCAACTAAAGTCGCTCTCATACACAGTGACTAACTACTCTGCGACAACATTTCGAACATATGGCCATTTTCCTTGGACGTTTGTGACAGGTGGCATCGTCCCCTCCAACGGACAAATGCCTGGGTCACAACTATAAATAGAGAAACCTATCCGAGCTCCACGCATGGGATATCAAAGGGATTACACGCTCAAGCTTTCGAAACACTCTAGCACCTTCACGAAGATCCAGCGAAGAACTTGCTCATTAGAATATTTCTAGTTCTTCTCTCTAGAGTTTCCTTCTTTCGATCCCTCTTCTCTATCTAAGCTCCATTGTCATATCCATAGCTTAGAACCTTCGAAGGAGTTCACATTTTGTGACTGTTCTTATTGTAAGAACTCCTTCATAGTTGGAGAACATGCCCTCCCCTTCAAACTTCGGTTTGGATTGTAAAGTCGCTAAGGACTATAACTTAGAAGGGTCTCCGTCCAAAGACGCATACCTTGGCCGAGGCTTGCTCAGATTAATCAACAAGACCTCCTGTTCAGCAGGACCGTGGACGTAGGATCTTGCGTTTCCGAACCACATTAAAAATTGCTTGTGTCATTTGTTGTTTTATTGCACTGCATTAAAACTATCTTACAAACTCATACTTTGCATAAAACGTATTTGAAAGTGCACTAGCCAAAATTATTTGTTTGCGAAAATACGTTTTCAAATCGAGACGAAGTCTATCGGGCCCTACACACTTATCCGCACTAACTCTCCGACTGAGAATCTAATACTGACAAAAGTCAGTAGGAGAAACTCAGTAGTCGAGCCACTCTGACCCGCGATCAGAAGGTTACTATTTGGCAATGTTCATCAGTTGCAACCTACACCTCTGCTGTCCTTCGCGTTTGAGAAAAAGAACTTGTACTCAGGTGTATTCACCCCCCCTCTACACCTAACACTCATCTCCGGACCAATTATTGGTATCAGAGCAACGGTGTTGTCCTGATCATCGGTTCTGAAACTACTGTTCTACTCGAACAGATCCTGAAAACGTTTGATGAGTGGTTTTTATACCATCTCATCATGTTCTTTTTAAGCTTGTTTATATCGTTTTCTATTCATTTTTAGCTTTTTTTTTTTGCTTAGAATCGTATACTTTCGATGGTTTTTGGTTTTGTAGGTTTCTCACGCGTTTTGAGCATATTTGGTGGTATTTGAGACCAAAATGAAAGAAACCATGACCATTGATGCATTGTTGGCAAGGATGGAGTTGTTTGGATGAAGAATGAAGAGGATTTGAAGCTGGATGTTGAAGAAATCGCGTTTCGGAGCTCATGTAACGAGGCAGTTGGAAAACCGCATGGCATGCGGATCTAATGATCTTAGAATCCGATCTCCACCGTCCACATCATATTTCTATGTGTTATGAACATTGTGGCAAAGTTTCGTGGCGATCCAACGGCTAACGAAAGAGATATCGCGTTTTTTCCCAAAACGCGACAGTGTAGGAAAAAAGCGTTCGGCCGAAGACGTCGGACCGCGGTCCGTCTTTGTGCGGGACCACGGTCCGATACGTTCTGACTTGGAAAATTGGAAAATGCGCGGGGTCGGACCGCGGTCCACCTTTGTACTGGACCGCGGTCCGCGTCGTCTGCAGCCCAAAACCAGTTTTTTTTCGGCCTGAAACCTATATAAACCCTTCCGGACTTCTTTTCTACGAACCACACACCATATTTTCGACTTCTTCCACCCTCCAAGGCAGAGAAACACCCAAGACATCCCTCCGTTGAAGATTCAAGACGAATATTGAAGACCACAACCCGAGAACCAAGCGCGAGGATCAATCCGCTAGATTCTAGGTTGTATTATTCCTTCTCAGTTTTGTTTAGGGTTTTTGATACTTGAATTCTATGGATTATTTTTGCATCTTTTGTGATTATTTTCCTACGAATATGAGTGGCTAAATCCCCTTGTATGGGGGTTTGGCAGGATCTATGTTTTTGATGAATTGATTCAGACCCTAGTTTTTCAATGAATGAATTATTTTGTTTCTTAATTGTTGAGCCTGCTTTTGATTTCTCTATGATTCTTTAATGTGACTGGCCATCATCTTAGATAATTATAGAGAATATAGGTAATAGATAATACGGCGCATCATACCCGGTTATTTATTTAGACCTGCAATTAAGTGTCTAGATTGTCACCATTGGTTTGGGATAGTTTAGATGGTTCCTTAAATCCTTGAGCATGATACGATCCTTAGGTCCATGATATGATCACTTGATTGACCCTTAGGATTATAAGTTAGAGATCTCCCGCCATCATACGGAATCCCTAGAGCCTTAGTGGATGAACCAACAAAATAAATTCATAAATGCTAGCTAGAGAATGGGAATGAATCAATCATCTTAGACATAGTGATTGTTAAACCTCCGCACTCTTCATCAAACTTGAAACCACGCCCATTAACCTACTTCGCTTCGCTTTGCTTTTACTTGCTCTTTTACTTTCTTGTTATTTTAATTTAGTAGTTTTTAAATAAATCAAACCCAGTTTAGGACCAAGTAGATAGCGAAATAATTAGGATAATTAGAACCCAGCTGAGTCCTTGTGAGATCAACCTCGGGAGTTGCTAGATTAGGTACTATACTGATTCGTGCACTTGCGAGAATTATAATTTGTTCATCAAGTTTTTGGCGCCGTTGCTGGGGACTCAGTCGTTTTGATTATTATTTTTACTAGCTATTTATTTGTTTAGATTTTATTTTTACGTTGGTTACTATTTCTTCTTTTCTTTAGTGTGTCGAGTCTTACTCTTTGAGTTTTCTGTAGGTTTATGCACGGTAGAAGGTCGCAAAATCCAGAACTTGCGCCTTTTATCGTTAACATACACAGAGTGGGGACTCGCGTTACGAAGGAGGAACCAGAAGACAAAATTGCAATGGAGCAAATTGGGAACAATCCTGAACCAGAGAGGTTGCAGGGAGACTACACAAGGCTGATACTTGGAGCCAATACCACCTGCATTGTCCTAGAAGAGACCGCAAGGAATTATGATCTGAAGCATATCTACTACCATATGCTACCATCTTTCTACGGGCTAGCAACTGAAGATCCTCTTGCTCATATGAGGGAGTTCTATGCTACATTGGGGACTATTCCTCTCAGCGGGCTCACTACTGATCAATTGGGAAGACGATTGTTTCCCTACACTCTAAAGGATAAAGCCAAGAATTGGTTGCACACACTGCCCGCTAATTCTTTGCGGACAATGGAGGACGTGTTCAAAGCATTCACGGAGCGATACTACTCCCGAAGCAAGAGTCACGAGTTGAGGCAGCAGATTGCTACTTTCTCCCAATTTGACAATGAGACATACCATGAAGCTTGAGATAGATTCAAGGGACTCCTCATCCAATGTCCACATCATAATTACCAGGTTGCAATGCTGAATGAGTTCTTCTACAATGGATTGCTCTTGCCGTGTCAGATTATGGTTGATAACATGGCTCCCGGAGGCATTCTTGCACTAACCCCAAGTGCATTGCATGAGCTTTTTGAGACGTTGAAGGCTCATTCCGTATTAAGAAGTCAGAGTGTGAGACAACGTGGAACGCAGAATGTGCGGGCTGCATATACGGATGATACTACTAAGGAGCTTCAAGTGCTTAGACAAGAAATCAAGGAGCTCAAGCAGAGACAAGTGTAAGCCCCAAAGATTGGCGAGGTCTGCACCATTTGTGATGATCCACAACACTCAACCACCCAATGCCAGTTTAATATCATCCACAATCAATTTCAAGAGGAAGAAGCTAACTGGGGACAAGGCCTAAGACACCAGGAATGGGAAGAGAGAAGGCAATATCAGAGGCCACATCAAAATTTTGTCCATAAGCAGCAAGGGTACAATCCTAACTACAAGAATTACCAGGATTATGGAGGGAGGAATGCCATTCCGCAGCAGAACTTTGGAGGCACATCATCTTCTCACCCTCAGCCAAAGATTGAGGACGCTGACAAAAATTCCATGGCCATCTTGCAAGACACCTTAAACTCCTTTATGAAGAGTTGTAAGGAGCAAATGGAGACACTTACCACTTCTGTTAGGAACGTGGAAGCAAATTCTAACAATTTGGGGACTCAACTTGGCCAGCTAGCACGGGAAGTCGCTTTGCTTAAAATGCAACTAGGGGAACTACCCGGACAAACACATCAAGCAAAGGCTCTCCATGTGTTGAGAAATGGCAAGGAGATAGAAAAGCCAGATTACATTCCTGAAAACTCACCCCTTGAGGAAACATCCAAGCGAGAAGGCGTAGTCGAAGAGGATGAGAAAGCCTTGACTGAAGAAGACAAAGGGAAAGAGAAGGATCTTGTAGAGAAACCCGCTTTACACAAGGCGAGTAACCCATACAAGCCGCCCCCACCATTTCCCAGGCGTCTGAAAGGAAGCAAGCAAGATAAACAATTCTCTACCCTTTTCAATATGCTTTCTAAGGTTAACATCAATCTTCCCCTTTTAGACCTTATCAGGAATGTACCAAGTTATGCGAAGTTCTTCAAAGAACTTAGCACAAACAAGAGGAACTATGAGGAGGTGACACGTACATTGACACCACAATCTGTAAGTGCATTGGTTGGTTTACCTCATTTACCACGTAAGATGAAGGACCCAGGTAGTTTTCTGATCTCAATCTCCATGGGTACTGGTAGAGTTGTTCGAGGAATGTTGGATTTGGGGGCTAGTATCAACCTTATGCCGTATTTATTGTACAAGCAGTTGGGTATTCAAGGATTAAAGCCTACATCCATGAGAGTGCAACTTGCTGATAGGTCTATTAAAAGTCCTAGGGGAGTGGTAGAGGATATGTTAGTTCAAGTGGATAAGTTCATTGTTCCTGTGGATTTTGTGATTCTTGATATGGAAGATATCTCACTTAGGGATCATGAGCATTTGATACTTTTAGGCCGACCTTTTATATCCACTACCAATTCGATCATCAATGTGCCTGATAGGAAGGTGACGATGGAAGTCCTCGGGGAGTGCTTAGAGATTGCTATGTTGGATTGTTATGCTATTCCTTCTGCTTACTCTATTGAGATGGTGTATTTTGTTGACCCTTGTGACTCGATAGTGCAGGACTCTTATTTACAGGAATTGACAAAGGACAAGTTGGAAACTACTTTAACTCTTGCCACTAACCATGAATTTCTTGCAGATGAGGATAAAGAGTGTCTTAAGCAGTTGGAAGATGGTCTTGAGGCTAGTAGAGGTATTGAATCTAGCAAAGCTTTGGAGCTTCCTACCGTCGGAAAGCAAGCTGAACCACTTCCGCCAGTTCTAGAGCTCAAGGAACTACCGAAGAGCCTCAAGTACGTCTTTTTGGGGGAGGGTGATACGTATCCGGTTATCATCTCATCCAGCCTGACCCCATTCCAAGAATCAGCGGTCGTGAGAGTACTTCGCGAGCATAAGGAAGCCATTGGATGGAGCATATCCGATATCAAGGGAATAAGTCTGGTGAGATGCATGCACAAGATCGTTTTGGAGGATAATACCAAAGCAGTGCGACAACCTCAACGGCGACTTAATCCAGCAATGCAAGAGGTGGTGAAGAAGGAAGTGATCAAGATGCTTGACCACGGGATGATTTATCTTATATCTGACAGCAAGTGGGTGAGTGCAGTCCATGTGGTTCCTAAGAAATCCGGCATCACTGTGGTTAGGAATGACAAAGGTGAATTGGTGCCTACTAGAATGACCACCGGGTGGCGGATGTGCATAGACTACCGCAGATTGAATGCTGTGACCAAGAAGGACCATTTTCCTCTTCCTTTTATTGATCATATGTTGGAAAGACTAACTGGTCACGAGTATTATTGCTTTCTTGATGGTCTTTCAGGTTTTTATCAGATTCCGATAGTTCCCGAGGATCAAGAGAAGACAACATTCACTTTCCCATTTGGAACTTTAGCATATAGGAGGATTCCTTTTGGGCTCTGCAATGCCCCCGCTACTTTTTAGAGATGCATGCTCTCCATCTTCTCTGACATGGTTGAAGACTTCATTGAGGTATTCATGGATGATTTTTCTGTTTTTGGGCATTCTTTTGATGATTGTCTGGATAAGTTGACTCTAGTTCTTAAGAGATGCATTAAGTGCAATTTGATCCTTAGTTGGGAAAAAAGTCATTTCATGGTTACACAAGGGATTGTGCTTGGGCATGTGATTTCTAAGAGGGGATAGAGGTAGATAAGGCAAAGATTGATTTGATAGTTAAGCTTCCTCCTCCTACCTCGGTGAAGGAAGTTAGGGGATTTCTTGGGCATGCAGGATTTTATAGGAGATTTATACAAGGGTTCTCTGAATTGTGTCGTCCTCTAAATAAGCTTCTATGCAAAGATGTTCCATTTGAGTTTGATGATGCATGTTTATCTGCTTTTAATACTCTTAAGGAAAAGCTTACTTCTGCTCCTATTGTTGTTGGTCCTAATTGGTCTTTACCTTTTGAGCTTATGTGTGATGCATCAGACTATGTCATAGGAGCTGTTTTAGGACAAAAAGTGGATGGTAGACTTCGTGTTATTTACTATGCTAGTCGTACGCTTGATTCGGCACAAGTCAATTATACCACTACTGAAAAAGAGTTCCTTGCTGTTGTATTTGCTCTTGACAAATTTAGATCTTATTTGGTAGGAACTAAAGTTGTTGTGCACACTGATCACTCTGCCTTAAAATTTCTTCTCACCAAAACTGATGCCAAACCTAGATTGCTTAGATGGATCTTATTGTTGCAAGAGTTTGACGTTGAAATTGAGGACAAGAAGGGTAGAGATAATGTTGTTGCTGATCACTTGTCTAGGTTTCCTGTTAGTTTTATTCCGCAGGATTCTACTGTGCCTATCAATGATTCTTTTCCTGATGAGCAGTTATTGGTTATTTCCCGCGAGCCATGGTATGCTGACATTGTCAACTACTTGGTGAGTGGGGTGTTGCGTACTGACCTTTCTTGGCAGGAAAATAAGAGATTTGAATCTTCATGCAGGGCCTACTTTTGGGATGATCCTTACTTGTTCCGGGTGTGCAATGATCAAATAATTCGGAGATGTGTTCCTGAGGATGAGCATACGAGTATATTCTCTCATTGCCATGAGTTGAGCTGTGGAGGACATTTTAGTGGAAAGAAGACTGCACTCAAGGTCCTCGAGTCCGGATTTTATTGGCCCACTTTGTTCAAGGATGCTCATTCCCACTATGTAAGTTGTGATAAGTGCCAACGGAGTGGCAGCATCGGTAAGCGAAATGAGATGCCCCAAACCGGTAATTTGGTTGTTGAGTTATTTGATGTTTGGGGGATTGATTTCATGGGACCTTTTCCCTCTTCTATGGGTTATGAGTATATTCTTGTGGCTGTTGATTATGTTTCAAAATGGGTGGAAGCAATTCCAACTAGAACTAACGATGCTAACGTGGTTGTCAGATTCTTGAAGGATAATATATTTAACAGGTTTGGCACTCCGAGAGCAATCATTAGTGATGGTGGGAAGCATTTCTGCAACAAGCTATTTGATGGGTTGTTGAAGAAGTACAATATCACGCACAAGGTGGCAACCCCTTATCATCCACAGACATCCGGGCAAGTCGAGGTGAGCAATCGGCAGATCAAAGGTATTTTGGAGAAGACGATGAAGCCGTCAAGGAAAGATTGGGCTTTGAAGCTTGGTGATGCTTTGTGGGCGTATCGCACAGCGTACAAAACACCAATTGGAATGAGCCCCTACCGAATGATCTATGGGAAGGCTTGTCATTTACCTATGGAGCTGGAGCATAAGGCTTATTGGGCGATTAAGCAGCTGAATATGGATCTCGAGAAGGCCGGTGAGAAGCGTTTGCTAGAGTTGGATGAGTTGGACGAGGTTCGTGATACGGCTTATGAGAATGCCAAGATTTACAAAGAGCGTACTAAACGCTATCATGATAAGGGCATTGTTAGTAAGTCTCTTTACCCCGGAATGAAGGTTTTATTATATAACTCTCGTCTCAGATTGTTTCCAGGAAAATTGAAGTCTAGGTGGTCCGGACCATTTTCTATAGTCCAAGTGTTTCCTCATGGTGCTGTGGAGTTGTTAAACCCAAGGACTAATGACACTTTCAAGGTGAATGGACAACGGGTGAAGCCATATTTTGAACGAGCATTCGACAAAGCCGACGTCGAGTGGCTCGAGATCTCAGACCCGTGATTCGTTCCTGCTGTAGTCGAGCCAACGACTATAACCAAAGCACTTCTTGGGAGGCAACCCATGTTTTGTAAGTTTTTCATGTTTTCGAAGTTAGCCTTTCGTGTTTTAAAAAAAAAAATTGAGAAATTTGAGAAGGGGAGTATATTTTGAAAAAACAAATGTGAGAATTTGGGGTGACTTGATTATGAGTGATTCAAAGGTGGTTGGTTTTAGTGTTTTATTTTGATATATCATCATTTGGTTGCTCTACTAGATCCCTTGATTGTTCGTATATTATGAGTCACTTTTCCTATATATTCCCTACCTTTTTATTACATGCCTTAGCCCCATTACAACCAAAGTAAGACCTTCGAGATCTTTGCCATGAATTGTGTTCATTATGAATAGAATTAGATAATCTGCAAGCTTATGAAGACGCTCTCCTAGGGTTGAGTTTGAGTGATGATTTTACCCTTATACACTTGAGTGTTTGAGTGATACAGATTTCTGGAGAGGGACTACTCTACTTCTATGTTCTATTTTGTTTTGAAGGTGACATCAAGCTTGAATGATTTTCACATGCTAATGATGTGTTCTTCTAAAAAACTGAATAAGGCTTGAATTGTTATGCTCATCTTTTTGATATTTAGTCATAGTCTTTCTTTTATCTTGTTTCTTTGCTTGAGGACAAGCAAAAGCTTAGGTTTGGGGGCATTTGATGAGTGGTTTTTATACCATCTCATCATTTTCTTTTTAAGCTTGTTTACATCGTTTTCTATTCATTTTTAGCTTTTGTTTTGCTTAGAATCGTATACTTTCGATGGTTTTTGGTTTTGTAGGTTTCTCACGCGTTTTGAGCATATTTGGTGGTATTTGAGACCAAAATGAAAGAAACCATGACCATTTATGCATTGTTGGCAAAGATGGAGTTGTTTGGATGAAGAATGAAGAGGATTTGAAGCCGGATGTTGAAGAAATCGCGTTTCGGAGCTCATGTAACGAGGCAGTTGGAAAATCGCGTGGCAGGCGGATCTAATGATCTTAGAATCTGATCTCCACCGTCCACATCGTAGTTCAATGTATTAGGAACATTGTGGCAAAGTTTCGTAGCGATCCAACGGCTAACGAACGAGATATCGCGTTTTTTCCAAAACGCGACAGTGCAAGAAAAAAATCGTTCGACCGAAGACGTGAGACCGCGGTCCGCCTTTGTGCGGGACCGCGGTCCGATACGTTCTGACTCAGAAAACTGGAAAATGCATGGGGTCGGGCCACAGTCCACCTTTGTACTGGATCGCGGTCCGCATCGTCTGCAGCCCAAAACCAGTTTTTTTTCGGCCCGAAACCTATATAAACCCTTCCGGACTTCTTTTCTTCGAACCACACACCATATTTTCGACTTCTTCCACCCTCCAAGGCAGAGAAACACCCAAGACATCCCTCCGTTGAAGATTCAAGACGAATATTGAAGACCACAACCCGAGAACCAAGCGCGAGGATCAATCCGCTAGATTCTAGGTTGTATTATTCCTTCTCAGTTTTGTTTAGGGTTTTTGATACTTGAATTCTATGGATTATTTTTGCATCTTTTGTGATTATTTTCCTATGAATATGAGTGGCTAAATCCCCTTGTATGGGGGTTTAGCAGGATCTATGTTTTTGATGAATTGATTCAGACCCTAGTTTTTCAATGAATGAATTGTTTTGTTTCTTAATTGTTGAGCCTGCTTTTGATTTCTCTATGATTCTTTAATGTGACTAGCCATAATCTTAGATAATTATAGAGAATATAGGTAATAGATAATACGGCGCATCATACCCGGTTATTTATTTAGACCTGCAATTAAGTGTCTAGATTGTCACCATTGGTTTGGGATAGTTTAGATGGTTCCTTAAATCCTTGAGCATGATACGATCCTTAGGTCCATGATATGATCACTTAATTGACCCTTAGGATTATAAGTTAGAGATCTCCCGCCATCATACGGAATCCCTAGAGCCTTAGTGGATGAACCAACAAAATAAATTCATAAATGCTAGCTGGGGAATGGGAATGAATCAATCATATTAGACATAGTGATTGTTAAACCTCCGCACTCTTCATCAAACTTTAAACCACGCCCATTAACCCACTTCGCTTTGCTTTTACTTGCTCTTTTACTTTCCTGTTATTTTAATTTAGTACTTTTTAAATAAATCAAACCTAGTTAAGGACCAAGTAGATAGAAAAATAATTAGGATAATTAGAACCCAGGTGAGTCCTTGTGAGATCGACCTCGGGAGTTGCTAGATTAGGTACTATACCGATTCGTGCACTTGCGAGAATTATAATTTGTTCATCAACGTTTTTCATTGCACAAGCATCTCTTCATACATCCTTATACTCTCACCCATAATGTCTGATATGTTAGGTATACGGATGGTGCCAATGTTCTCCGTGGAGAACTACACGGTATGGCGCGTGAGAATGGAGGCGCACCTTACATCGCTGCACGACAGCATGACTGATAGCCTAGAAACAGGACCTATCATTCCCATGATCGACATTGTTCAATTTGCCGCCATGGGAGGTGTAGGTGCACAGACTGGTGCTAAAGTTGCGAAAGACAAATCAGCCTTCACGCCTGAAGAGAAAAAGATGCACAACCTCGACCGAGTTGCGCGGAATGCTATCCTGACTACGCTCAGCGATTCACACCTCGGGAGGGTGCAAGATTATGCCATGGCAAAGGAACTTTAGGACGCCCTGGCTGTACTGAGCCAAGGAACCCCGCAGATTAAAGAGAACAAGCTCGAGCTAGAGCTTCAAATGTTTGACACATTTACCATGGAGCCCAACGAGACCATTGACGAGCTTAGCGTCAGATTTACAAACCAGATCAATGTGATCAACGGGCTGGGGAGGACGTTCACCAACAAAGAGATGAACACCAAGATCTTGAGAGCGTTGCCTCGACTGAAGTGGCTTCCTTTTGCTACTTATTTACGTCGCTCAGATCTTAATGTTTTAACTCCTGATGTTATATTTTCAGAATTAAAGACGGAGGAGAGGAGTTCGAGCACAACCTACCCCAAAGATGTTCCAGTGCTCTAGCTGACACCCAGATAGATCATGCCTACAAGGCAACAGTCAACAAATCTGAAGCCAACCCCATTTCTTCCAGCAAGACAGTAGCCAGATGCTAAGTCTTCCGAGACACCCGCTACTGATCAACTTGCGCTTATGGCTCTCAAGTATCAAAGAGAAAAAGAAAGAGTCAGAAAGCTAAAGAAATACCACCGAGATTCACCCTCAGGTAAGAAAGATCATCGAAAAAGGGAAGAATCTAAACCTTCTACTGATTGCAGGAACGAAGAACCTGCTGCTAGTCCATCCAACAGCTCAGCTGGAAAAGGCGGCAGAACTACTGTGTGCTACAACTGCAAGAAGGAGGGACATTATCAGTACGACTGTCCCAAACTCTCAGCTGCTCAAGGAGCAGGATGGCAGGCCAGACGCGAGAAATTTTCCTGGAGGAGGCAGGTCTATATCATTGGAGAGATATCCGATGACTCAATCGAGGAAGATACTTTTATGTATTATTCTGAAGACGAAGCTGCATTTGTCGCCGTTGAGGTCGGAGAAACAGATCCTGAATCAACAGCTGAATATTGTCTGATGGCCGGAGAAGAGGCTGAGATTCAGCTAAGAAGAGAGCTCAGCAGAACTATTCAGGAATTGGAACAGGTAAAGGCTGATAATCAGAGACTTTCTTCTGATTATCAGGTCTCTACTGATTCAGAGAATCTTGTTGCGAGACTCAAGGAAGAGATTGAATCTCTTATGACTAAGTCTCAGCTTCAAGAAACTCAGTTATCAGTTGTGACCAAGGACAATTTTGAGAAAGATACTGAAATAGCCTGATTTAGTCAGAAACTCACAGAAGTTGAGAAAGATTATGAATCACTTCGGAAAAGTGATGAAGTCTGGCGAGGACTGATGACTGAACAGTACCTGGCAGCCAAAGAGAAGTTGGAAAACATGCTTAGAGCTCAAAGGCCACTAGTCATGAAAGAAGGACTTGGCTACACTCATGAAGCTTCCACTTCTACTTCTAAAGGCTCAGAAATGCTGGCTGATTGGTTCGTCAGAGGGAAAGTTCAGGTTTCTGAACCAACAACTCAGGCGAAGAAGAAACAGAAGATGATTGCACCTCAGCCGAGCAACAAGAAGCAATTGACCAAAGGTTCTAGCCCCAGGACACCATGATCAAATTCAAGGGGAACCAAGAAGGTCAGGTGGGCAGAGCAGTATGGCGAGCCACTGTATGAGCATCCAACACAGTATGGTTCGTACTATTATGAGCCCAGAGTCAGGAGGAGCACAAAGCCTCAGACGAAGAAAGCTCCTGAACCCAAAACTACCAGGAAGACAGTATCTCCAAGTCCAGTGGAGAAGAAGACTGACAAGGTTCAGAAAAAGAAGTCTCCGACACCTAAGGTCCTGAGATAGATCTGGGTCGCGAAACCACCAACTAACGCTTAAGGACCCAAACTGAACCAAAGGGTACCTAAAAATGTTTCTATTTTGCAAGTGCATAAGGACCCTTAGATTGTGGATAGCGGTTGCTCGAGACATATGACATATCAAAAGAGCCTGCTGACCAATTACGTACAAGAAGATGGTCCCAGAATTGAGTTTGGTGACAACTCTAAAGGCTATACAAGGGGATACGGAACACTGAACATTGGGACTACTTCAGTTCCATGAGTAAAATATGTTGAAGGACTTCAACATAATCTGCTTTCTGTCAGTCAATTCTGTGATAATCTGAATATAGTTATCTTTGACGCTGGTTTCTGTGATATTGTTGACAAATCTACAGAGAAAACAGTGTTATCAGGTTCGCGGAGGAAGAATATCTACGTTGCAAATTGGAACACCGCAGAACCAGAGGCTTGCATACTTGCTCAGATGAAATCCAGTGATAAAACAGCATGGCTGTGGCACAAGAGACTCAGTCACCTGAATTTCAAGACAATGAACAAGCTAGCCAAGAACTCTAAAGTCAGAGGACTGCCCAATGAAGCTTTTATCAAAGACAGAAATTGTGACGCATGCTTGAAGGGAAAGCAGACAAAGAAAAACAATCCACCTATTCCGTCACCTTCCACTAATGGAATCCTTCAACTGCTACACATGGACTTGTTTGGGCCAGTTTCTCCAGTGACTATAAGAGGCAAGAAGTATGCCCTCGTTGTTGTTGACGATTATTCGAGATATACGTAGGTCATCTTCATAGCCAACAAATCTGATGTCAAGACTGACTTGCCAAGACTGCTGAAGAAACTCAGTCT
The DNA here is from genome assembly GCA_028984105.1 of Lavandula angustifolia. Taxonomy (NCBI): domain Eukaryota; kingdom Viridiplantae; phylum Streptophyta; class Magnoliopsida; order Lamiales; family Lamiaceae; genus Lavandula; species Lavandula angustifolia. The sequence goes on from CM054817.1 coordinate 12,782,046, forward strand.
GGAGAAAGACATCAAGATTAAGAGAATTCGCTCAGACCGAGGAACATAATTTCTCAACTCAGTAGTTAAAGATTACTGCGATACAGAGGGAATTAAGCACGAGACTTCAGTAGCTCGCACCCCTCAGCAGAACGGACTTGCTGAACGAAAGAACAGAACACTTAAAGAAGCAGCAAGAACATTCCTAGCAGACTCTGGACTACCCTCAAAGTTCTAGGCTGATACTACTGACACCGCCTGTTACACTCAGAATCGCTCACTACTTACACAGCAACACATGAAGACGCCTTACGAACTGTGGAAAGGGAGAATTCCTTCTATTTCTCATTTCCATAGTTTTTGCTGTCCTTGCTTTATCCACAATAATGGGAAAGATCAGTTGAAGGTCTTTGATAGCAAATCTGATCAAGGAGTATTCTTAGGATACTCTCTAGTCAGTAAAGCCTTTAGGGTCTTTAACTATCGGACCCTTTGCGTGGAGGAAAGCCCTCATGTTATCTTTGATGAGTTTGTTACTGAGAACAGGAAACCAAAGAAGAAAAATCCTGAATATGTCAGCAGCAAGCTACAGGATCTCACACTAAATGACAAAGCTGAAAAGATCCAGCATTATTGGGATGATGAGTCAGATGATGAAGAAATTTAGACCCATCCCGCAGGCAGTGTAGCTGACCTGGTTAATTCTACTGAATAGAATCAACATCAGGTAACAACGGTCGATGAGGAAGCCCCAGTGGTAACTGAGACCTCTACTGAGAATATAAACTCAGGGGGAACGACTAATGTTCCTGAGCTAAATGCCCCTGAACCTAGAAACTCAGTAGATCCTAACCTTCTTACTGAATTGCTTCAGTCACAGAATAACACTACTGAAATGCCTAACACTCCTGTTGACTGTACAGAAGTAATTTCAGAAGAAGAAGCCAAACTCAGGCGTTCGTGGCTTGACGCTCACTCTTCTGATCTTATCATAGGAGATCCATCAGCAGCAGTAAGGACAAGATCCAGAGTAGGCCAAGGAGAATGTTCTCTCTACTCCTGCTTCTTGTCTACTGAAGAACCTCAGACGTTAGAGGATGCTCTCAATGATGCTAACTGGATCATTGCCATGCAAGAGGAGCTGAACCAATTTGTTCGTAACGAAGTTTGGGAGCTTGTTGACAGACCTAGACATCAGCACGTGATTGTCACTAAGTGGGTCTTCAAAAACAAGCGAGATGAAAACAACGTCATCGTTAGAAACAAGGCTCGACTTGTTGCCAAGGGATACTGTCAAGCAGAAGGAATAGACTTTGATGAAACATTCGCCCCAGTCGCCAGATTGGAAGCTATTCGTCTGTTACTAGCTTATGCAACGCATCAAAGATTTAAAGTAGATCAAATGGATGTAAAGTCAGCGTTTCTGAACGGCTTACTGAAGGAAGAAGTCTACGTGGAACAACCGCCCGACTTTCAGCAGGGACATCAGGTGTACAAACTTCGGAAAGTTCTGTATGGGTTAAAACAAGCACCCAGGGCTTGGTATGATACCCTATCAGACTTTCTGCTTCAGAAAGGTTTTCAGAAGGGGACAGTAGATCACACCCTGTTCAACATCAAGTCAGGCGATGACATCCTACTGGTGCAGATCTACGTAGACGACATTATTTTCGGTTGCAGGAACGTGACTATATGTCAACAATTCGAGAAAATAATGAAGGAGAAGTTCGAGATGTCCATGGTGGGGGAGATGAACCATTTCCTTGGATTCCAAGTGAAGCTATCAACTGAAGGAATATTCATCAACCAAGAAAAATACAATCGAGACCTCCTAAAAAGATTCGGCTGCGACTCAAGCAAGCCAGTCAAGATCCCCATGAACACAAATTTTAAAATCGATCTAGATAAAGAGGGAGCTTTATTATTGGTTCTTTACTATATTTCACAGCAAGCAGACCTGACATAACTTATGCTGTTGGTGTATGTGCAACATTTCAGGCGAATCCCAAGTGAGGTATCTGGACTCAGCAAAGAAGATTCTGCGATACCTAAGGGGAACACCTGATGCAGTGTTATGGTATCCTGCTGATGATAATCTGATTCTAACGGGTTATTCTGAAGCTGATTATGCAGGATGCAGGATAGATCGAAAGTCAACTTTCGGAACGTGTTAGTTCCTAGGCAGCAAGCTGATATCATGGTTTTCAAAGAAACAACATTCAGTGGTGACGTCCATTACTGAAGCTGAGTATATGGCTCTGGAAGTTGTTGTACCCAGATCCTTTGGCTTCGACAACAACTGCGAGATTATGGAATTACTCAAGATGAAGTGCCCATCTACTGTGACTCCACTAGTGCGATTGCAATAACTCATAACCCAGTTCTTCATATGAGATGCAAGGACGTGGACATTCGACACCACTTCATCAGAGACCATGTCAAAAAGAAGGATATCAGGATGGAGAAGATCCATAATGACAAGCAAAGGGAAGACATACTGACCAAACCACTAGCTGAGAACAGATTCAGAGAATTATCAGTTGAGATAGGTCTACTGGATCCTACTGACTCGAGTCAGTAAGAGAAGTCAGTACGACAGGTCAAAAGTCAGACGCAGTACTTTGATTCAGTCGGGTGAATCATACAGTACACAGTAAGGGGGAACATGGTCATCAGTACCACAAAGATCCTCCTGAGTCATTACGGTAACCAGCTGATCGTAAAAGTTTAGCTGAAGAGGTTTGCGTAGTTAGAATATTTAATATTCTCAGAAGCATGCTCGCATTTATTAAATCAGTCTTTTGCATTCAGTAGCATGACGTGCATTTATTTCCCGCCATTTTTTAAGGTTTAAGTCAGTAGAAACCGTTCTCATTTAAAATGCTTAGCCTTTAATGCTGCCTGCAACGCATTTAATGCATGTCTTCTCACCTTACTTTATCTGCGCTTATCTTACGTGGGTCTAGGTTAGAGGCGGCTAATGTAATCATTCCTTTTATAGCATCATATCACAACCGTCATTAAAATGCGAGATTTTATAACAGTCGTTCGATTGAAAACCCCTGATATTCAAAACATATAAAATCTCCCCTTTTCTCTCTAATCCTATCTTTACGCCATTTTTGCACTTAGAGCTTTTACCGAGCATTCAGTTTTTATTGCCTCATTCTCTCTGAAAACTGCTTCTCTTTTCAACTCAAGCTCTGTGTTTACGGTACTTTCTTAACCTTCTGCAACTCTTGTATCTAACTTACTCTATTTTCAAGTGCTAACGAGGTTCTTGCAGATATCTATGGCGATTGTTCAGACCCCACACAACATTGAGGAGATCATCCAGTCAAGGGTTCTCTTCGAACCAACGATGATTTTCCATCAGGCTGAGCTCCCCTATCTTGAGCCCATCTTCTCGGCACTAGAGGAGTCAGGCCTGACGCTTCTGGTGACGAAGCAACCTTGATCCTATCTTCCCCGCCAGGTGGCCGAGCTTTACTATAACTGGCGTTCTGTGGAAGATACAGACGACGAAGTATCGGAGATCGCTTATATGAGGGAAGTGGCCCCTCAGAAGTGGGAATCCTGCCATGCCGACATTAATATCAGGACGGAGCTGAAATCCTCCTTCAATCTTTCGAGTTACAGGATCTCTCCCGTGGGCTACAAGGAGAAGGAACTGAACGCATATGTCCACCGTTTCTGTGGTAGGGACGACATCTCCTTCAAGTCCGCGCTGCCGAAGAACCAACTCCTGTCGGAGTACAGAGGGCTCGCGTACGTAGTTATTCACATTTTGACGAGCGCCGCAGGTTCATTCGACCAGCTGTCCAAGCCTAGACTCCAACTGATGATGGCTATAGTTGACGGAGTCCAGGTGAACTGGACAGAGTTCTTTGTGGCTGAGCTGAAGGCTCAGGCGCAAAAGTTTACCACCACACAGTCTGGAGAGAGAAGACTTATTAGTGTGGGTAAACTGCTGTATGGGACCAAAGTCTCCATACTAATCGAAGACTCAGTAACGAATCACGCATCCTTTGCTGATTCGAAGTACTTTGACAAGAAGCTTATTAAGTTCAAGACTTGAGCAGCGGCTGGGAAGTCAGTCGGACGTGGAGCCACTGAGCTCAAAAGATCTTCTGCTGCTCTGCCTCCACGGGCCAACCAGCCAAAGCGGAAGAACCTCTCCAAGGCTGGAGCTTCTAAGGCCCCCGCAAAGCCTGCTTCCCCTCCACCACCTCAGGAGGAGGAAATTCTGGACGCTGATACCGACATAGAGGGTGCCACCTTAAAGGATAAGGTACAGCGGGTCAGCTCAGAAGAGACTCAGCCGGAGGAAGTTGAGGAACCGGCTGGTGCTGAAGTCTCGACCGAACAGTGGTCGACGATGCAGATGACTCGTCTCCGTGCCACAGGAGAAGTCAGTGCACAGATTCCTAAGATCTCTTCTCATCAGGATCTGGTCGACATCGCGATAAGGGCCAGGACTCAGATGCTGCTAAAATTCCTGAATTCGGATATACTTGCAGAGCTGATTCAGCAACACTCTGCATTGTCCCTTCTGACAGAGGAGCAAAGTCTGCAGTCAGCGATAGGGTTTGGGGAACCCGCTGACGTAGCATCTTTTGAGGACCTGCGCTCAGCCATGCTCTATCTATTGGAGCTGAGGTCCTCCCAACAGACAGCCAGAAGCCCATCGCCGCCTTCCCATCATGACGATGATGACAACAATGATGAGGATCAGGCACCACCCAAGGACACAGAACAGGGAGAATCTGCTGAGGGTAAATCTCCCAGCGATAAGGGCGAGTCACCACCTCCACCTCCTGAATCAGGTGACGCCGCAGTTGCTTCGAAGCCCAGCCGGAAGCAACAACTCGCAGCCTCAGAGCAGAGGCTGTTGACAGACTGGCGAGCACAGTCAAGAAGATCTCCGACATGCCAACTCCTAATATTCAGGAGATCGTCGAGACTGCGCTGGCCGCTCAGAAGGCGGCTTGGCTGCTCAGTGTCAGCAGCTGCTCGTAGCTCAAGAGAAATCATTTGCTGAGCAGCTGACAAAGAGCCTAGCCACAGTCCAAAAGACTAAGGATGAGAGGAATAAGAAAGGCACCTCCAGCGTACAGAAGGCTTTGGAGAATCAGGCGGACGCCTTAAAGCTCATCTAGGCAGAGATGACTGCCTCCCACGACGCATCGCTTCTGAAGCAGAGGCAAGAAACAGCAGCCCAAATTCGCCAAATCCGCAAGGATCAAGAGGCTGACTGGGAGCATTACTGCGATTCCATCGGCGACTTCAACACCACCACCACTTCCATTAAAGATGCTGTCTTCAAACTTCAGAAGGAAGTAGCAGCAATCCGTGGCCTTCTGACCCCAACTACTGATGATGCCAAAAAGGGGGAAGAAAGGGAAGGGACAGCTCAGGTGGGTGGGCAGCCAGAAGTCAGGGAAGTCACCCAGGGGGAAGGTTCAGCTGCTCAGGCTGGAACCAGCTCAGTTCCCCTCCCGAAGTCCAAATCCCTCAAGTCCAAACAACTCAGCTGCCCGAGCCAGTCGGAGAATCAGGTGAAGGATCCTCGGCTCAGGCGCAACATATAGAAGAGGTCGCACGCTTCGTCGACCAGGAGGACAAGCCCCTGCCACCGCAAAGGCCCGGGAAGGAGAAAGCGACAGAGTCTATTCCACCTCCTTCCCCGACGCCCAAATTCAGATCTCGAGCGGAGCAGGAGGAACATGATAAGCGAGTGGCTCAGCTCCTCCAGGACTAGCTGGACTATGAGATGAGATTGGAGGAAGAGGCCTAGAAGCCTAAGAAGAAGACAAGACAGACTGTCTCCAGAATGTCCAAGAGTCATGCCAAGAAGATCTTGGATGAGCAGAAGAAGAAGGCTCAGCAATCTGCTGATGAGCCGGCTGACTCGGACACGGACAATCTGCCCCTTACTCAAAGGATGAAGAAGAACTCTACTCTTACACTTGAGCAAGAGGCAGAGGATAAGGCCACCTGGGAGGCGACGCACCAAGGGCTGAATCTCCGGAGAGGAGATAGAAGAGCTGCGGCCCTTAGGGAGAAGAAGAGGTTGGATGACTTGGCAAAAATTATCGAGCTGATTGTCAAAATCGCCAAGGAACCAATCCCCGACAGGAGCAAACAGGTGCCAAGGACTTCTAAGTTCTTCCAGCGAGGTGCACAGAAAGCTTATCTGAAGAAGACTCCGCACCGCCGTGTTGACAAATGGATCCCATGAAACCTGAATGAGGAGTGGGAGGAGCTGAAGATTGGATTCATCAAGGCATACTACGTATGGCAGTGCTATCCTGCTGGAGTGCCGGCTGCTGATCTCTTTGACGAGTTCATATATCAGTACGACGCCAACCTCAGAGCACAGATCAAGCTAATTATTTTCAAGGAGAAGCTACCACTCGTTGCCCCTGCCTACAGACAGGTGACTCCTCCCATGACCTCTCGAGGAGTACTATGTACAAAGGAGATTGAAGACGAGGTTGAAGCTGTTGCACATCACAACGACTTGAATCCTTTGCAGCCTGATGATCTCGAGGACATCCAGACCCTCAGAGCCAGAATCTATAGATCTTATGGGTTGGATCCTCCTGCTGCTAAGTCTGCCGAGTTCAAGGATAAGATCAAGAAGTTCAGGCGATAGTAGTAGATGTTTTCTCCTTGTATAGAGCTAGGAATGATTGTAATCATTTCACACACACACACACACACACACTCACACACACACACATATACATATATATATATATATATATATATATATATATATCAGTTCCTTGCTTTGGCCAGACAACTACTCATTGTCTTATGGTTGTATTTATTTACTTTATCACAACTGATCACTGAAGTGATCCGACACACACATACACATAACCTATTTCTCTGATATGCCTAGCTTTTATCTGCTGACTACCCTGTTTTATTTGCTCATTTTTTACTGAAGTCTCTTTGGGTCAGTAGTTTTGTACTTAGAGTTTAGTGGTTTTGGCATCTTCAATTTGGGGGAAATTGTTGGGTTATGAGTCAGTGATTGATTCTAATAACCACTTAGAGGGTACTGAGTATTATTTTATCAGTTGTTCTTGTAATATGATTTATCTGTTTATTAGTAATGGGGGAAATCATAGTGATTCAATGCTATGGAATTGAAGATCCCAAAACCCGTCTTGTACCTATAGTGTAGTGTCGATAGGACTAGACGATGTAATAGGCTAGGCTGACTGTATTTTCATTATCTGTTTCTGTCTAAGTCCTGTAAGGGGTAAGTGTTGGTCTGAACTTCAGTAGGAAGTTACTTTCAAGAACCCCGCGTCATCAATTGTAAGAGCTCGTGTTCTCAAGTCATCAGCTGACTCAGATTAGTAGAAGATTTCTCATCAGCTGATCCACATCAGTAGAAGAACACAGAATCAGAGCTCAGTGCCTTCAGAGTCATCAGCTGACTACGCTCATTAGAAGATCCTTATCAACAGACTCAGACGAAGAAGACAGAGATCGAGTCAGATCTACTGTATCCGACAGGAAATGACCCGAGTCTTAACATTATTCGAAAGTCAGCAGAAGATCATACGAGGATGAGGGAGAGTCAACTCAGATGAAGACTAATGTCTGACATGTCTCACCTACCACAAACCTCGACCAATGAGAAGCGGTCTAAGCTCTACCTGCTCTGACCAACTAAAGCTGCTCTCATGCACAGTGACCAACTGCTCTGCGACAACATTTCGAACATATGGTCATTTTCCTTGGACGTTTGTGACACGTGGCATCGTCCCCTCCAACGGAAAAATGCCTGGGTCACAACTATAAATAGAGAAGCCTTTCCGAGCTCCACACATGGGATATCAAAGGGATTACACGCTCAAGCTTTCGAAACACTCTAGCGCCTTCACGAAGATCCAGCGAAGAACTTGCTCATTAGAATATTTCTAGTTCTTCTCTCTAGAGTTTCTTTCTTGAGATCCCTCTTCTCTATCTAAGCTCCATTGTCATATCCATAGCTTAGAACCTTCGAAGGAGTTCACATTTCGTGACTGTTCTTATTGTAAGAACTCCTTCATAGTTGGAGAACATCCCCTCCCCTTCAAACCTCAATTTGGATTGTAAAGTCGCTAAGGACTATAACTTAGAAGGGTCTGTCCAGTGCACAGATACATTGCTGAGGCTTGCTCAGATTAATCAACAAGACCTCCTGTTCAGTTGGACCGTGGACGTAGGATCTTGCGTATCCGAACCACGTTAAAAATTGCTTGTGTCATTTACTATTTTATTGCACTGCATTCAAACTATCTTACAAACTCATACTTTGCATAAAACGTATTTGAAAGTGCACTAGCCAAAATTATTTGGTTTGCGAAAAACACGTTTTCAAATCGATATGAAGTCTATTGGGCCCTACACACTTATCCGCACTAACTCTCCGACTGAGAATCTAATACTGACAGAAGTCAGGAGGAGAAACTCAGTAGTTGAGTCACTCTGACTTGCGATCAGAAGGTTACTATTTGGCACTGTTCATTAGTTGCAACCTACAGCTCAGCTGTCCTTCACATTTGAGAAAAAGAACTTCTACTTAGGTGTATTCACCCCCTCTCTACACCTGACACTAATCTCTGGACCAACAGTGGTGTTGAAGTCTCCGACGGCATCATAGTAATGTTCCCAGTCAGCCTCTTGATCCTTGCAGATTTGGCGAATTTGGGCTGATGTTTCTTGCCTCTGCTTTAGAAGCGATGCGTCGTGGGAGGTAGTCATCTCTGCCTGGATGAGCTTCAGGGCGACCGCCTGATTCTCTAAAGCCTTATGCACGCTGGAGGTGGCCATCTTATTCCGCTCATCCATGGTCTTTTGGATTGTGGGTAGGCTCTTGTTCAGCTGCTCACCAAATGTTTTCTGTTGAGTTTCGAGCAGCTACTGACACTGAGCAGCCAGGTCCACCTTCTGAGCCGCCAGCACAGTCTCGATGATCTCCTGAATATTAGGAGTTGGTGTGTCCGAGACCTTCTTGACTGCGCTAGCCAGTCTGTCAACAGTCTCCGTCTGAGACTTAGTGTACTACGCCCATTTCAGGTGGACGTCCTTAGCCAGGAGACAATTTTTGTCTCCTTGCTTCTTGATCGCGCTGTTGACAGACTTGGAGGACACGAAACCTATAGGTTTTATCTGGTAGGACGAGGTTCCGAGCCTCTGCTCTGAGGCTGCGAGTTGTTGCTTCCGGCTGGGCTTCGAAGCAACTGGGGCGTCACCTGATGCAGGAGGTGGAGGTGGAGGTGGTGACTTGCCCTTCTCGCTGGGAGACTTTCCCTCAGCAAATTCTCCTTGTTCTGCGTCCTTAGGTGGTGCCTGTTCATCATCATCGTCATGATGAGAAGGTGGCGAAGGGCTTCTGGCTGTCTGCTGTGAGGACCTCAGCTCCAGTAGATAGAGCACGACTGAGCGCAGGTCCTCAAAAGATGCTATGTCAGCGGGTTCCCCAAACTCTATCGCTGACTGCAGACTTTGCTCCTCTACCAGAAGGGACAATGCAGAGTGCTGCTGAATCAGCTCTACAAGGATATCCCAATTCAGGAATCTCAGCAACATCTGAGTCCTGGCCCTTATCGCGATGTTGACAAGATCCTGATGAGAAGAGATCTCAGGAATCTAGGCAGCGACTTCTCCTGTGGCGCGAAGATGAGTCATCTGCATCGTCGACGACTGTTCGGATGAGACTTTAGCACCAGCCGGTTCCTCAACTTCCTCCGGCTGAGTTTCTTCTGAGCTGACCCGCTGTACCTTGTCCTTCAGGGTGGCACCCTCTATGACGGTATCAGCATCCAGAATCTCCTCCTCCTGAGGTGGTGGAGGGGAAGTAGGCTTTGCGGGGGCCTTAGAAGCTCCAGCCTTGGAGAGCTTCTTCCGCTTCGGCTGATCGGCCCGTGGAGGCAGATCTGTAGATGATCTTTTGAGCTCAGTCGCTCCACGTCCGACTGACTTCTCAGTCGATGCTCTTGTCTTGAACTTGAAGTACTTAGAATCAGCAAAGGATGCGTGATTCGTCACTGAGTCTTCGATCAGTATGGACACCATGGTCCCATACAGTAGTTTACCCACACTAATAAGTCTTCTCTCTCCAGACACTGTGGTTGTAAACTTTTGCGCCTGAGCCTTCAGGTCGGCCACAAAGAACTCTGTCCAATTCACCTGGACTCCATCAACTATAGCCATCATTAGTTGGAGTCGAGGCTTGGACAGCTGGTCGAATGAACCTGCGGTGCTCGTCAGGATGTGAATGACTATATACCCGAGCCCTCTGTACTCCGGCAGGAGTTGGTTCTTCGGCAGCGCGGACTTGAAGGAGATGTCGTCCCTTCCACAGAAGCGATGGACAAATGCGTTAAGTTCCTTCTCCTTGTAGCCCACGGAAGAGATCCCGTAACTTGGAAGATCGAAGGAGGATTTTAGGGCATTCCTCACGTTGATGTCTGCGTGGATGGATTCCCACTTCTAAGGGGCCACTTCCCTCATATATGCGATCTCCGATACTTCTCCATCTGTATCTTCCACGGAACGTCAGTTATAATAAAGCTCTGCCACCTGGCGGGGAAGATAGGATCGGGGGTGCTTCGTTACCAGAAGCTTCAGACCTGACTCCTCAAGAGCCGAGAAGATGGGCTCAAGGTAGGGGAGCTCTGCCTGATGGAAGACCATCGTTGGTTCGAAAAGAACCCTCGACTGGATGATCTCCTCAATGTTGTGTGAAGTCTGAACAATCTCCATGGATATCTGCAAAACTCACGCTAGCACTTGAAAATAGAGTAAGTTAGATACGAGAGTTGCAGAAAGTTAAGAAATTACTGTAAACACAGAGCTTGACGGAAAAATATAAGCAGTTTTGAGAGAGAACGAGGATGTAAAACTGAATGCTTGAAAAGCTCTAAGTGCGAAAATGGCTTAAAGATTGGATTATAGTAAAAAGGTGAGATTTTATAAGATTTGAATATCAAGGGTTTTCAATCGAATGGCTGTTATAAAATCTCGCTTTTTGATGACGGCTGTGATTTGATGTTATAAAAGGAATGATTACATTAGCCGCCTCTAATCTAGACCCACGTAAGATAAGTGCAGATAAAGTAAAGTAAGGTGAGAAGACATGCATTAAATGCGTTGCAGACAGCATTAAAGGCTAAGCATTTTAAATGAGAACGATTTCTACTGACTTAAACCTTAAAAATTTATGGCGGGAAATAAATGCACGTCATGCTACTGAATGCAAACGACTGACTTAATAAATGCGAGCTTGCTTCTGAGAATATTAAATATTTTAACTACGCAAACCTCTTCAGCTGAACTTTTACGATCAGCTGGTTACCGTAATGACTTAGGAAGATTTTTTGTGGTACTGATGACCATGTTTCCCCTTACTGTGTACTGTATGATTCACCCGACTGAATCAAAGTACTGAGTCTGACTTCTGACCTGTCGTACTGACTTCTCTTACTGACTCGAGTCAGTAGGATCCAGTAGACCTATCTCAACTGATAATTCTCTGAATCTGTTCTCAGCTAGTGGTTTGGTCAGTATGTCTGCCCTTTGCTTGTCAGTATGGATCTTCTCCATCCCGATATCCTTCTTTTTGACATGGTATCTTATGAAGTGGTGTCGAATGTCTATGTGCTTACATCTTGTATGAAGAACTGGGTTTTGAGTTATAGCAATCGCACTTGTGGAGTCGCAGTACATGGGCACTTCATCTTGAGTAATTCCATAATCTCTCAGTTGTTGTCGAAGCCAAATGATCTGGGCACAACAACTTCCAGCAGCCTTATACCTAGCTTCAGTAGTAGACGTCGCCACTGAATGTTGTTTCTTTGAAAACCTTGATATCAGCTTGCTGCCTAGGAACTGACATGTTCCGGAAGTTGACTTTTGATCTATCCTGCATCCTGCATAATTAGCATCAGAATAACCCGTTAGAATTAGATTACCATCAGCAGGATACCACATCATGGGGATCTTGACTGGATTGATTGAGTCGCAGCCGAATCTTTTCAGGAGATCTACACTAGTAAGATTGTTGACATATAGTCATGTTCTTGAAACCGAAAATGATGTCGTCCATGTAGATCTACACTAGTAGGATGACATCGCCTGACTTGATGTTGAACAGAGTGCGATCTACCGTCCCCTTCTGAAAACCTTTATGAAGTAGAAAGTCTGATAGGGTATCGTACCAAGCCCTGGGTGCTTGTTTTAGCCCATACAGAGCTTTCCTAAGTCTGTACACCTGATGTCCCTTCTGAAAGCCGGGCGGTTGTTCCACGTAGACTTCTTCCTTCAGTACGTCGTTCAGAAATGCTGACTTTACATCCATTTGATATAGCTTCCAATCTTTGATGTGTTGCATAGGCTAGGAACAGACGAATAGCTTCCAATCTGGCGACTGGGGCAAATGTTTCGTCAAAGTCTATTCCTTCTGCTTGACAGTATCCCTTGGCAACAAGTCGAGCCTTGTTTCTGACTATGATGTTGTTTTCATCTCGCTTGTTTTTGAAGACCAATTAGTACCGATCACGTGCTGATGTCTAGGTCTGTCAACAAGCTCCCAAACATCGTTACGAACAAACTGGTTCACCTCCTCTTGCATGGCAATGATCCAGTCAGCGTCGTTGAGAGCATCCTCTATCGTCTGAGGTTCTTCAGTAGACAAGAAGCAGGAGTAGAGAGAACTTTCTCCTTGGCTTAATCTGGATGTTGTCCTTACTGCTGTTGATGGATCTCCTATGATAAGATCAGAAGAGTGAGCGTCTAGCCACGAACGTCTGAGTTTGGCTGAAATTACTTCTGTACAGTCAACAGGAGTGTTAGGCATTTCAGTAGTGCTATTCTGTTACTGAAGCAATTCAGTAAGAAGGTTAGGATCTACTGAGTTTCTAGGTTCAGGGGCATTTAGCTCAGGAACATTAGTCGTTCCCCCTGAGTTTATATTCTCAGTAGAGGTCTCAGTTACCACTGGGGCTTCCTCATCGACCGTTGTTACCTGATGTTGATTCTATTCAGTAGAATTAACCAGGTCAGCTACACTGCCTGCGGGATGGGTCTAAATTTCTTCATCGTCTGACTCATCATCCCAATAATGCTGGATCTTTTCGGCTTTGTCATTTAGTGTGAGATCCTGTAGCTTGCTGCTGACATCTTCAGGATTTTTCTTCTTTGGTTTCCTATTCTCAGTAACAAACTCATCAAAGACAACATGAGGGCTTTCCACCACGCAAAGAGTCCGATAGTTAAAGACCCTGAAGGCTTTACTTACTCAAGAGTATCCTAAGAATACTCCTTCATCAGATTTGCTATCAAAGACCTTCAACTGATCTTTCCCATTATTGTGGATAAAGCAAGGACAGCCAAAAATATGGAAATGAGAAATAGAAGGAATTCTCCCTTTCCACAGTTCGTAAGGCGTCTTCATGTGCTGCTGTGTAAGTAGTGAGCGATTCAGAGTGTAACAGGCAGGGTCAGTAGCATCTGCCCAAAACTTTGAGGGTAGTCCAGAGTCTGCTAGGACCGTTCTTGCTGCTTCTTTTAGTGTTCTGTTCTTTCGTTCAGGAAGTCCGTTCTGCTGAGGGGTGCGAGCTGCTGAAGTCTCGTGCTGAATTCCCTCTTTATCGCAGTACTCTTTAACTACTGAGTTGAGAAATTTTATTCCTCGGTCTGAGCGAATTCTCTGTATCTTGATGTCTTTCTCCCCACTGAGTTTCTTCAACAGTCTTGGTAACTCAGTCTTGACATCAGATTTGTTGGCTATGAAGATGACCCACGTATAGCTCGAATAATCGTCAACAACGACGAGGGCATACTTCTTGCCTCTTATAGTCACTGGAGAAACTGGCCCAAACAAGTCCATGTGTAGCAGTTGAAGGATTCCATCAGTGGATGGTGACGGAATTGGTGGATTGTTTTTCTTTGTCTGCTTTCCCTTCAAGCACGCTTCACAATTTTTGTCTTTGATAAAAGCTTCATTGGGCAGTCCTCTGACTTTAGAGTTCTTGGCTAGCTTGTTCATTGTCTTGAAATTCATGTGACTAAGTCTCTTGTGCCACAACCATTTGTTTTATCACTGGATTTCGTCTAAGCAAGTAAGCAAGCCTCAGGTTCTGCAGTATTCTAATTTGCATCGTAGATATTCTTCTTCCGCAAACCTGATAACACTGTTTTCCCTGTAGATTTGTCAATAATATCATAGAAACTAGCGTCAAAGATAACTCTATTCAGATTCTCACATAATTGACTGACAGAAAGGAGATTATGTTGAAGTCCTTCAACATATGTTACTCTTGGAACTGAAGCAGTCCCAATGTTCAGTGTTCCGTATCCCCTTGTATAGCCTTTAGAGTTGTCACCAAACTCAATTTTGGGACCATATTCTTGTACGTAATTGATCACCAGGCTCTTTTGATATGTCATGTGTCTTGAGCAGCCGTTGTCCACAATCCAACGGTCCTTATGCACCTACAAAACAGAAATATTTTTGGGTACCCTTTGGTTCAGTTTGGGTCCTTAAGCATTAGTTGGTGATTTCCCGACCCAGGTCTGTCTCGGAACCTTAGGAGTCTGAGACTTTTTCTTCTGAACCCTGTCAGTCTTCTTCTCCACTGGACTGGGAGATACTAACTTCTTGGCAGTTTTGGGTTCAGGAGCTTTCTTCTTCTGAGGCTTTGTGCTCCTCCTGACCCTGGGCTCATAATAGTACGAACCATACTGTGCTTGATGCTCATACAGTGGCTCGTTGAACTGCTCTGCCCACCTGACCTTCTTGGTTCCCCCTAAATTTGATCGTGGTGTCCTGGGGCTAGAACCTTTGGTCAGTTGCTTCTTGTTGCTCGGCTGAGGTGCAATCATCTTCTGTTTGTTCTTCACCTGAGTTGTTGGTTCAGAGAACTGAACTTTCCCTCTGACGAACCTATCAGCCAGCATTTCTGAGCCTTTAGAAGTAGAGGGGAAAGCTTCATGAGTGTAGCCAAGTCCTTCTTTCATGGCTAGTGGTCTTTGAGCTCTAAGCATGCTTTCCAACTTCTCTTTGGCTCCCAGGTACTGTTCAGTTATCAGTCCTCGCCAGACCTCATCGCTTTTTCGAAGTGATTCATAATCTTTCTTAACCTCTGCGACTTTCTGACTGAGTCGGGCTATTTCAGTAACTGTCTCAGAATTGTCCTTGGTCAGAACTGATAACTGAGTTTCTTGAAGTTGAGACTTAGTCATAAGAGATTCAATCGCTTCCTTAAGTCTCGCAACAAGATTCTCTGAATCAATAGAGACCTGACAATCAGAAGAAAGTCTTTGATTCTTAGCCTTTACCTGTTCCAATTCCTAAATAGTTCTGCTGAACTCTCTGCTTAGCTGAATCTGCTCCTCTAGTAGATTATCATATGCTTGTACCACGTCTAGAGGTTCATTTGTGACCGAGCATGTGTCGTGTGTGCTTTGTGAAGAAGAGATTATATTAAGTTTCGAGTTTACCTCAGCCTCTTCTCTGACCATTTGACAATATTCAGTCGTTGATTCAGGATCTGTTTCTCCGACCTCAATGGCGACAAATGCAGCTTCGTCTTCAGAAGAACACATAAAAGTATCATCCTCGATTGAGTCATCGGATATCTCTCCGGCGATGTAGGCCTGCCTCCTCCGGGAAAATTTCTCGTGGCTAGCCTGTCGTTCTGCTCGTTGGGCAGCTGAGAGTTTGGGATACTCGTACTGATAATGTCCCTCCTTCTTGCAGTTGTAGCACACAGTAGTTCTGCCGCCTTTTCCAGCTGAGCTGTTGGATGGACTAGCAGCAGGTTCTGCGTTCTTGCAATCAGTAGAAGGTTTAGATTCTTCCCTTTTTCGATGATCTTTCTTACCTGAGGGTGAATCTCGGTGGTATTTCTTCAGCTTTCTGACTCTTTCTTTTTCTCTTTGATATTTGAGAGCCATAAGCGCAAGTTGATCAGTAGCGGGTGACTCGGAAGACTTAGCATCTGACGCAGCTACTGTCTTGGTGGAAGAAATGGGGTTGGCTCCAGATTTGCTGACTGTTGCCTTGTAGGCATGATCTATCTGGGTGTCAGCTGGAGCACTGGAACATCTTTGGGGTAGGCTGTGCTCGAACTCCTCCATCTTTAATTCTGAAAATATAACATCAGGAGTTAAAGCATTAAGTTCTGAGCTACTTAAATAAGTAGCAAAAGGAAGCCACTTCAGTCGAGGCAACGCTCTCAAGATCTTGGTGTTCATCTCTTTGTTGGTGAAAGTCCTCCCCAGCCCGTTGATCACATTGATCTGGTTTGTAAATCTGACCCTAAGCTCGTTAATGGTCTCGTTGGGCTCCATGGCAAATGTGTCGAACTTTTGAAGCTCTAGCTCGAGCTTGTTCTCTTTAATCTGCAGGATTCCTTGGCTCAGTACAGCCATGGCGTCCCAAAGTTCCTTTGCCGTCTTACAATCTTGCACCCTCCCGAGGTGTGAATCGCTGAGCGTAGTCAGGATTGCATTCCGCACAACTCGATCGAGGTTGTGCAACTTTTTCTCTTCAGGCGTGAAGGCTGATTTGTCTTTCACAACTTTAGCACCAGTCTGTGCTCCTACAACTCCCACATCGGCATATTGAACGCTGTCGATCATGGGAATGATAGATCTTATCTCTAGGACATCAGTCATGCTGTCTTGCAGTGATGTAAGGTGTGCCTCCATTCTCACGCGCCATACCGTCTAGTTCTCCACAGAGAACATAGGCACCATCCGTATACTTGACATATCAGACATTATGGGTGAGAGTATAAGGATGTATGAAGAGATGCTTGTGCAGTGAAAAACATTTTCAGGATCTGTTCGAGTAGACCAGTAGTTTCAGAATTGATGATCAAGAGAACACCGTTGCTCTGATACCAATTGTTGGTCCGGAGACGAGTGTCAGGTGTAGAGGGGGGGGGGAATACACCTGAGTACAAGTTCTTTTTCTCAAACGCGAAGGACAGATGAGCTGTAGGTTGCAACTGATGAACAGTGGAAAATAGTGACCTTCTGATCGCGGGTCAGAGTGACTCAACTACTGAGTTTCTCCTACTGACTTCTGTCAGTACTAGATTCTCAGTCTGAGAGTTAGTGCGGATGAGTGTGTAGGGCTCGATAGACTTCGTCTCGATTTACCAAATAATTTTGGCTAGTGCACTTTCAAATACGTTTTATGAAAAATATGAGTTTGTAAGATAGTTTGAATGCAGTGCAATAAAATAATAAATGACACAAGCAATTTTTAACGTGGTTCGGATACGCAAGATCCTATGTCCACGGTCCTGCTGAACAGGAGGTCTTATTGATTAATCTGAGCAAGCCTCAGCAAGGTCTCTGTGCACTGGACAGACCCTTCTAAGTTATAGTCCTTAGCGACTTTACAATACAAACCGAAGTTTGAAGGGGAGGGGATGTTCTCCAACTATGAAGGAGTTCTTACAATAAGAACAGTCACGAAATGTGAACTCCTTCGAAGGTTCTAAGCTATGGATATAACAATGGAGCTTAGATAGAGAAGAGCGATCTAAAGAAAGAAACTCTAGAGAGAAGAACTAGAAATATTCTAATGAGCAAGTTCTTCGCTGGATCTTCGTGAAAGCGCTTGAGTGTTTTGAAAGCTTGAGCGTGTAATCCCTTTGATATCCCGTGCATGGGGCTCGAAAAGGCTTCTCTATTTATAGTTGTGACCCATGCATTTGTCCGTTGGAGAGTGTTGGAATTTTGTATACTGGAAGCACTTTTTATGCTTGTATACAATGTGTTTTTGTCCTTACCACTGTTTTATTCTCCTATCTGATAAATATGTATATTTGCACATGTTATCCTTTATCTTGTATAAAAAGTTAGATTTGTGTGGTGTGTCGGGTATCACAGAAGACAACATAAATTGGTTGAATTGACAAGATATAAACAGTTATCACAGCTGAGACAACTTAAGGATAAGTTGTCGGTTTAAGCTGCAGTTTAGATAAGAAGTGGCTTGTCTTAGCTGCTTGTCTTTACTGGTACACTTAAGGTGGTGTATTGACGGATTATAGTGAGATGTGTTCTCCTAACTGACCTTAGTGCAGAACCAAGATCTCGGTGACTTAGCTGGTCTTAAGCTTGGTAAGACTTCAGCTGAGTGCATTTGGCTATCTATCACTTTGACCTACTATGGTGAACGTCATCGCGACCGGATCTACGTATCTTGGGTGTTAGTAGTTATTTGTGGCTCAGGCTGGTTGTCTGTATCTTGCATCTGTATCCTAGTAAAATGGGTTGATAATATCCCCTGAGGAACTCGAAAGGATTAGCACACTAAATCCGGCCGGTTGATTAAGTTCAGGTGTGTTAATAAGGTCGAGTGGTACTACTCAGGAATATAAGATGTTAATTAATTTAACCTGTCAGTGAGCTTAATTAATTAACGGATATTTCTTTCTTAAATACGGAGATCGATTAAGTCTAAAATACAAGCCCTTACTCAAATTGGGATAAAGGGGTAAGTCAGCACGGATTCTCTAGTGGAATGAATATGTGTTTATTAATTAATTTTTCTCTGGGCTGAGCATGGATAATTAATTAATTGGAGGCCCATCTTTATTTCTTGTATTGGATCCCTGATCTGGCCCAATTAGTTACCTAGTAATTTATTGTCTCTCAGAAATCATTATTAATGGATTAATGTATTTTTACATTATTTAATAATGTTATTTATCTTGAATTAATTGGCTGGGCCAATTAAATAATAAATATTAGTAGCCCAGTAAATTAATTGATTATATTATGGGCTGGTTATGTGGAAGCCCATTAGAAATATAATTAAATTAATGGGTTACAAATATATTAATATTATATTGGCTTTTGAAACCTATATATATTTTTATTCTGTTCAGAAACATATGACAGACATTCACAAAATAAATCACGCCGTGCGTGAGTGATAGAGAGACGATAATTTATTTTCTTCAGATCTCTGACCCCCCAGATGAAGAAAAAGGTCGGGAAATCACGTCGTGCGTGAGTGATAGAGAGAAGATAATTTATTTTCTTCAGATCTCTGACCACCCAGAGGAAGAAAAAGGCCGGGATACAGATCAGAAAATCTAACACAGGAGCAACAATCAAAGCCACGACAACTTACGAAGGAGGAAGGTAGCGTTTCTAACCCTAATTATTCCTTCAATTGGTATCAGAGCCTGGTTTAGGCTCTGATTGTTGCTGTTAGATGTATGATTAGGTTTCAATTCCGTCGTTATCGGGTTAATTTTCGTGTTTGGGGCGGCCTGCGAGCCACTATTTTGACCCCGTTGTACTGTTTTTCTTGTGAGAAAATCCACGAGTAGTTGATAGGACCAATGTGTTATGTGATTGTACTGTTTTTGTACTGTAATTGGTCCGGGATGCATGAAAATTGAGGCGCGGCGGCGCAGAAAGACGGAAAAGGCGAAACCCTAGTTTCTAGCAGAACACGACCGCCAACTTGCGACGGAGCGTGGGGGCACGTGCTACAGTACTTTTCCGATCCATTCGGATAGTTTTGTTTGTCTTCTCGTTAGCTTCGTCTGGATAGGTCGCACGACCCATTCCGAATTCTGGTTTGTCCGGAATAGTGTCGTAACGGAGAAGTGGTCGTGTTGTCCAGAAATCCCCAAATTGAAGCGAAAACCCTAGTTTTCTAGGGTTCCGCCGCATCTTGCGGCGGAGATTCCCGGCGTGTCCAACGTCGGATCGATGATCGGCTTGAACCTATGGAATCCTCGTCTTATGAGATTCGCGTTGATAGGTTGTAAGGGATCATCCGATCCCGGATGCGATCGGAATTGACGTCTGAAGTTGGCTACTCGTCATGAATTCGTTCCGGCGAATCGTTTGAAATTCGGGAAATTGAGGAACTAATCTCGGCCGGAATCTGTTACTCGGTGGTCGTGAGTGTTCCAATTACGTTTCCCATCTTTCAATTGATCGAATCGCAGCTCGGAAAGGGAGAATTCGGGTGGCGAAAGTGGCGGCGGCGCGAGGCGCGGTCTTGCGCGTACTCGATGTCGTGGCGGCGTTTGTCACCGAAATCAGGCCCCCCAAACACGTGGGTCGTGTTTGGAGGCGGCCAGAGACGATGAAGACGGCGGGCACGGGTCTGGGAAGTCGCGGCGGCGCGCGGTCTGCAACTTGCAGACGCGACCGCGCGTTCGTGGTTCAGGCGGCGCCGCTACGAAGGCGGCGGGAGGCGAAGGCGGCATCGGCGCGGCGTCGGGAAGACCTGAAAGACGGCAGCAGCGACGACTTCTTCTTGAGGTAGAAGACGCTGACGTCGCGCGCCACGTCAGCCCTTGCTGACTGGCCTGCCACGTGTCTGCCACGTGGCAGACCCATGATGACGTGGCGACGACAGTTTTCGATGCAGTTTTCAAATTCGAAGATTTTGAAGATCGAAGAGCTGTATTTTGATCGGGCTATGTAATAGTTAGGAATTACGTGTTTTTAAGCCCGATAACGACGTTTTAAATTTCCTATTTGCGCATTTATTTATTATTATGCTTTAGCATGCGATTATGTGATTAATTGCGCTTAGAAAAGTATGTAAATAGGTTTTATGTCGTTATTAAAGCATGCTTTAATTTTCGCGAGCACG
Organism: Lavandula angustifolia; assembly: GCA_028984105.1. Classification (NCBI taxonomy): domain Eukaryota; kingdom Viridiplantae; phylum Streptophyta; class Magnoliopsida; order Lamiales; family Lamiaceae; genus Lavandula; species Lavandula angustifolia. The sequence continues at coordinate 12,802,681 of CM054817.1, forward strand.
TTTTATTATGTGCGTTTAGAAATTGCATGCTTTAGGAATTATGTGTATATGCATGATTCAAAACAAACCTTTTGAATAAAAAGACTAAGCAACTTTAAATTAAATGTTTAATTAGATTCCATTAATTTGGATATTAAACACTTAATCGGACCTCCATTAATTGGACTCTACACGAAATTAGTAAGATTGTGTGAGTAAACGTCCACCTGCGTGGCTTGCTTGCATTTTTGAGCTACCAGTTTTGTGAGATGAGTTTTCCAAAACAATATTTGATTTTTATTGAGTAGTGGGAGCGAAGCCGTAAACGTCCACATGCGTGGCTTGCGTGCCTAGTAAACACGAGTACTCTAGAAGATAATAATTAATTACGATGGCTAATTAGATCAAATTGAATGCGGCATGGTTCGAGTAAGTATGTCAATTTCGAGAATTTGATTCTATTTTGGTCAAATTAATGGTCAATGCTTAGATGTCACCGCAGGTACAATTCACTTCCCTCGAAGTCCCTTCCCGCATTTTAATAGTGACATGGTCCAGTATATCGAACTATTAATTCCATTCGTCTTAAAAACCTAGACGTGGATTGGAATTAAAGAGCTAGGTAAATAGCTTGGTTTAGGGTTACTCTAGTAAACGTCCACCTGCGTGGCTTGCTAGTGGAATTCCTAGAGCTATTCGAGGTTTTTAATATCATTGTTTTTACAAAAGGTTTCAATGATTATTAATTACGAATTATGTGCAGATGTTAATTTCATACATGCTTTTAAAATTACATTTTTCAGATATGTCTGTTCGAATATTTTATTTTTCGAGTTCCTAAACAGTCTCACCAACCAAACCCTAACGGGTTTAACAATTTAAAATAATTTTATAGAGTGGAAGAGATATCTTACCTCTCCCAATAAAAGCTCTGCAAATGTCCTATATGAACTTCTGTTTTAGGACCGCTATGTCTAAGAACGAGTTTACTATGAGTATGTTACTCAAATATTTGGTAGCGGTCAAAGAAGTTATAGGAAAGGGCAAGAGTGCTCAAGTCTTGAATATCCCTAGTAGTTCAAGGAATCCTCCGAAAGGCGGAAACCAGAAAAAGAGCAGAAAGGGTGGTCAATTCAAGAAGAGCAGTGGGAGTAAGAAGACGATCCTTATCAGCGGCATGCGAATGCCAAAGAAGAAAGGAAGGTTCTTCAATTATGGTAAGAGAGGACACTGGAAGTGTTATTATCCAGATGTCAAGGCAAAACAAAAAGAGACGCGAGTCGCTCTTCTAACTGAAACTGTTCTGGTTTCCTCTTCTACCCACGAATGGGTAGTGGATTCGGGGGCAACTGATCATGTTTGTTACACTTGCAAGGTTTCTTGCAGAAAAGGTAATTGAGCAATGGCGAGGTGGTAGTCTCAATGGGCAATGGATCAAAAGTTCCTGCAATTGCCATTGGAGATTTAAATCTATCTTTTGATAGTTCTGTTTTAGTACTTAAAGATGTTTAATATGTGCCTGAGTTTAGGCGAAACATTATTCCTGTTTCAAAACTCTGCACCATGGATGGTTATAAATGAAGTTTTGATACTGAAGTTTCTATCATGAAAGACGATGATTTTATCTGTGGTGGACTATTAAACGGATCTTTATATACTTGTAAACCGCGTAGTTCTGTTAATATTGCTTCCTCATCATCAAATCCTAAGAAGAGGAAAGAGTCTTCTAAGGTAAACCAAACTTATCTGTGATACTTAAGAATAGGTCACATCAATCTTAACAGGACTCAGAGGTTGGTGGAATTTGGATCATTGGAGTCTCTCCAAGATTGAACCATTTCCAACTTGCGAAACCTGTTTGGAAGGAAAGATGATGACTATGCCTTTTAAGGCAAAGGGTTCTAGAGCCACAGAAGTATTAAGTTTGATACATTCTGACTTGTGTGGGTCTATGTCTACACAAGCTCGTGGAGGGTATGAGTACTTCGTCACATTTGTTGACGATTACTCGAGGTATGGATATATTTACCTTCTTCGCCACAAGTTGGATTGCTTTGAAACCTTTAAGGAATTCAAGGCAGAAGTGGAGAAGAAGATAGGTAAAGAAATCAAATCACTACGATCTGATCGTGGTAGGGAATACCTATCCAACGAGTTCAAGGACTACTTGACAGAATGTGGGATTACATCCCAGCTGACAGCACCGAGCACACCTCAGCAGAATGTTGTGTCAGAGAGAAGGAACCGAAGTCTCTTAGAGATGGTTCGGTCGATGATGAGTTATGCAACTTTGCCAGTTTCCTTTTGGGGATATGCCCTAGAGACTGCAGCATACTTGCTGAATCGTGTGCCTTCCAAGTCGGTACAAAAGATCCCTTTCGAGTTGTGGAGCGGGCACAAACCCAGTATGCACCACTTAAGGATTTGGGGTTATCCTGCTTATGTGCTGAATAGGCAGGCCGACAAATTGGAATCACGTTCAGAAGTGATGTTGTTCATAGGGCATCCGAAGGAAACGAAGGGTGGATACTTTTATGATCCTAAAGAACAGAAGATCGTTGTTAGCCCTAACGCTCGATTCTTAGAAGAGGATTACATTAGTAACCATAAATCTCGAGTCGACATTATCCTTGTGGAATTACAAGGTGGTCGAGTTCCACTTGAACAGCCAGTTGTGCAAGATAGTACTCCACGAGTAACTGCACAATCTGTTAACACAGAGCCTGACACTGTTCGACGTAGTGGGAGGGTGATATTTACACCTGATCGGTATATGTTCACTGGGTAGACGTTTGATTATCTCCCGGCAGATGAACAAGATACCGTGGATCCCTGGACTTACAACGAAGCAGTGGGAGATGTAGATGCAAATTCATGGAGAATCACCATGGACTCGAAATTTGAGTCCATGACTGATATAGATGTATACGAGATCACTGAACTACCTGAGGGCTGCAATGCTATTGGTAGTAAGTGGGTATACAAGAGAAAGAGAGAGGACCGTATGGAGAGATCATGGCGTTTAAGGCCAGGCTAGTGGGGAAGGGTTTTACCCAGAAAGAAGGTTTCGATTACGAAGAAACCTTCTCGCATGTAGCAATGATCAAGTCCATTCGGATTCTCCTTGCCATATCAGCTCACATGAACCTAGAGCTCTGGCAAATGTATGTCAAAACCGCATTCCTAAACGGTCACCTTGAAAAAGGTAGGGACATCTACATGAAACAGCCAGATGGTTATGTGAAGGAGGGCGAAGAGCATCTAGTTTGGAAGCTTAAGAAGTCTATTCATGGACTTAAGCAAGATTTTTGGTTATGACACCAGCGTTTTCGACGAGGTAGTCAAATCCTATAGATTTGTATCCTGTCCTAACGAGGTGTGTGTACCGTATTTGTGTTAATGGATTAGTGGCGTTTCTTGGATTTTACGTAGATGACATCCTTCTCATTGGCAACAATGTTGAAGTGTTATCTGACGTAAAGACGTGGTTATCCGAGCAGTTTCAAATGAAGGACTTAGGTGAAGCTGCTTACATCCTTGGGATCAAGGTTATCCGAGATCGCCAGAAAAGGATGTTAAGATTGTCACAAGTGTCCTACATTGACGCTGTTATTGCTCGTTTTAGCATGCAAAAAGCCAAGAGAGGTTCAGTACCTTTCAGACATGGCATTTTTCTATCCAAGAATCAGTGCCCTAAAAACATCTGAAGAGATAGAAAGTATGAGGCTAGTACTATATGCTTCCGCTGCCGGTAGCCTCATGTATGCGATGCTTTGTACGAGAGCAGATATCTCATATGCTGTAGGCATGGTCTCAAGATATCGCCTAACCCCCGGAAAGGAATACTGGACTGCGATCAAGCATATTCTCAAGTACCTTAAACGGACTAGAGATTATAGGCTTGTTACCAGTCAGACAGTCTAGTGTCTTTGGGTTATACAGAATCGGATTTCCAGGCTGACAGACACGAGAAGAAGTCTACCTCGGGTTATGTGTTTACTTTGGGAGGTGGAGCCATTTCATGGAGGAGTGCAAAGCATAAATGCATTACAGACTCAACCATGGAAGCAGAGTATGTGGCTGCTAAAGAAGCTTCGAAAGAGGCAGTTTGGCTCAAGAATTTCTTCCTGGATCTTGATATTGTTCAGAATTTGCCTAAGGCGATCACAATTTATTGTGATCATGCGGGTGCAGTGACAAATTCAAAGGAACCTAGATCTCACAAGGCGTCTAAACACATAGATAGAAAGTACCACATTATACGAGTATTCGTAAATCGAGGTGACGTGGTGATTGACAAAATTTGAACTGAAGTCAACCTAGCTAATCCTTTCACGAAGAGCTTACCACTCTCGGCTTACGAGACACATGTTCGTTGCTTAGGGATGGTAGAGATGTTCCCCACTTAGGACTACAGAAACTTTTGTATAAGTGGGAGAAGACGCAGTGATAGATAGGATAGATAGCTAAGATATAGATGGGTACTAGTTTGTACCTAGATAGCTGAGATATAGTTGAGTACTAGTTTGTACCTAGAACTGACACATTGTCTACTAAAAGTTTACTTTAGTATAAGTGGGAGAATTATTGGGATTTTGTATACTGGAAGCACTTTTTATGCTTGTATACAATGTGTTTTTGTTCTTACCATTGTTTTATTCTCCTATCTGATAAATATGTATATTTGCACATGTTATCCTTTATCTTGTATAAAAAGTTAGATTTGTGTGGTGTGTCGGGTATCACAGAAGACAACACAAATTGGTTGAACTGACAAGATATAAACAGTTATCACAACTGAGACAACTTAAGGATAATTTGTCGGTTTAAGCTGCAGTTTAGATAAGAAGTGACTTGTCTTAGCTGCTTGTCTTTACTGGTACACTTAAGGTGGTGTATTGAAGGATCACACTGAGATGTGTTCTCCTAACTGACCTTAGTGGAGAACCAAGATCTCGGTGACTTAGCTGGTCTTAAGCTTGGTAAGACTTCAGCTGAGTGCATTTGGCTATCTATCACTTTGACCTACTATGGTGAACGTCATCGCGACCGGATCTACGTATCTTGGGTGTTAGTAGTTATTTGTGACTCAGGCTGGTTGTCTGTATCTTGCATCCGTATCCTAGTAAAATGGGTTGATAAGATCCCCTGAGGAACTCGAAAGGATTAGCACACTAAACCCGGCCGGTTGATTAAGTTCTGGTGTGTTAATAAGGTCGAGTGGTACTACTCAGGAATATAAGATGTTAATTAATTTAAGCTGTCATTGAGCTTAATTAATTAACGAATATTTCTATCTTAAATACGAAGATCGATTAAGTCTAAAATACAAGCTCTTGCTCAAATTGGGATAAAGGGGTAAGTCAGCACGAATTCTCTAGTGGAATGAATTTGTGTTTATTAATTAATTTTGCTCTGGGCTGAGCATGGATAATTAATTAATTGGAGGCCCATCTTTATTTCTTGTATTGGATCTCTGATCTGACCCAATTAGTTGCCTAATAATTTATTGTCTCTCAGAAATCATTATTAATGGATTAATGTATTTTTACATTATTTAATAATGTTATTTATCTGGAATTAATTGGCTGGGCCAGTTAAATGATAAATATTAGTAGCCCAGTAAATTAATTAATTATATTATGGGCTAGTTATCTGGAAGCCCATTAGAAATATAATTAAATTAATGGGTTACAAATATATTAATATTATATTGGCTTTTGAAACCTATATATATTAGTATTCTGTTCAGAAACAGATGACATACATTCACAAAATAAATCACGCCGTGCGTGAGTGATAGAGAGACGATAATTTATTTTCTTCAGATCTCTGACCACCCAGAGGAAGAAAAATGTAGGGATACAGATCAGAATATCTAACACAGGAGCAACAATCAAAGCCATGACAACATACGAAGGAGGAAGGTAGCGTTTCTAACCCTAATTATTCCTTCAGAGAGGACGATGCCACGTGTCACAAACGTCCAAGGAAAACGGCCATATGTTCGAAATGTTGTCGCAGAGTAGTTGGTCACTGTGCATGAGAGCAGCTTTAGTTGGTCAGAGCAGGTAGAGCTTAGACCGCTTCTCATTGGTCGAAGTTTGTGGTAGGTGAGACTTATCAGACATCAGTCTTCATCTGACTTGACTCTCACTCATCCTCGTATGATCTTCTACTGACTTTCGAATGATGTTAAAACTCGGGTCGTTTCCTATCGGATATAATAGATCTGACTCGATCTCTGTATTCTTCGTCTGAGTCTGCTGATAAAGGATCTTCTACTGAGCGAAGTCAGTTGATGACTCTGAAGGCACTGATCTTGGTTCTGTGTTCTTCTACTGATGTGGGTCAGCTGATGAGAAATCTTCTACTGAGTGGAGTCATCTGATGACCTGAGAACACGTGCTCTCACAACAGATGACGTGGGATTCTCGAAAGTAACTTCCTACTGAAGATCAGACCAACACTTACCCCTTACAGGACTTAGACACAAACAGATAGAAAATACAATCAGTCTAGCCTATTACATTATCTAGTCCAAACGACACTACACTAAGGGTACAAGACGGGTTTTGGGATCTTCAATTCCATAACATTAAATCACTATGATTTCCCCCATTACCGATAAATAGATAAGTCCTATTACAAGAACTACTGATAAAATAATACTAAGTACCCTATAAGTGGTTATTAGAATCAACCATTGACTCATAACCCAACACATAACTTATGTTGTAGGTGTATGCGCGAGATTTCAGGCAAATCCCAAACGGAGCCACTTAGATTCAGCGAAGAAAAATCTTCGTTATCTAAAGGGAACACCTGATGTTGTATTATCGTATCCTGCTGATGATAATCTAGAATTAACTGGTTATTCTGATGCTGATTATGCAGGATGTCGAATCGACAGGAAATCAACCTCAAGAACGTGTCAATTCCTCGACAGTAAGTTGATATTTTGGTTCTCCAAGAAACAACATTTAGTAGCTACGTCCACTACTGAAGCTGAATACATGGTTGCCGGAAGTTGTTGCGCCCAGATACTGTGGCTCAAACAACATCTGAGAGACTACGACATTCATCAAGATGAAGTATCTATCTACTGCGACAGTACCAATGCAATTACAATCACGCAGAATCCTATTCTACATACTCGATGCAAGCACGTGGACATAAGATATCACTTCATCAGAGATCATGTCGAGAAGAAGGATATATGAATGGAAAAGATCCACACTGATAAGCAACGAGCTGATATCCTGACGAAACTTCTAGCTGAGACCAGATTCAACAATCTCTCAGTAGAACTAGGTCTATTGGATCCTACTGACTCGATTCAGTAAGGAGATCCAGAGGGTACAAAGTGAGGGGGAACACTCTCAGTACTGCTGAAATACTCAGTTGCATCAACGTGGACTCAGATGACTACTATGTTCAGATGACAGGTTATAAGTATTTATTCAGCATTTGGTGATCAGCATGACATAGTATTTATTTCCCGCCATTAATGTTCATCGTACTTTATTAAGCATGTCGTTCTCATTTAATGCACGACATTCTATATGTTGACTGCGGCGCATTTAATGCATGTCATTTCACCTTACCTATTTGGTGATTGAGATAAGTAGGCGAGATTATAGGCGGTATAATAATCATAACCTATTACAACATTTAATCTGGGCCATCCACCTCTTTAAAACTGCTTAATCTCAGCCACAAAAAGAAAAACCTTTCATATTCGGTTTCATATATATCTTTATGTGTATCTCCAACTTAATCACTTTTCGCCATTTACGATTGAATTGTGCTCTGCATACTTGCTAAGAAATCTACCACGTTCAAGCACACTTCCTTCGGTAAATTTCTCTAAACTGTATCTGATACTAACTTATTCTATTTTCAAGTGCTAATGCTTGTTTTGCAGATTCAGTTTTATACATTACAATGGCATCTTTCCCAGAGAAAGTTGTGGTGCTTTCTTCTGATATGGAGGACATCATCAACAATAAAAGAGTCTGGTTTGAATCTTATCTTGCCTTCCGGTCCTACAGAGTAGAGTGCATGGATAAGGTTTTCCATCTGCTTCAGTCGTCCGGCCTTGAGCCGTCCTGACCAGAGCCCCCATTCACTGCTTCCCGATGCAGGTTGCTGAGTTCTTCCTCAACATCCACAAGGGAGAAGATCAATAGGATGTTTCTTGCTTCACTTTCCAGCTAGAAACGAGTAACAAAGGTTGGGTGAAGGATATTGCCGAGCTCGATATAGCTGACTGCCTCCAACGCAGTTTTAATCTCCCCAACACTGGAATATCTCCGATAGGGTACAAGGAAACGTCGATCAAAAAGTACCTATCTATGTTTAGCAGCAAGAAGGACATAATATTCAAAGCAGCATTTCCTAAAAATCAGATGCTCCTTGAATATCGAGGATTGGCGTACATCATCAACCACATCCTCCCGGATCCTACGATCAACTAAATAGGACCAGACTCTAGATTATGATGGCCATATTTGATGGCGTTCAGGTGAACTGGACCAAATTCTTTCTCTCATAATTCAAAGCCCAGACTCAGAAGTATGTCTAAGGAGAAGACAAAACTTCCATGCACCTGATCCCGAAGCGCAAGCTATTATATGGGACCAAGGTGTCCATCCTGTTCGAAGATCACTGCCCAGGGGACGTGGCATTTGCTGACATGCACTTCTTCGACAGGAAGAATGTCAAATCCATTGGCCAGGGTCTGTATCTCTCAGGCACTGCATAAACGTCCCCTAGTAATCTCTCAGGCACCTCAACAACCTCAGCAAAAGAAGAGAAAGACGTTGAAGAAGCCTGAAGTTGTTGCATTGCCTCCAGAGCCTATCTCTGTTGAAGATTTAGGGTCAGGAAAAGAAGATGTGACCCTGAAAGAAAAAGTCAAGAGGATTCTTGATGAGGAGATTCAGTCGGAGCCCCAACTGAAACAGAAATTCCACATGTTGATTCCTCATCTTCTCTCCCCACCTTAGTTTTGCAAGCTCAAAGAAGAGCTACTTAGGAGATTGCGGACAAAATTCCCAAGATCTTGGATCATTTAGATCTCGTGGACATTGCCATCAGGGCTAGGGTGCAGATGCGTCAGAGATTCTTGGATTGGGATCTGCTAGAAGAGATGCTCCACCTAAGGACTGCCTCTGAATTGGCAAGAGAAGAGCAGACTCTTCGAGAGGAGATCAGCTACGGCGAGCTGGCTGACATCGCCTCCATTGAGGATATTAGGGCTACCATGCTGATGCTCCTGAGTCTGAAGGGGCAATATGATCATCCCGCTCAGTGACTCTCACCGCGACAACCCATCCAAGGATGCAGATTAATGAGGATCTGCTGAGGGACAATCTACCAGGGACGACTCGCCGCCACCTCCTCCTGAATCAAGTGCAGTCATACCTACGCCATCCGAGACTCAGTCGAAGAAACAATCCAGATATCAGGCTACTGAGATTAAGGATCTCAAAATGGCGTCCATTAAAAAGGTTATCAAATGCCAAGGTCACAAGAACCATCTCCTTACGGAAGACGTGAACAACAAATGGAGCCAATTCACAGAGGCTCAGACCAAGGAGTTAGGTACTTTATCTGCTGAAGTGCAGAGGATCAGCACCCCCACTGAGTTTAATGTTGAAGATATCCTGAAACAGGCACTTGAAGCTCAAAGGACCGATCTGAGTACTCAGTTTCAGATCAATCTGTAGAACCAGGCCAAGACTTTCTCTTAGAAGATGGTCGGTGCATTAGATCGGGTCCTGAAGATAGTAGAGGAGCGTAAAAGCTCGCTACTGAGAGTGTTGCTAAAGCACTCGAAGAGCAACACACTACATGCTCACAGACCAAGAAGGAGGCAATTGAATCTGTTGAGACATACATCAAGAGAATAGAAGCCTCGAAGTTAGCTCTACTGAAAGCCAAAAATCAAGAGCATGACCAGAGACGGACTTCTTATATAATGCAGCTGGTGATGTTGCAACCTCCCTCGAGTATATTAAAACATCAATTGAGGAGTTGAACAAGAAGGTGACTACCCTGGCAACTATTATTGATGATGCCAAAAGGGGGAAAGTAGTAGACCAACATAACTACTGACCCTCTTAAAATCTGAAGAGGCAGGTCCCTCAGCTGCAACAGCTAGTAAGGGGGAAAGTACAAAAGGGAAAGAGAAAGATGCTGAAGGCTCAGGAGAGCCTGCTGAAGAAGCAGTTGCTGATGTGACTCAGTATCTGGAAGCTCTACATGAAGAAGAGCAAGAAGAGCCACAACCAAAGTCAGCAGCAGCTAAAGCCAAAGGCAAAGGCAAAGGCAAAGCTCCAGCCTCTGCCTCTCCCTCTCCTCCTAAGAAGCTCAAATTCAAGACACGCGAACATCAGATAACGTATGATTAACAGCTCACGCGTGAGCTAGAAAAAGAAGATGTCCAGAAGGCCAAAGCCAACAAAGGTGTACTGATCCGTACTCCAGTTCCTATCCGAACTAGATCAGTACAGCCCAGGCAAACCAGGTCGGCGGCAAAGACTCCTACAAAGTCCAAACAAGCTGAGAAGCCAAAGCATGCATCTCTAAAATCAAAATCAGGAGAGGCCAGCGACTCAGACGTACAATTTATCACCACCACAGAATTATCGAAAAGACAAGAAGCTGAAATAAAAGAGCTGTGGAATAGCTGTGAGCGAGGATTGGATAGAACAGCTGAGGCCAGACAGATCAGAGCAGCGAGAGAGCGAATACATGTTGCTGATCTGGAGGCGCTCAGGCTGAGGACTGAAAACAAAGCTCGTGAGAGAGTTCCTAAGAAGGACAGGAGCATCCCTACCACTTCAAAAAAATTCAGAAGAAGGGAGCATGTTAATGAGGTGAAGAGGACAATTTTCGAGAGGAGCCGACAAACGACGGTCCGAGGATTTAGAGGAAGTCAACTCATTGTACTTTGAGTTTGAAAAAGACTCACCAACTCTCATGTACCTCGATCAATAAGGAGCCGACAACGCCTTACCTGATCTGCATAAAGCTGCACCTAGCCGAAAAAGGAGAAAATCTCTACAGTGCCTCTACTCAATGTTCAAATTATATGTGGCTATTTTTCTTGTCTTGTTCGACACGTGGCTAGACCATCTCCAATGGATCTATTCACAAATTGAAGACTATAAATAGAGAAGTGTCTTCATGCAGAAAGACAACAACACCGGGAACCAAAGCGAACAAGCTCAAACCTCTAGCAAACTTACAAGCGACATTCAAGCGAAGAACTTGCTCATAGAATTAGATATCTTTTAGATCTTCCTCTTCTAGAGAATTATTCTTCCCTTTCTCTATCCAAGCGTGCGTATTGTAAAATCAATAGCTTAGAACCTCGAAGGAGTTCATATCTTTTGAACTGTTCTTTCTTGTAAGAACTCCTTCACAGTTGGAGAATCTCTAACCTTAAAGGTTAAGAAGTGTAAAGTCACTACAACCATAAGTAGATATCTGTCCTGTGCAGAGATAACTGAGACTTGCTCAGTATAAGCAAATAAGTTTTGAATATGTCCTGTGAACAGATCACTGAGACTTGCTCAGTATATATAATACAAGTTCTCCTGCGTAGTTCAGGATAGTGGACGTAGGACCATGTGTATCTGAACCACTTTAAAAATCGTTGTGTTGATTTTTACTGTTTCATTATTATAACTGTTCATTCAGCATCCAACTGAGTTTTAATCAACTTGCATAAAAACGGGTTTTCAACTGAGACGCATATTTTAAAGGGGCCTACACTTTCGCACACAACTCTTGTACTAAACCATTGTTCACTGACATAAGTCAATAGAATCGTACTCAGTAGGAGATCTTTCAGCCCACGCGATCGAGAAAGTATATCTGGTCAACTGACTATTTCAATAGCGATCTTCAGCTAAAGCTTACTTTCGCGTTTTGGGTTTGAAATTGCATTCAGGTGTATTCACCCCCCTACATCGGAACCGCGTCTCTGGACTAACATGTTTGCTGGAAGCTGTTATGCTTATATTCTATAGTTAAAGCAACAACTCAGAGATTATCAGATTCAGACGGCTGACATTCCTATTTTTTGTTATAATTCAAGTGTAATCTCAATTACACTAAATCCTGTAAATCATAGGAGATGCAAGCATGTGGACATACATCATCTAGGGACGGCAAAATTGTTGGTCGAGTCAGGGTATCAAACTACCCGAACCCGCCCCGCTCGCAGGAACTACGGACCCGCCCGCCCTGCGCGGCGAACCCGCACGGGTCTGCTAGTTTGGCCTCAAAACCAGACCTGCGGGGCAGGTCTAGCTGAATTTAGCCTTATTGGTCTTACATCAAGCCAATGCATCAAAGTCATCTGAATTTGGTGGTGTGTCCTCATCCAAGTAAAGGTTCAGTTCTTACCTTACTGGTTTCCTCTTCTGTTTAGAAGCATATAAGTTGAACTTATTTAGAGAAAATGATGCTGAGGGCTCAATAACTGACGACCTATTACTCATCTGACTTTCATCTTGTGCCTGTTCCTTTTCTTCATAATGATCAATCAACTTACGCAACACATTACAGATCTTCTCAATCTCATGGTCAATAACTGTCTCATCCTTATATATCTCGGGGAAATAACAATTAAGAATATCTATCTTGAACCTAGGATCAAGCATGACTTCCACCCACATCAAAAGAATGCACAACAAATTAATATTTGTTAAACTCCATTACCGTTCTACTTTACATCAATTTAGTAGTATCAATACTAGAAGAAGACCAAGTATTCAATGCTGCCTTGATCTCACATATAATAGGAAAAACACATTTTCAGTAGGATATCTAGTCCCATAGAAGACATCAGTAGCATTGTAAGAAGATCTTAAGCCTACTACAAACTTCCCTAATCAAGCTCCAATCAGACACAAAAGGTGCAAACTTAAATACTGACTCACGATGCACTAACCTAGCAAATGCATCCTTATATTGCAAGGCAGTTTGCAACATCAAGAAAGTGGAATTCCATCGTGTTTTATAGTCAAGGATAAGCTTCTTACGGATTGGAATTTTCAATTGGCGAGTTGTTTCTTCAAACTTCTCCCATCGCTTTTGTGTAGCCACCCAATGTGTAACACTGTCATGAACACGCTCCAATGCCTCTCCAATGACACTCATTTAATCCTTCACAATCAAGTGCAGTATATGTGTCTCGCAACGCATATGAGCTAGGTCATCGTCGTACAAAAGTGGCTCTTCGCGAATCAGCTCAAGCTTATCAATAAGCAGATGAACCATTGCAGCATTAGTTGTACAGTTATCCACTGGAATAGTGGGTAATTTGTTGTCAATGTACCAATCAACTAGATATTCCAACAATAATAATTATAAGAAGGTGCATAGCTTAGCAAATTCAGAGGGTTCATATCAAGAAAAGATGCAGAGATTCATTCAAGAATGAAGATTAGCATAAACTCCAAGGCTATGGATATTAAGTCAAAGATCATAAAATATACATAAGGTTAAATTCAATCAAGAAAAATGGGTTCAAGAACAGACAATTAAAATCTAGGAGAGGAAGTCTGCTAAATCTTGAATCTCCTCTTTCTTTGAGAGCCGAGAGAGCAAGAGCAAAGGGGTGAGGGCGGCGCTGATGATGATTTGAGAACCGGCCAAGAGGTGAGGGCGGCGATGACAACGTAAGTCTGTCTATGGAATTAGGTTGTTATTCACAAACCCTCATTAAGATTTGAGAGGATAATCGATTTGATTCTTTCACATGTGTATGAATTGAAATTTAGGGAAAGTTAGTTAATTTTAAAAAATAAATAAAATGATAGTCATTAACCTAGATAGATTAAAGAATGTCCTGAACAATGATTTTATTATTCATAGTATGTTGATTAAATTGAATTAGAGTATTTTATGGGATTATAAAATAATTCTAAATCACATATAAAAATAAATAAAACAAAATTAGATTGTACTATTATACATTAAATATATAAAAACAAAAAAAATAATAAAAACCTGGAGCATGTCATGATTAAACTCATGCATTAGATTATAAATTTGTAACATAGTAACTTTAATCAAATATAATGATTGTAGTAAGCATGATTGATGTCTCTCAAGTGAAAAAAAAATTAATAAAACAAAATCATTTTTCAAATATATTTTGCAAGTTTTGTTCATCATCTTTCTTTAATTTTTACAAATATACTTTCATATTTATGATTCTTATTAACTTATTAATTGCTTACGCATATGTTATGATTATTATGAACTTATGAATGAAGTTCATGAATAACAGGAGTGTCATTTTTTACTTGTTATAAAAAGTTTTCAATTGTAAATTTGTAATTGTAAAATAGTCATAAAAAGTTTTCAATTATAAATTTTAATTGTTTGTTAGTCCATTAGTTCATGAATACTTATTCATATACAAAATGTTAATTTTATTTTCAAAATACATGCCCCTGATTATAATTTTGTATATAACATATTGAAATCTAGAAAGTTAATATTTATATTTTATAAGATAATTTTTTGTTAGATGTTTAATATTAATTGTTCATTACTCATAATTGTATTCATACATATAATCCATTTCAATTAGAGAATAGAAATATTAAGAAAATACGTTTTAAATTTATATTTTGGAAATTCTTATTTATAATATAGAAAATATAAATTTCATTTTCGAAATACAGGCTCGTGATTACAATTTTGAATATAATATATTAAAATATATAAAGTTAATAATTATATTGTATAAGCTAATGTTTTGTTAGATGTTATAAGTTTCTTTTATTCTAGTGTATCATAGTCATATTTATTACTATATGTGTTGATCCTGAGACGTGGTTCAGGTGTGTGTGTATGTGTGTGTGTGTGTGTGTGGGGGGGGGGAATACACCTGAATACAAATTTCTCTCAAACGCGAAGTCAGCTCTGGCTGAGTTTGCTACTGAACTAAGTCAGATAGTCAAATATGCTTCAGATCACGTGGGCAGAAAATCTTCTGCTGAGTTCAGCTCTACTGACTTTTGTCAGTTGAACAGTCGTTCAGTATCAGAATGTGTGCGCAAGTGTAGGCCCTATAAAACGTCTCGGTTAGAAAATACCGGTTTTTATGCTGAGTTTTGTGAAATACGGTTTGTATGCAGTATGATCAGTTAAATAAAACAGTAAATCAACACAACGATTTTTAAAGTGGTTCGGACACGCTGGGTCCTACGTCAACTGTCCTGACCAAAGCAGGATACTTGTTATATTTATACTGAGCAAGTCTCAGTTGGTCTGTTCACTGGACAGACGCAAACCTTGAAGTTTATACTGAGCAAGATCTCAGTGATCTGTGCGCGGGACAGATTCTCTACTTATAGTCGTAGTGACTTTTACAAGGGTTCAAACTTGAAGAGTTTGAGTCTTCTCCAACTGAGAGGAAGTTCTTACAAAATAAGAACGGTTTCACAAGGATGTGAACTTCCTCGAGGTTTCTAAGCTAAAGATATTACAATGAGCTTGCTTAGATAAGAGAAGGGGAACAAAATAAAACTCTAAGTGATGAACTAAAGGTGTTCTTCAATGGACGCTAGTTCTTCACTGGATTCAGCTTTGAGATTGCTAAGAGTTTGTGCGTAGTTAGCTTGGGTTCCGGTGTCATCTTTGCATGGCGACTTCTCTTATTTATAGTCGTCGATGGTAAATAGATCCGTTGGAGGGAGGTCTAGCCACGTGTTGATACAAGAAGTAACACGACTCCTTTAATTTGAACGTAGTCGAGCAGGTACACTATAGAGATTTTCCTCTTTTTCAGTTTTAGAGCAGCTTTTGTCAGAGTAGATGGTCGTTGTCGGCTCCTTATTGGTCGAGGTAGATTGGTAGTTGAGACTTGTCAAACATCAAGGTGGACCTCCTCTGAATCCTCGGACCTGCAACTGAAGTGTCTTTTCTACTGACGTTCTTCTAAGCATTCAGTGCATGGGCACAAATTCCTGGGCAGATTCAGCTGGAGGTTGTTATCCAACTGACTTCTTCGATTCTGAGTTCTTCAACTAAGTGAGGTCTTCTACTGAATCCTGCAGCTACTGAACTCTGTCCTACTGAGTTCTAACAACTGAACTCGACTAGGCTATACAGATACGAAGGTGTAATATTCAGCTAGGGTTTTGGGATCTATTAAATCTATCAAGACTATCATATCTATAGATTCATCTACTGAATCCTTATCCCAACAATTTCCCCCTATTTGATGATGCCAAAACCTATTATATCTTCTATCACAGAAAACATGCTAAGGTTAAGACTAATAGCTACTGAATAAAATATCTATTACAAGGGAAAGCTCCAGTCAACAAATAGAGCTGACTAAGGTAAAGAAAATGAGAGTTCAGAGGAGTCACAAGTAAAAAATATTAGAGCAAACTTATGATAATAGGTCATGTATCAGAGCCAAACTATGACAGTTAGAATAGCTGAATGTATCAGAGCATAACTTCAGTTTAACATAGTTATAGCATGCTTACATGTATCAGAATTTTCAGTACATAACAAATAAGTTCAGCACATTCATATCAAAACAAGGCTGATACAAATAATCAAGGTTCATAATAGATCGTATAGTAGCTACTCATCAAATGTAAGTTCAACATTTATCAGTTATCTCCCTAAGATGCAAGTTCCCCCTAAGAAACAATTTCCCCCTATTTCTTTTATATCAGAAATGAGTTCTTCCCCCTAAGCATAGGCAATATATCAGAGAAGAGTAAGATAAACACAGTTAATCAGTAGGAAATAATTCTAAGGCAGATAAGCACATAAGTCACATAGGTCAGATAAGATAAGTTAGTAGCTGATCACTGAGGTGATCAGTCGTGCTGAAAAGTAAAATACAGCCGTAAAGACAATGAGTGATTGTCAAGGCCAAAATGTGATATTGTCATATATGATTAAGAGATTTACAGTACATAGACAATCTATCACTAGAAGCTAGACTAGAGAAGCAGGATCAGCTGGGCTACTTCTTGAGTTGTTGCATCCTCGCCCGGAAATCAGCTGACTTCTTCTCAGGGAGCTCAAGGCCATAGCTCTTATAGACACGCTTCCTCAATGCCTTGATCTCTGCCAAGTCTTATTCTATATCTTCTCTCAAACCTCTGCTGTAGATAGCATTCTCGATTTCTTCTTCTATCTCCTTTTTGCAAAGATTGTCAACATGCGTCATAGGAGGAGGTAGAGTCCGAAAGGGAGGTGCCTTCAGCGGTTGACCCATCTGGTCGAGCAGAGTCTGAATCTCAACTAGGAGGGTTGGATTCATGGTGGTCAGGAGATCTTTGAAATAAGAATCTGCATCTGAGGTGGGATCTACATTCCCAATCCTCCACACATGAAATCTCTTGATGAATTCCACCTTCATCTGCTCCCATTATTGATTGTGTTTGTGAGGCACCCAGTCGTCAGTTCGTTTATAAACGATACGATTCACCTGACTCAGGGGCTCTCTGCTCCTGAAGAAGTGGGAGGAATGAGGGATACTCCTATCCTTCACTAATACCCTCTCCCTAGCTTCTTTCTCTGTCCTCAGCCTGAGGGCTTCAACATCAGCCAGGCGAATTCTCTCTCGTGCCTCTCTGATCTGCCTAGCCTCAGTTGTCCTGTCCAAAGCCCTATCGCATGCATCCCAAATCTCTTTCATTTCCTGCTCTTTCTCTTTAGAAGGGACGAAGGAGGGAACATGAGGTTGTTCATCTGACTCAGCAGGAGATTGAGATTTTGACTTGGAACCTGAAGCTTCGCCTTGCTGGTCAGTTTTGGATTTCTGGGTTTGCTGAACTCTGGCAGCTGCTGATCGAGCCGCTGCAGATCGAGACTATTTGGAGGCAGTCGATCACGTCCGTGCCGAAGCAGGAGATGGATCTGAACTCCTTTCTTCTTTGCAGCAGGCTTATGTCTAGCCTCTTCTTTAGCTAGTTCTCATGCGAGTTGCTCATCGTAAGCAATCTGCTCTTCTCGCGATTTGAACTTTAGCTTCTTCTGAGATTTAGGTGGGCTAGGTTCAGCATGTGCCTTGCCCCTACCCTTAATATCTGTCTCCGGTGTTGGAGGTGGTGAGCCATCAACAGGTAAATTCTCGAGAAATGAAGTCACCTCAGTCGCGGCTTGCTCAGTTGCTCCTTCAGCTGCCGGCACTATAGCCTTATCAGTTGTTGAGCTTGGTCCGCCCTATAAAGATTTTCTTCAGCTTTCAAAATAGATCTGAGCTGAGCAGCTCTCGACCCTTCCCCCTTTTTGGCATTATCAAGGAGGGTGGCCAGGGCAGTGACCTTCTTAGGTAGTTCAGCGATGGAATCCTTGACAGAGGACATTCCAGTAGCGATGTTCATGGCGACATCAGTGTAAGACTCCCACCTTTTGTCGTGCTCTTGATCAATAGCTTTCAGGAGAGCATCTTTGGACTTTTCAAATTTAGTGAGGTAGTCTTGCACCGCAGCAGATGTATTCTGCTCTATTGTCTGGTAGGAGGTATGCAGCTGAGTCAGTGCCTTGGATACACTGTCAGCTGTAAGGGATACCTCTCCTCTACTGCTTTTTGAACGCGACCTGTTACAACCGCCACTTTTTGAGAAACTCATTTGGCTTGCGACTGTAAGAGTGATTCGAACTGAGCGTTCAGGTCGGTTCGCTGAGCTGTTAGTGCCTTAGCGAGGATCGCGTCTTTATCAACTAAATTCGGCGCGCTGATCCTCTGCACTTCGGCTGTCAAGCTGGTCAGAGACTTAGTCTGTGCCTCTGTGAACCTACTCCACTTCTGGTTCACATCATCGGCGAGGTTCCTGTTCTTGTGAGCCTGTCGCTTTATAACCTTGTTGATGGACTCGGTAGATATGTCTTTGATCTCAGCATATTGATATCGGCGCTTCAGTTGCTGCTGGTGCTGAGTCGAAGACAGAGTCCGAACGATCTGGCCTGATGTAGACGGTGGTTGTGGTTGATCGTTCTTGGGTGTGTTGCCTTCAGCAGATCCACCCATATCTTCATCCTTAGGTGGTTGTGACTGATCGTCACGAGGAGGTGATGGAGGGAGAGATGGAGGAGGCTGAGTATAAGATGGCTCAGCTCCTTGAGTACAGTTTTGCAGCAGCATCAACATAACGGCACGGAGATCCTCCATTGAGGAAATGTCAGTTGGCTCCTCATAGCCGATTTCCTCCTTGAGTGTTTGCTCCTCCTCAAGCAGAGTGGATAGGGACCTGACCCGAATGGTCTCCTCTAGTAGGTCCCATTCCAAGAAGCGGATCCGCATCTGAGTCCTTGCGCGGATCACAATGTCTACAGATCGGGGTACGACCCGATCTCTGGAATCTCTTCAGCTACCTCGTATGTTGCCTTCAGACGGGCGTTAAGAACTGGGAGTGGTACTGAGGAAACCTCAGCGATTTGAGTGTCAGCGGGAATGTCCGGCTGAGTTTCCTCTGAGAAGACCGTCTGAACCTTGTCCCTTATGGTTATGTCGTGCGTTCCAGACCCATAGTCCTCTATAGAGATAGAAGAGGAGGGTGGCACATCAAAGACAGACTTTTTCAGAGTCTTTGGCCTCTTCGCCTAAATGGGAGCAGGGGACTGAACGATCTCAAAAGGGCGCTTAGCAGCAGGTCCCTTCCCAATAGACTTTTCGGCTGATGCGGCAGTGGTGAACTTCATCAGCTTCATCTCGAAGTAAAAGGAGTTGGTGAACGAGATATTTTTGGGGAGCTCGTCTTCAATCAAGATTGAGACCTTGGTCCCATAAAGCAATTTCCCCTTCGAGATCAATTGCATCCCCTCTTCAGCGAACATATTTCTGCGACTGAACTTTGAACTCAGCCCGAAAGAATGCATTCCCGTTGACCTAGCAGCGTCCACTATCGCCATCATCAGTTGGCACTTGGGCGCTGATCCTGCTAAGTTGGTCGTACGAGCCTGCTGAACTCATAAGTATGTGGTTGACCACGTACGCCAACCCACGGTACTCAGGCAGCAGCTGGTTCTTCGGGAACGCTGCCTTGAATACGCAGTTAGACAAGCCGCTGAATCGGCAGAGATACTGATCGATCTCCGATTCCTTGTAACGAGCGACTGAAGATCCTTCATCAACCAGACCGAAAATGTCGTGAAGGCTCTTTGAAATATCCATCTGAGAAGCCATAACCTCCCACTGATTGGCGAGGACTTCTCTCTTCACAATGACTGTAGAGATGTCATTGGAGTCGTCGTCTTGGCGAAAGTTGAGAAATAACTCTCCAACCCGACGAGGGAGGAGATGGCGTGGAGCTCGTGAGAGGATCGGAAGCAGACCTGACCTCTCCAAGGCATCAAATACGGGCGCCATGCAGTCCACCCCACAAGTTCTGACAAACAGAACCATCTCGAACCAAACTCGCTTCCCGGATAAGATATCCTCCATATTAATTGGAAGAGCGACATCAGTGATTGGTGCGAAAGCCATTGTATATCTGAGATCTGCAAAAACAAAGATTAGTACATCAAAAATAAACATAGTTATTTACAGATTCAGTATAAGAGTTGCTTACTGAAGAAAGAGTGCTAAAAATGCAATAGAGGTCTAAGTGCAAGTATGTGAGAGTAAATGCAGAGCACTGATTCTTCTTTCATGGCGGAAAAAAAGTTAGGCAGTTTCAGAGATGAGTGAATATACATACTCAGATTTGAATCTAAGGCGGTTTCAGCTACAAGGCTGAGATTAATCAGGTTTAAAACAGAGAACAGAACAGATTAAATGTTATAATAGGTTATGATTACTGTGCCGCCTATAATCTCGCCTACTTATCTCTAATGCCTAAGAGGTAAGGTGATATGACATGCATTAAATGCGCCACAGTCAGGTTTATCGAATGTCGTGTATTTAATGAAACGACATAGTCAGTGCAATACGATGAACATTAATGGCGGGAAATAAATGCTATGACATGCTGAATCACCAAAAGCTGAATTTAATACTCGTTACCTATCAACTGAACATCGTAGTAAGCTGATACCACGTTTGACAAATGCTGAGTATTCAGCTGTACTGAATATAGGTTCCCCCTTAGTACTTTTCCGGATCATCTACTGAATCGTATCAGTGGGATCCTAAAGACCTAGTTCTACTGAGAGATCGTTGAATCTGGTCTCAGCTAGAGGTTTGGTCAGGATATCAGCTCTTTGCTTATCAGTGTGGATCTTTTCCATTCTGATATCCTTTTTCTCGACATGATCTCTGATGAAGTGATGACGAATGTCCACGTGCTTGCATCTTGTATGTAGAACTAGATTCTGAGTGATTGCAATAGCACTGGTACTGTCGCAGTAGATCGGCACTTTATCTTGATAAATGTCGTAGTCTCTCAGCTGTTGTCGAAGCCACGGTATGCGTGCGCAAATGGCTTCCTAGCGGCCCATATATTCAGCTTCAGTAGTGGACGTTGCTACTGAGTGTTGTTTCTTTGAGAACCACGATATGAGCTTGCTACTGAGGAACTGACACGTTCCTGAGGTTGACTTTCTGTCGATTCGACAACCTACATAGTCAGTATGAGAATAACCAGTTAGTTTAAGGTTATCATCAGGGATACCATAATCCAACATCAGGTGTTCCCTTCAGGTAACAAAGAATTCTCTTCGCTGAATCGATATGACTCTTCTTGGGATTCGCCTGAATCACGCTATTGGTCCCGAAAATAAACGTTCAGGTGTAGAGGGGGGGGGTGAATACACTTGAAAACTGATTTCTCAACTTTAAACGCGAACAATCCTTTTTAGGAGAGTGTCATACTGAACAAGTTTAGTAGACCAAGTAAGCTATTATGAATCGTGTGGCAGAGTGACTGACTTTACTGAGGCCTGCTAGCTGACTAGAGTCAGAATTCAGTACCGTTCAGATAAAATTCAGTAGTGCGGAAATGTGTAGGCCTAAATTCAGTTGAGTTTAGAAAATGTTTTTAATAAAACAGTTTCAGTAGTTAGTGCAGTCAATTAAGCTTGCTGAACCTCAGTTGAATGATTTTAAAGATATTTTCAGTATGCACAGTAATCAATGAAACAGTTAAAAACAGAAAACAAACACAGAACACAGGTGATTTTTAAAGTGGTTCGGATCTAACAATCCTACGTCCACTGTCTCGAAAGATCAGGAGGCTATGTATTATACTGAGATAGACTCAGTTGGTTTGTACGCTGGACAAACACTAGTCTTGAGATTTATACTGAGCAAATCTCAGTTTACAAGGTATCAAACTAAGTGTTTGAAAAACTCTCCAACTATGAAGGAGTCCTTTACAATAAGGATCAGTTCAGATATGAACTCCTTCGTCTAAGCTATAGATATGATCAGCTGAGCTTAGGTTAGAGGGATAGGGAACGAGAAAGTGGCTTCTAGAGCGACGAACGGCTAAGTATAGGCTTTGGTTCGTGTTCAGTCGCTTGGATACTATAGGCTTTATATTTTTGGTTCAGCTTAGTTCCCTATGAGCAGTTTAGTTGCTCGTGAATGCTCGTGTATTCTTGTCTGTGTCGTTTTTGGTCGTTGGTTAGCTTCAATTTGAATTGTATCCCTCTATTAATAGAGTAGAGGCAAAGATAGATCCGTTGGAGACGACGATCCTTGTCTCTCTCCCTTTTGGGTAGCTAACGGCTCTTTCAAAGTATGGTTGCAGTGTCCTTTCCCTCCATTTCTGGAAAGTTATTGACTTGCAACTTTGATCAGAGTATGGACAGCTGGCTGCTTGTCATTGGTCGAGGTTCAAGAAAGTAGATGAGACAGAACAGACTTCAATGAGATCGGAAGCTGACTTCTCTCTTCCTCGTATTGACTCTGCTGATTTGACTTTAGAGAATCCTGACAGTCAGAAGACTATACAGCCGTTGCTTAGTCTGACCTATATTCTGTAGCATGTTCTTGCTGAGTCGGCTCTACTGTAGATCAACTCTGAGTTCAGTGAACTACTCCTGCTGAGTTCAGTTCCACTGACTCCTTTCAGTATACTGCTCCTGCTGAGTCCAGTATCACTGAGTTTTCTACTTCTGGTACTAAGGCAGGTAATCTACTGAGCGCCTGAACCAGATGAAGAGTGTCTACCGAGTCTGAAACCTCAGAGATAGAACATAACACATTACAACAGAATGGTTCATTAGCCAAGATAGGGTTTTGGGATCTTCAAATCTTCAGCCAATATTCAGAGCACAGGGCTACTGAGTTGTGTCTCAGCTGATTGTGAGAAGACTGAATCATCTCCCAACATTTTCCCCCTATTTGATGATGCCAAAACCAAACACTATGACTTATCAGAAACAAAGATCCTTACAAGTATTACAAGTAGAATCAGTGAAGTTGTTCTTCAAGTCCTAGACTATTGAGGGAATTAAGAAAGAAATATCAGAACCTATACAGAAAAACTAATCAGCAATTTCTCCCTGTCTAACATCATTTTCCCCCATCTAAGCAATCTAACAATTAGAATCTAACAAGGTAAAACTGACAGAATATATATGAATCCAGTGAGTGTGTGAGTCAATAATCACTTGAGTGATTCTGTGTGTTAAGCATAAAAACAAACAAGGCTATATAGACAATAAGGAATTGTCAGGGCCAACAATAGTGATGTTTTATATATATGAAGAAAGGTCAGTACATTTATATCAGCTGCTATACTAAGGAAAAGACATAACAGAAAATACAAGAAATACAGAAGCTAACAATCATCTGAACTGCTGAATCCTGTCTTTGAAGTCCTTTGATTTAGATTCAGGAAGGGGCAGTCCATACATTCTGTAAGTAGTCTTCCTCAGCTTTAATATCTCTGAAAAGTCAGCAGGATCATCTTCTTCTAAGCATTTGGCTTCAGCAGTATCTTTGATTTCTTTCTCAATCACTCCATAGTGAACAGAGCCATCTAGTTTCAGTGGGGGCGGCATGATTCTTGGAGCTGGAACTCTGACATCGATCTTGTCTGCTATGGCATTCTGAACTCTAGCAAATATTTCTGGGTCGGTCCTCAGAAGCCATTCAACAAATGCGATGGATTTGTGCTTTTCAGGCCAGTACCTCCAGAAGTAATATCTCTTTACGTAATCAGCCTTCAGTGACTCCCACCTTTGAGTTCTTTCCCATGGCATCCATTCATCAACTCTTGGCTACCTGTGGAGTTTGAGGTCAGTAGGCTTCCTGAATCTTCTGTATCTGTAAGGAATGTCTTCCTTTTCAGGAATCCTCTGGCTTGCTTCTTTGTCAGCTTTCAGCCTCAGAGCTTCTAAGTCTGCTAGTCTGAGCCTTTCTCTAGCTGCTTCTATCTGCCTTGCTTCTTCTCCTCTGTACAGATACCTCTCCATCTGAGCCTAAATTTCTTGCATTTCAAGATCTTGTTGCTTCGAGGGGACATAGGAGGGTACATGAGGTTCTTCTTATGAATCAACAGGTGTTGTTGATTTTTCTCTTGAAGTGCCCTGCTGACCAGTTGTCTACTGCTGTTCCTTTTCTTTGTCTTTCTCCTTGTCTGCCTCATCACTCAGCTTGAGAGTCCTTGGAGGCAATCTTGGTCCAGTCTTTCTGCCACCTGCTGGAGCTTTGGTTTTGCCTTTGGCTGGCTTCTTCTTTGGCTTGTTTGCAGCCTCAGCCTCAGCAATTTCTCTGGCTAATTTCTCATCCGCAGCAATCTGAGCTTCTTCCTCCGGAGTGATAAACCGTTTAGATCCTTTCTTTTTAGAAGGAGGGGTTGGAAGCTTCAGAACCTTCTTACCTTTTCCGGCAACTGGAGGAGGCAGAGGAACCTCTTCCTCTTCTGAGTCCTCTTCTGCATACTCAGCAATCTCCTTGATTATGTCAGATGGAGTTTGGGTTGCCTGAGTAGCAGAGTCTTTGGGTCCTGAGCCGCTTGGGCCGGTCTCGGCGCAGACACATTACTGCTTGTTGCCGAGACACCACGGGCTTTGCCGGGCGAGTTGAGGGACCAGTGGGAGCAGTTTGCTGACTCTGACTCTGAGTTGCTCCTGCCACTGTCCTCACTCCTCTTGGTACTTTCAATACCTTCCCTTATTGTATCTTCCCTTTTCCTTCCCCCTTTTTGGCATCAACAAATACGCCAGGGGTGGGAACAGATACCTTCTTGTCCAAACTCTTGTATGCTGCTGATAAATCTTCCAAGGCATACTGCAGTCGTTCATGCAGCTCATTTCTCTCCTCAGTGAGTTGTTCGTTGTATTTCTTGTGAGAGGCGTTTGTTGCTGTCTGGATATCCTACAACTGTTTATCCACTCTCTCTTCTATTGCCTTCTGAATGGACTGGAGTCTAAGATAGGAGGCTTGAGAGATGGAAGAGACGGATTCAGTGTGAGCTGTCTGGGCGGCCTTATAATCTTAAAGAAGCTTTGCTTGGCCAGCCAGAATCAGCTTCAGTTGCTCTTCGAAGTCGGCTCATTGGGTGGCGAGTGCATCATTCAGGATTGTGGAGAAATTAGGGGCAGGCGTGTTCTGAATTGTTGTTTTGAGGCCCTTGATCTCCACACTCTGAGCCTGAGTGGTCTGCCTCCACGTCTTGTGGACGGCGCGGGCGAGGAGTCGGTTCTGAGTCCCTTGACTCCTCAGGGCTCTGGCCACTGACTTCGAGCGTCGGCTTTTCGGGCTGGGTGCTACCTCGAAGGCAGATTCAAGTAGAAGCTGAGAATGTTCTACTGACTTCGAGGTACCAGCCGCCGACTAACCTGGTCCAAGGATGCTAAGAGGTGGTTCAGCAGTAGATGTGGGAGCATCCTTGTCCAGTTGAGTTCCCTCATCAGGCTTCTCAGGGCCTGAATCACGGGGTGGGTCCTGACCATCGGGGTCAGACCCATCTGAGGGTGCCGATGCTGAAACAGGTTAGCGATCATTCAGCAAGGCTAGCATGGCAGCCCTCAAATCTTCTAAGGAACATACGTCTGATGGCTCTGAGTAGCCAATCTTGCTCCTTATCATCAGCTCCTCCTCGTGGAGATGTTCACAGGAGTGGTGTTTGATGAGTCTGTTCAGAGTAGACCACTCCTAGAACCGGATCAGCATGTGGAGCCTAGCCTGCCTTGCCAGAATGATGATATCAGTGTGGCTGGCTATCTCCGGGATCCTTTCAGCTATCTCTCGGGAGGCGCAGAGCTAAAGCGTCTATCCCGATCGATTCTGACTCAGAAGCAATCTCCGAATCTTCAACTTCTATGGGAGACGGCTGCTTCTCAGCAGAAGGAATGCAGCTCAGAGGTGGAACATCTAAGGGGCTTTGAGTGGTTGGAATTAGTTCAGCTTAGACCCCTTGGTCCACTGTCTCGCCTTGTTCAGTGGAGACGGCCTTCTCCACTAACGGAGTCTTCTCGGAGGATTCAGATTCATCCCTCAGCTGCAGAGGTGGTTCAGCAAGTATTTCTGGCACTACCTCCGGTATGACCTCACTGACTTTCTTCAGCCTCTTGGTCGGAGTTTTCGGAGTAGATTTAGGAGGGGACCTCTTCTTAGTGGAAGTGGAGGTCTTCTGAGCTCTGGACTTGGTATCAGCAGGCCCTGATCCAATCTGCTGAAGGGTCGCTGCCCTGCTCTGGAACCGAACCTTCTTTGGGTTGAAATATTGCTTGTCAGCAAAGGTGATGTTATCCGTCCCGCAGAAGTCCTCTATCATTACTGATAGTTTCAGTCCATAGAGTAATTTTCCCTTTACAGCAAGGCGAAAACTTGTCTTGTCGAATTTGGCAGACTGTGTCATGAATTCTTTTAGGAAGAATTCGGTCCAATTGATCTTTGCACGATCATGTATGGCCATCATAAGCTGAATCTTCGGCCTTGACACCTGATCAAAGGACTCGGCCTGACTCGTCAGCAACTGAGTCACTATGTAGGCCAGCGCTCTGTACTGAGGAAGCATGGCATTCTTCGGGAATGCTGCTCTGAACGTGGTAGGCTTCCCACAGAATTCTGATAAGTATTCGTCCATCAGGTCGTCTTTGTAGGCCACGGTGCTGAATCCCTCACTGGGGAGTTGGAAGCTTCTCTGAAGGGCTTCTCTGATCGACATCTGTTTGATCTCAGAAACTGCACGGGAGGGGTCGTCAACTGATTCTGAGTTCAGATAGAGCTCAGCTATCTATCGCGGGAGGAAGTAGGATGGCTTCCTCGACAGAAAACCTTCGAGGCCAGTCGCTCTGAGAGCATAGAAGATATCCTCCATGTAGTCGAGTTCACAAGCATCGAACTCCATCATGGGCTCGCACCAGACTCGATCCTTTTCCAGGATCTCTTGCATATCATCAGGGACGGTTACGTGAGTTCCTATCATATTCAGTAATCTGCAAGAGCAAGAGATCAGTATTGAACAAAATAAAAAAAAATATTGAAATTATCATATATGATACTGAATGATCATGAAAATTTTACCACAGATTTTTCTGAGAGTTTTGGAGATAAGGTTGCAAGGAGGCAAGGATTTTCTCAGAAAAACTAGGGTTCAAAAATGTGCAGAGTAGAAATGGCGGTTTCTAAACTTTGAACGTGTTTATATATGTTAAAGAAGATGAACAGATAACAATCCACGGTTCAGTTTGAAATAGCATTTTGAGATGAACGGCTAGGATTCAATGTTATAAATTAGGTAATGATCAATTTAGTCGCCTAAGTCAAAATACAGTTGTAAATAGCCAAAGAAGTAACTTGATATAACATGCATTAAATGCGCCGTAGAGTTCAGCATACTTTACATATAATGTCGTGTATTTAATGTAAACCGTTATATTAAATGACATTTCTTAAGGCATTGAATACGAAGCTGAATCTGAGTCATAAATGCACAGAATATTTCATTGGCTACTGAGTAGAGATATGCAAACCTCTCAGCTGAACATCGTAGTCAGTTGATACCTCGTGTAGATGATTGCTAAGTCTCTACGTACTGAATTTACTCAGTACTGAGAGTGAACATTCCCCCTTGCTGAATGCTCCTATCCTGAATCCACTTACTGACTGGAGTTAGTAGGGTCCAGCAGACCTAGCTCTACTGAAAGTTCTCTGAATCTGGCTTCAACTAGAGGCTTGGTCAGTATATCTGCCCTTTGGTGGTCAATATGGATCTTTTCCATCTTGATATCCTTCTTTTCGATATGATCCCGAATGAAGTGGTGTCTGATGTCCACGTGCTTGCATCTTGTATGAAGTACAGGATTCTGAGTGATTGCAATTGCACTGGTACTGTCGCTGAAGATCGGCACTTCATTCTGAATAACATCATAGTCGCGTAGCTGCTGTCTTAGCCAAAGGATTTGGGCACAACAACTTTCGGCAGCCATGTATTCAGCTTCAGTAGTTGACGTCGCTACTGAATGTTGTTTCTTTGAAAACCATGAGATCAGCTTACTGCCAAGGAACTGACACGTTCCAGAAGTTGACTTTCGATCAATTCTACATCATGTATTGTCAGCATTAGAATAACCAGTTAGTTCAATATTATCATTAGCTGGATACAATAAACCCATGCCAGGTGTTCCTCTGAGATAGCGAAGAATCTTCTTTGCTGAGTCCATGTGACTCTGCTTAGGATTCGCCTGAAATCGAGCGGAGACACCTACAGCATAAGTTATGTCAAGAGGAGTAGCTGTTAAATATAAAAAAGAACCAATAATAGCACGAAATTCAGTATGGTCTACTGATACTCCCTCTTTATCAAGATCGATTTTCATGTTCCTGTTCATCGGGATCTTGATTGGTTTGCCGGATGTGCAACCGAATTTCTTGATGAGGTCTCAAGTGTATTTGCCTTGATTGATGAACGTTCCCTTTTCAGATTGTTTGACTTGAAAACCGAGGAAATAGTTTATTTCTCCCATCATTGACATCTCGAACTTGTCCTTCATCATTTTCTCAAACTGCTGACACATGATGACATTCTTCGAACCGAAGATTATGTCATCTACGTAGATCTGCACAAGTAGAATGTCATCTTCCAGTCGAATGCTGAATAATGTGCGGTCTAATGTGCCTTTTTGAAAACCTTTCTGAAGAAGAAACTCAGACAGGGTATTGTACCAAGCCCTGGGTGCTTGTTTTAACCCATATAGAGCCTTTCTGAGTCTGTAGACCTGATGTCCCTGCTGAAAGCCGGGAGGCTGTTCTACATAGACTTCTTCTTTCAGTATGGCGTTCAGGAACGCAGACTTCACCTCAATTTGATAAACTTTGAATCTCTGATGTGTTGCGTAGGCTAGGAATAGTCTGATTGCCTCCATCCTTGCGACTGGAGCGAAAGTTTCGTCGAAATCTATCCCTTCAGCTTGACAGTAGCCTTTTGCCACGAGTCTTGCTTTGTTCCTTACTATAACGTTGTTTTCATCTGGCTTGATCATGAAGACCCATTTAGTTCCAATTACATGTTGATGCCGGGGTCTGTCAACAAGCTCCCATACTTCGTTTCTCGTGAATTGATTCAGCTCCTCCTGCATGGCTATGATAAAATCAGCGTCCTTAAGTGCATCCTCAACTGACTGAGGTTCTTCAGTAGACAAGAAACAAGAATATAAAGCGTTTTCTCCCTGACAGAATCTGGATCTTGTCTTTACGCTTGCTGAAGGATCTCCAATAATCAAATCAGAAGTGTGAGCGTCCAGCCACGATCTACGATGTTTCAACTCTTCATCTGAAATTTGTTCAACAGAGATAGTAGGTGAGTTAGGCATTTCAGTTGTACTATTCTGAGATTGAAGCAATTCAGTTACAAGAGTAGGATCTACTGAGT
This sequence comes from Lavandula angustifolia, assembly GCA_028984105.1. NCBI lineage: Eukaryota > Viridiplantae > Streptophyta > Magnoliopsida > Lamiales > Lamiaceae > Lavandula > Lavandula angustifolia. The sequence goes on from CM054817.1 coordinate 12,832,434, forward strand.
CACCAGGTTCAGGGGCATTTAGCTCAGGAACTTCATTTGTCCCCCCTGAATTATTATTCAAGTGTGGTAAGAAAGGACACTAGAAGAATTATAATCCAGATTTCAAGGCAAAACAGAAAGAGACGTGAGTCTCTCTTGTAACTGAAACTGTTCTGGTTTCCTCTTCTACCCACGAATGGGTATTGGATTCGGGGCAACTGATCATGTTTGTTACACCTTGCAAGGTTTCTTGCAGAAAAGGCAATTGAGATATGACGACGTGGTAGTCTCAATTGGCAATGGATCGAGAGTACCTGCAATTGCTATTAGAGATTTACATCTGTCTTTTGATAGTTCAGTTTTAGTACTTAAAGATGTTTTATACGTGCCAGAGTTTAGGCAAAACATAATTTCAGTTTCAAAATTCTACACAATGGATGGTTATAAATCAAGTTTTGATATTAATGTTTCTATCATGAAAGACGGTGATTTTATATGTGGAGGGCCATTAAGCAGATCTTTATAGACTATTACTTGCAAACCGCGTAATTCTGTTAATGTTGCTTCCTCATCATCAAATCATAAGAAGAGGAAAGAGTCTTCTAAGGTAAATATAAACTTATCTATGGCATCTACGACTAGATCACATCAATCTGAATAGGATCCAAAGGTTGGTGAAATATGGATCATTGGAGTCTCTCCAAGTGGAACCATTTCCAACTTGCAAATCCTGCTCGGAAGGAAAGATGGTGACTAGGCCTTTTAAGGGTTATAGAGCCACAGAAGCACTAAGTTTGATTCATTATGACTTGTGTGGAACTATGTCTACACAAGCTCGTGGAGGGTATGAGTACTTCTTCACATTTAATGACGATTACTCGAAGTATGGGTATGTTTACCTTCTTCGCCATAAGTTGGATTACTTTGAAACCTTTAAGGAATTCATGGCAGAAGTTAGGTAAAGAAATCAATTCAGTGTGAACTGATCGTGGTGGGGAATACATGTCCAATGAGTTCAAGGATTACTTGATAGAATGTGGGATTACATCTCAGCGGACAACATTGGGCACGCCTCTGCAGAATGGTGTGTCAGAGAGAAGGAACTGAACTCTCCTAGAGATGGTTCGGTAGATGATGAGTTATGCAACTTTGCCAATTTTCTTTTGAGGATATGCCCTAGAGATTGCAGCATGTTTACTAAACCATGTGCCATCTAAGTCGGTTGACACAACTTCGGTCGAGTTGTGGAGCGGGCATAAGCCCAGTATGCACCACATGGGGTGTCCTGCTTATGTGCTGAATAAGTAGGCCGACAAGTTGGAGCCACGTTCAGAGGTTATGTTGTTTATAGGGTATCTGAAGGAAACGAAGGGTGTTACATTTATGATCCTAAGGAACAGAAGATCGTTGTTAGCACCAACGCTCAGTTCTTGGAGGAGGATTATATTAGTAATCACAAGTCTCAAGTCGAGATCATCCTTGAGGAACTACAAGGTGAATGAGATCCACTCAGAGAGTCAGTTGTGCAAGATAGAGCTCCACGAGCAACTGCACAATCTATTAACACAGCGCCAGACACTCTTTGACATACTAGAGGGTGATATTTATTCCTGATCGGTATAAGTTCATTAGGGAGACGTTTGGTCATCTCCCGGTTGATGAACAAGACACCATGGATCCCTGGACCTACAACGAAGTAGTGGAAGCTATAGATGCAGATTCATGACGAATCGCCATGGACTTGGAATTTGAGTCCATAAATGATATGGATGCATACGAGGTCACAGAACTACATGAGGACTTCAAGGCCATTGGTAGTAAGTGGGTATACAAGAGAAAGAGAGGAGTTAATTGAGAGATCGTGGCATTTAAAGTCAGGCTAGTGGTGAAGGGTTTTATCCAGAAAGAGGGTATCGCTTATGAGGAGACCTTCTCGCCTGTAGCAATGATCAAGTCTATTCGGATTCTCCTAGCCATACAACTCACATGAACCTAGAAATCTGCAGATGGATGTCATGACCGCTTTCTTAAACGGTCACCTTGAAGAAGGTAGAGACATATACATGAAACAGCCAGAATGGTATGTGAAAGAGAGCGAAGAGCATCTTGTTTGGAAGCTTAAGAAGTCTATTTATGGACTTAAGCAAGCCTCCCAGTTATGGCACCAGCGTTTCGACGAGGTAGTCAAATCCTATGGTTTTGTATCCTGTCCTAACGAGGTGAGCGTGTACCGTATATATGTTAACGGATCAGTGGTGTTTCTTGCACTTTACGTAGATGACATCCTTCTCATTAGCAACAATGTTGAAGTGTTATCAGATGTAAACATGTGGTTATCCGAGCAGTTTCAAATGAATGATTTGGGTGAAGCGGCCTACATCCTTGGGATAAAGGTTATACGAGATCGCCGGAAAAGAATGTTAAGTTTATCCCAAGCATCCTACATTGACACTGTGATTGCTCGTTTTAGCATGAAAAATGCCAAGAGAGGTTCAGTACCTTTCAGACATGGTATTTTTCTATCCAAAAATCAATGCCCTAAAACACCTAAAGAGATAGAAAGTATGAGGCTAGTACCATATGCTTCCACTGTCGGTAGCCTCATGTATGCAATGCTTTGTACGAGACAAGATATCTCATAAGCTGTAGGAATGGACTCAAGATATCAATCTAACCCTCGACAAGCGCACTGGACTACGGTCAAAAATATTCTCAATTACCTTAAACAGACTAGAGATTATAGAATTGTTTACCAGTCAGATAGTCTAGTGCTTTTGGGTAATACAGACTCGGATTTCCAGGCTGACAGAGACGAGTATACCTTCGGCTATGTGTTAAACTTGGGAGGTGGAGCCATTTCATAATGGAATGCAAAGCAGAAGTTCATTGCGGACTCTACCATGGAAGCAGAGTATGTAGGTGCTTCACAAGCTTAGAAAGAGGCAGTTTAGATTAAAAATTTCCTCTTGGATCTTGATATTGTTCCGAATTTGCCTAAGACTATCACAATTTATAGTGATAACTCAGGTGCAGTGGGAAATTCAAAGGAACTCAGATCTCACAAAGCGTCTAAACACATACATAGAAAGTACCACATTATACGAGAATCCGTAAATCGAGGAGACGTGGTGATTGACAAAATTGGAACTGAAGACAACCTAGTTGATCTTTTCACGAAGAGCTTATCAATTCCGACTTACGAGAGGCATGTTCGTGGCTTAGGATTGGTTGAGATGCCCCCCACTTAGGACTATAAAAACTTTTGTATAAGTGGGAGAAAATGCAGTGATAGATATGATAGATAGTTGAGCGTGTTTGTTTGTACTAGTAAGTACCAGAACTAACACATTGTATACTAAAAGATTGCTTTAGTATAAGTGGGATAATTGTTGGGATTTTGTATACTGGAAGTAATTTTTATGCTTGTATACGATGTGTTTTTGTCTCTACCACTATTGTATTCTCCTATCTGATAAATATATATTGCACATGTAATCATTTATCTTACATATAAGTTAGATTGTATAGTGTGTTGTAGATCACAGAAGACTACTCAATTGGTTGACCTGACAAGATATAAACAGTTATCACAGGTGAGACAACTTTAGCATAAGTTGTAGGTATAAGCTGCAGTTTAGATAAGAAGTGGTTTGTCTTGGCTACTTGTCTATACTGGTACACTGAAGGTGGTGTATTGATGGATAACAATGAGATGTGTTCTCCTGACTAACCTCAGTGGAGAACCAAGAAATCGGTGACTTAACTGGTCTTAAGCTTGGTAAGACTTCAGTTGAGTGCATTTGGCTATCTATCACTTTGACCTACTATGGTGAACGTCATCGCGACCGAATCTACATATCTTGGGTGCTATTAGTCATTTCTGGCTCAGGCTGGTTGTCTGTATCTTGCAACCATATCCTAGTAAAATGGGTTGATAATATCCCCTGAGGAACTCGTAAGAATTATCACACTAAACCCGGCCAATTGATTAAGTTCAGGTGTGTTAATAAGGTCGAATGGTACTACTCAGGAATACAATAAGATGTTGATTAATTTAAGCTGTCAGTGGGCTTAATTAATTAACGGATATTTCTATCTTAAACACGGGGATCAATTAAGTCTAAAATACAAGTTCATGCTCAAGTTCGGATAAAGGGGTAAGTCAACACGGATTCCCTAGTGGAATGAATCTGTGTTTATTCATTGATGTTGCTCTGTGCTGAGCATAGATAATCAATAGATTTGAGGCCCAACTTTATTTTTGTATTGGATCCATGATCTGGCTCAATTAGTTGCCTAGTTATTTATTTTCTATCAAAAATCATTATTAATAGATTAATGCATTTTGCATTATTTAATAATGTTATTTATCTTGAATTAATTGGTTGGGCCAATTAATTGATAAATAAAGTAGCCCAGCAGATTAATTTATTATATTATGGACTAATTGATCTGGAAGCTCATTAGGGATATAATTAAATTAATGGGCTATAAATATTAATATTATATTGGCTTTTGAAGCATATACATGTTAGTATTATGTTCATAATCAGAACACACATTCACAAAATCTAATGCATACGCGTGATTAAGAGAGAGACAATATTCTTTTTATATAGTTCTCTGACCATGCGGATGAAGAAAAGGGTCGGGACACAGATTAGAAGATCTCAACGAGAGCAACAATCAAAGCTGCAACAACATACTAAGGAGGCAGGTAAATTCCATTCCTTCATGCTATCCCTCACGTCATCACTTTATATGAAATTATGTTAAAAAGGGAAATATCAAACTGGAAAAAATTGATATTGAACATCATAGAGTTGATATATAAAGGATCGAAATTATAACTTTCTCCTCGTATGCTGTAATGATCAGTTACGTTGTCTTCAATTTCAATTTTGTCAATCACCACGTCTCATGGATTTACGAATTCTCGTATGATGTGGTACTTTCTATGTATGTGTTTGGATGCCTTGTGGGATCTGGGTCCCTCAGAATTCACCACTGCACCAATATTATCACAATAAATTGTGATTGCGTTAGGCAAATTAGGAACAATATCAAGATCCAGGAGGAAATTTGTGAGTCAAACGGCCTCTTTTGAGGCTTCTGAAGCAGCAACATACTCTGCTTCCATGGTAGAGTTCGCAATACACTTTTGCTTTGCACTCTGCCATGAAATGGCTCCACCTCCCAAGGTAAACACATAACCCGAGGTAGGCTTCTTCTCGTCTCTATCAGCCTGGAAATTCGAGTCTGTATAACCCAATTGTTTGATTGGTAAACAAGTCTATAATTTGTAGTCCGTTTAAGGTACTTGAGAATATTTTGGACCGCAGTCCAGTGCGCTTGTCCAGGGTGTTGGGTTATGAGTCAGTAGATGGTACTCAGCTGTCTAGTGGTTAAAAGAATATTGGGGGAAATCATAGTAGTACTATGGAATTAAAGATCCCAAAACCCAGCTGATATCAGTAGTATAGTGTGTCGATAGGATTAGATGATGTATAGGTTAGACTTATTTTGTTTTGATTATCTTTTTGTCTAAGTCCTGTACGAGGTAAACTGTTGGACTGATCTTCTGACGAAGTTACTCTCCAGAACCCCACGTCATCAATGTAAGAGCTTGCGTTCTTCAGCCAGCAGCTGATCTTCACCTCAGTAGGAGACAGCCCATCAGCTGATAAGATATCAGCAGAAGAACATAATGCAAAGCTCAGTACCTTCGCAGTCATCAGCTGACCCACCAGAGCCTTATCAGCTTGTCAGCCACTCAGCCGAAGAAGACAGAGACTGTCTTGAGTCTACTGTATCCGACAGAAAGCGACCCAGTCGTAAACATCTTTTCGAAGTTCAGCAGAAGATCATACGAGGATGTGGAATAGTCAACTCTATCTCTGACACATTCTCACCTACCACAAACCTCGACCAATGAGACGCCGACAACGCTTTGACCTGCTCTGACCAACTAAAGCTGCTCTCATGTACAGTATTAACTGCCCTGCTGCAACAATTCGAATTTATGGCCATTTTCTTTGGAAGCTTCTGACACGTGGCATCGTCTTCTCCAACGGACATATGCCTGCTCACAACTATAAATAGAAAAGAAATCCGAGCTCCACGCACGGGACTCATATGGGAAAAAGCTCAAGCTCAAGAACACTCTAGCGAACTCAACAGACTATACAGAGAAGAACTTGCTTTCACGGAATATTTGTAGTTCTTCTCTCTAGAGTATTTAGATCCCTTTCTTCTCTATACTAAGCTCATTGCCAAATTTATAGCTTAGAATTTCGAAGGAGTTCACTTTTTGTGAATTGTTCTTATTGTAAGAACTCCTTCTTAGTTGGAGATTATCCCCTCCCTTTCGAACTTAGGTTTGAATTGTAAAGTCGCTAATGACTATAACTTAGAAGGATCTGTCCAGTGCATAGATACCTTGCTGAGACTTGCTCAGAATAATCAACAAGTTCTCCTGCCAAGTCAGGACCGTGGACGTAGGATCTTGCGTATCCGAACCACGTTATATCGCTTGTGTTATTTACTGTTTTATTGCATATCATACAAACCGCTCAAAATCATATGTTTGCATAAAACGTATTTTAAAAGCGCACAGCCTAAAGAATTTATCTTGCGAAAACACGTTTTCAACTGAGACGAATCTCCGGGCACCCACACTTATCCGCACAATATCTTCGACTGAGTTTCAACGACTGACTTAGGTCAGTAGGAGAGCTCAGTAGCTGACACACTCTGACCCCGTGATCGAAGGTTACTATTTGGCATTGTTCATTAGTTGCACCAAACAGCTTAGCTGTCCTTCACGTTCTGAGAAAAAGAAACTGTGATCAGGTGTATTCACCCCCCCCCCCCTCTACACCTGACTATCGTATCCGGACAACCAATTGGTATCAGAGCCTCGGTGTTCTTCTGATCGCCGGTTCTGTACTACTGGTCCTCTCGAACAGATCCTTGAAAACATTTTCACTGCACAAGCATCTCTTCATTCATCCTTATAATCGTTCACATAATATCTGACATGTCAGGTATTCGGATGGTGCCGATGTTCTCGATAGAGAACTTCACGGTATGGCGCGTGAGAATGGAGGCACACCTCACATCGCTGCACGACAGCATGTCGGACGTCCTTGAGACAGGACCCATCATTCCCATGATCGACAGCGTACAATATGCTGAACTAGGAGGTGGAGGAGCACAGACTGGTGCTAAGGTTGCTAAGGACAAAACAGCCTTCACGCCAGAAGAGAAAAAGCTGCACAACCTCGACCGAGTTGCGCGAAATGCTATACTGACTACGCTCAGTGACTCTCATCTCGGGAGGGTGCAAGACTGCAAAACGGCTAAAGAGCTTTGGGATGCCCTGGCTGTACTGAGCCAAGGAACCCCGCAGATCAAAGAGAACAAGCTCGAATTAGAGCTTCAGAAGTTCGAAGCCTTTGCAATGGAGCCCAGTGAGACCATTGACGAGCTTAGCGTTAGATTCACAAATCAAGTCAATGTGATCAACGGGCTGGGGAAGGTGTTCACCAACAAAGAGATGAACACAAAGATCCTGAGAGCGCTACCTCGACAGAAGTGGCTTCCTTTTGCTACTTATTTACGTCGCTCTGATCTTAATGCTCTAACTCCTGGTGTTATATTTTCAAAACTAAAAACGGAGGAATTTGAGCATAGTCTACCCCAAAGGTGTTCCAGTGCTCCAGCTGACACACAGATCGACCATGCCTTCAAGGCAACAGTCAGCAAGACTGGACCCAAACCAGTTTCCTCAAGCAAGGCAGTGGCCACAATCGAAGCAAAGTCTTCCGAGACTTCAAGCACTGACCAGCTAGCTTTGATGGCTCTCAAATATCAGAGAGAAAAAGAGAGAGTCAGAAAGGTGAGGAAATACCACCGAGATTCTCCCTCAGGTAAGAAAGAATATCCAAAAAGGGAAGAATCTAAACCTTCTACTGAATGCAGGAATGCAGAGCCTACTGCTAGTCTATCCAAAGACTCAACCGGAAAAAGCAGCAGAATATCCACCTGCTACAACTGTAAGAAGGAGGGACACTACCAGTATGACTGTCCTGAACTCTCAGCTGCTCAACGAGCAGAACGGCAGGCCAGACGAGAAAAATTTGCCCAAAGAAGGCAGGCCTACATAGCCGGAGAGATATCCGACAACTCACTTGAGGAGGATACATTCATATATTCCTCTGAGGACGAAGCTGCATTTGTAGCAGTTGAGGTCGGAGAAACGATTCCTGAAGGAACAGCTGAATACTGTCTGATGGCCAGAGAAGAGGTTGAGGTAAATTCCAAACTTCTTCACACAGCACACATGACACGTGCTCGGTCACAGATGATCCTCTGGATGTGGTACAAGCATACGACGATCTACTAGAGGAACAGATTCAGCTGAGCAGAGAATTCAGCAGAACGATTCAGGAACTAGAACAGGTAAAGGCTGAGAATCAGAGACTTTCTTCTGATTGTCAGGTCTCTACTGAGTCAGAGAATCTGGTAGCGAGACTCAAGGAAGAGATTGAATCTCTTATGACTAAGTCTCAGCTTCAAGAGACTCAGATCTCAGTTCTGACTAAGGACAATTCTGAGAAAGAGACTGAAATAGCCCAACTCAATCAGAAGCTCACAGACGTGCAAAAAGATTATGACTCACTCAGGAGGAGTGACGAGGTCTGGCGAGGACTGATGACTGAACAGTACCTAGGAGCTAAGGAGAAGCTCGAAAGTATGCTTAGAGCGCAACGGCCAACAGTCCTGAAAGAAGGTCTTGGCTATACTCACGAAGCTTCTACCTCAAAAAAGCTCGAAGCGGCGGCCGATAGGTTCGTCGAGGAAAGGTGCAAACCGGCCGACACCACACCTCGGGCGAAGAATAAGCGAAAATCGTTGCACCTCGGCCCGAGCAACAGAAAAAGCAACCGACCAAAGGTTCCAGCCCCGGGACACCGCGATCAAACTCAGGGGGAACCAAGAAGGTCAGGTGGGCAGAACAGTACAAGGAGCCACTGTATGAGCACCCGACTCAGTATGGCTCGTACTAGTATGAGCCCAGGGTCAGGAGGAGCGCAAAGACTCAGAAGAAGAGAGCTCCTGAGCCAAAATCATCAGAAAATCAGTATCTCCAGGTCCTGTGGAGAAGCAAACTGACAAGGTTCAGAAGAAGAAGTCTCAGACTTCTAAGGTTCCTAGGCAGATTTGGGTTCCGAAATCACCCACTAACATGTAAGGACCCAACTGAACCAAAGGGTACCTAAAAATACTTCTGTTTTGCAGGTGCATAAGGACCCTTGGATAGTGGACAGCGGCTGCTCGAGACATATGACATACCAGAAGAGCCTGCTGACCAACTACATACAAGAAGAAGGTCCCAGAATTGAGTTCGGTGACAACTCAAAAGGCTACACAAGGGGATATGGAACACTGAACATTGGGACTGCTTCAGTTCCAAGAGTAACATATGTTGAAGGACTTCAACATAATCTCCTTTCTGTCAGTCAATTCTGTGACAATCTTAACAGAGTAATCTTTGACGCTGGTTTCTGTGATATTGTTGATAAATCTACAGGGAAAACAGTGTTATCAGGTTCGCGGAGGAAGAATATATATGTTGCAAACTGGAATACTGCAGAACCTGAGGCTTTCTTGCTCGCACAGACGAAATCTAGTGACAAGTCAGGATGGCTATGGCACAAGAGACTCAGCCACCTGAACTTCAAGACTATGAACAAGCTCGCCAAGAACTCTAAAGTCAGAGGACTGCCCAACGAATCGTTTATCAAAGATAGAAATTTTGAAGCATGCCTGAAGGGAAAGCAGACAAAGAAAAGCAATCCACCTATTCCTTCACCTTCCACAGATGGAATCCTTCAGCTGTTGCACATGGACTTATTCGGGCCAGTCTCCCCAGTGACTATAAGAGGCAAGAAGTATGCCCTCGTTGTTATTGACGACTACTCGAGATATACTTGGGTCATCTTCATCGCCAACAAATATGATGTTCAAACTGAGCTACCCAATCTACTGAAGAAACTCAGTGTGGAAAAGGACATCAAGATTCAAAGAATTCGCTCAGACAGAGGAACAGAATTTCTCAACTCAGTAGTTAAGGAGTACTGCGATAAAGAGGGAATTCAGCACGAGACATCAGCTGCTCGCACCCCTCAGCAGAACGGACTTGCTGAACGCAAAAATAGAACACTCAAAGAAGCAGCAAGAACGCTCCTAGCAGACTCTGGACTACCCTCAAAGTTCTGGGCTGATGCTACTGACACCGCCTGCTATACTCATAATCGCTCACTTCTTACACAGCAACACATGAAGATACCATACGAATTATGGAAAGGGAGAATTCCTTCTATTTCTCATTTTCATATTTTTGGTTGTCCTTGCTTTATTCACAATAATGTGAAAGATCAGCTGAAGGTCTTTGATAGCAAATCTGATCAAGGAGTATTCTTAGGATACTCTCGAGTCAGTAAAGCCTTCAGAGTCTTTAACTATCGAACCCTTTGCGTGGAGGAAAGCCCTCATGTTGTTTTTGATGAGTTTGTTACTGAGAACAGGAAAAATACAGAGACAAACACTGAAGATGTCAGCAGCAAGCTACAGGATCTCGGACTGACTGATAAAGCTGAAAAGATCCAGCATTGTTGGGATGATGAGTCAGACAATGAGGAGATTCAGACTCAGCCAACAAGCGATGTAGCTGACCTAGTTGATTCTCCTGAACAGAATCAACAACATGTAACAACGGTAGATGAGGAAGTCCAGTGGTAACTGAGACCTCTACTGAGAATATAAACTCAGGGGGAACGATTAATGTTCCTGAGCTAAATGCCCCGGAACCTGGAAACTCAGTAGATCCTAACCTTCTTACTGAGCTACTGCAATCTCAGAACAGTACTACTGAAATGCCTAACACACCTACTGACTGTGCAGAAGTAGTATCAGAAGAAGAAGCCAGACTCAGACGTTCATGGCTTGACGCTCACTCTTCAGATCTCATAATAGGAGATTCGTCAGCAACGATAAGAACTAGATCTCGATTGAGTCAAGGAGAAAGCTCAATCTATTCTTGTTTCTTGTCTATAGAAGAACCTCAGTCAATAGAGGATGCACTCAATGATGCTGACTGGATCATCGCCATGCAAGAAGAGCTGAACCAGTTCGTCAAAAACGAAGTTTGGGAGCTTGTGGACAGACCTAGAGATCAACATGTGGTCGGTACTAAGTGGGTCTTCAAAAACAAGCGTGATGAAAACAACGTCATTGTCAAAAATAAAGCTCGACTAGTTGCCAAGGGATACAGTCAAGCGGAAGGAATCGACTTTGATGAAACATTCGCTCCAGTCGCTAGATTGGAAGCTATTCGTCTTTTCCTAGCTTACGCAACGCATCAAGGATTCAAAGTATATCAGATGGGTCAGTTTTTCTGAACGGCGTACTGAAGGAAAAAGTCTACGTGGAACAACCGCCCGGCTTTCAGCAGGAACACCAGGTGTACAGACTTCGGAAAGCTCTGTATGGGTTAAAACAAGCACCCAGGGCTTGGTACGATACCATATCAGACTTTCTACTTCAGAAAGGTTTTCAGAAGGGGACAGTAGATCGCACCCTGTTCAACATAAAGTTAGGAGATGACATCCTACTGGTGCAAATCTACGTGGACGACATCATTTTCGGTTGCAGAAACGTGACAATATGTCAGCAATTCGAGAAAATGATGAAGGAGAAATTCGAGATGTCTATGATGGGAGAGATGAATTATTTCCTTAGATTTCAAGTCAAGCAATCACCCGAAGGAATTTTCATCAATCAAGCCAAATACACTCGAGATCTTCTCAAAAGATTCGGCTGCAACTCGAGCAAGCCAGTCAAGATCCCCATGAACACAAATTTTAAAATCGATCTAGACAAAGAGGGAGCTTCTGTTAACTCTACTGATTATAGAGCTATTATTGGTTCTCTATTATATTTAACAGCTAGCCGACCTGACATAACTTATGCTGTAGGTGTATGTGCAAGATTTCAAGCGGATCCTAAGCGAAGTCATCTAGACTCAGCAAAGAAGATTCTGCGCTATCTAAGAGGAACACCTGACGCTGGGTTATGGTATCCTGCTGACGATAATCTTATACTGACAAGTTATTCTGATGCTGATTATGCAGGATGCAGGATAGATCGAAAATCAACTTCCGGAACGTGTCAGTTCCTAGGCAGCAAGCTGATATTTTGGTTTTCAAAGAAACAACATTCAATAGCAACGTCCACTACTGAAGCTGAGCATATGGCTGCTGGAAGTTGCTGTGCCCAGATCCTTTGGCTTCGACAACAACTGAGAGACTATGGTATAAGTCAGGATGAAGTGCCCATCTATTGTGACTCCACAAGTGCTATTGCAATCACTCAGAATCCAGTTCTCCATACGAGATGCAAGCACGTGGATATTCGACACCACTTCATCAGAGACCATGTCGAGAAGAAGGATATCAGAATGGAGAAAATCCATACTGACAAGCAAAGGGCGGACATACTGACCAAACCACTAGCTGAGAATAGATTCAGAGAATTATCAGTTGAGCTAGGTCTACTGGATCCTACTGAGTCACATCAGTAGAAGACGGTCAATTGCTATCAGTAGAATCTAACTACTGATAACATCAAGTGGTATAACAATTGGTATCGTGTGATAAGCCAGTATGACGGGTCAAAAGACTCAGTACAGTGATTCAGTCGGGAGAATCACACTGTACACAGTAAGGGGGAACGTGGTTATCAGCACGTCAACCATCCTCCTTAATCTTAACAGTAACCAGCTGATCGTAAAAGTTCAGCTGAAGAGGTTTGCGTATTATTTACTTAAAGTTCATCAGAAGCATGCTCACATTTATTATATCAGTCGCTTAGCACTCAGTACTTAACGAGCATTTATTTCCCGCCATTAATCTTTAAGGATGAGTTAGTAGAAAATCGTTCTTATTTAAAGTAACTCGTCTTTAATGCTGCCTGCAGCGCATTTAATGCATGTCTTCTCACTTACCTTTATTACACATCATCCTACGTGGGTCTATGGTAGAGGCGGCTAAGTAATCATTCCTTTTATAACATCTAATCTGAGCCGTCGATAAAAATGATATATTAAAACCCAGCCGTCCGATCTAAACGGCTAATCACGCATATCTTACAAAATCTTTCATCTTCTACCATTTCCTCACTTTTCGCCATTTCCGAACTTAGAGCTCTTTTTCTGCGAATTCAGTTTTCTCCCCAAATATTAAAACTGCCTTGCATCTGCGTATTTCAAGCTCTATACCTTTCGGTAATGTATTAAATCATGCTTAAAACTCATACTGACTAATTCTATTTTCAAGTGCTATCGAGTTTTGTTGCAGATACTCATGGCGACTATACAGACCCCCGCAAATATCGAAGAGATCATTACCTCGCGCATTCAATTCGAACCCACCATGGCCTTCCGGCAAGTGGATATTCCGTATCTAGAGGAAGTCTTCGACGCTCTAGAAGAATCGGGCCTAGACGCTCTTGTTACAAAGCAACCGAGAGCATATCTTCCCAGGCAAGTTACAGAGGTCTTCTACAACTGGAGGACTCTAGACTCCGGAGCCGAAGTCTCCAGCTTTTCATACATGAAAGAGATCGATTCCCTCTCATGGGACGCCAGTGTTCACGAGTTCAACATTTGAGATGCTCTCGAACTGGCTTTCGATCTGACAGATGAAGGTATTTCTCCGGTTGGTTACAAGGAGAAGGAGATCAATGCCTATGTGCAGAAGTTTTGCGGTAGGAAGGAAATAGCCTTCAAGACCGCTCTGCCGAAGAATTTGTTGCTACCGAGATACCGGTCGCTCGCTTATATCGTTTCTCATATTCTCACGAGCTCAGCCGGTTCGTATGATCAGCTTTCGAAGCCGCGAATTCAGCTGATGATGATTATTGACAATGGAGTCCGAGTCAATTGGACGGACTACTACTTAGCCGAGCTGAGGGCTCAGGCTCAGAAGTTTACCGCTCTACCCACTAGAGAGAGGAGGCTCGCCAGTGTGGGTAAACTACTGTTTGGGACTAAGATGTCCATCATGATCGAGCAGAACGTCTCGAGGAGCTCAGCTTTTGCTGACTCCAGGTACTTCGATAGCAAGCTCATCAAGTTCAAATCTAGAGCCGCTACTGAGAAGTCAGTCGGGCGAGGGCCGCCTGAGCCGAAGAGGGTCGTATCAGACCTGCCCCCTCGCGCTGACCCGCCGAAAAGGAAGAGGCTGACAAAGACTGGACCTTCTGAGGTCCTAGTGGAACAAGCCAAACCAGCCTCTCCCCCGCCTCCTCAGGAAGAACAAATTCTTGACTCGGACACCGGCATTGAGGGTTCCACGTTGAAGGACAAAGTCCAAGTCATCAGTTCTGAGGAAACTCAGTCGGACATTCCGGTACCGATTGAGGAGACATCCTCTGAGTGGACCACCTTCCACTCCACTCGACTCCGTGCTATAGCTGAAGTTCATGATCAGATTCCAGAAATCGCTGAGCACTCAGACATAGTGAGGATAGCCATAAGGGCTAGGATACAGATGCTACTAAGGTTCCTAAGTTGGGACATTCTCGAGGACATGATTAAATCTCAGTCATCTCTATCCCTACTCGCCGAAGAGCAAGATTTGCAGTCAGCCATTGGTTTTGGGGAACCAGCTGACCTTGCCTACTTCGAGGACCTGAGGGCTGCGATGCTATACCTTCTCAGTCTGCGCACCTCAGTTCCTGGCGACAACCCTTCGCCTCCATCTCATTCTGACAACAATGATGACAAGGATGATGATGAGATGGATCAGGCACCACCCAAGGATGCAGAATTGGGAGGTTCTGCTGAGGGTTCTACTCCCTGCGAAAAGGGCCAATCACCACCACCTGCTAAATCTGGTGAAGCCCAGGTTGCCTCGAAGCCAAGTCGAGCGCAACAACTCGCGTCATCTGAGCAGAGGCTCGGAACCAGTTCTTATCAGATACAACCTATAGGTTCCGTGTCCTCGAAGTCGGTCAACAGAGCTATTAGACGCCAAGGCGAAAAGAACTGTCTTCTCTCGAAAGACGTTCACATTAAGTGGGCTCAATACATAAAAGCTCAGACGAAGAGCATCAACCGACTTGCAGAAGGGGTCGAAAAAGTCTCTAAAGCTCTTACTCAACAGATCAATATTCAGGGGGCTATCGAGGCGGCCCTTACAGCTCAAAAGGCTGACCTAGCCGCTCAAAGTCAGCAGCTTCTGATCGCTCAGCAAAATTCATTCTCTGAGCAGCTGACGAAGAGCTTAGCGGCGGTCCAAGCCACCATGGATGAAAGAAATAAAGTGGCCACCACCAGTCTCCAATCAGCCATCAATCAACAAGCTGCGGCACTTAAACTCATCCAGAAGGAGATCACAGTCTCCCACGATCAATCTCTGCTGAAACTCCGACAGGAGTCAGCCGCACAACTCAGATTATTCAGAGAAGATAATACTGTGATCTGGTCAAGGACTTTGAAGCCACTGCCACTCAAATCAAAGACCTTGTCTACAACTTGGAGAAAGATATTAAAGACATCCGCACTCACCTCTCCCATGCTGGTGATGCCAAAAAGGGGGAAGGAGAAGTTAAGATTGAAGATCTTGAGGCGGAACAGGCTGAGGTCCAGAAGAGCCCAGAAGTCCAAGAAATTAATAAGGGGGAAGGTACTTGTACTCAGGGGGAAGGAACCAGCACTGTACCTCAAGCAGAAGGTTCAGCCACCCAGGCTGGACCCAGTTCAGCTGTGCTCCTTCTAGAGTATGCCCCACTTCCCCAATCAACTGTGACTGAGCCAGCACCTATCTCATCCGCTCAGCACATCGAGGAAATTGCTCAATTCCTTGATGAACAAGAAGAAGAAGAAGAGCCACAGCAACTTCCACCGCAAAGGCCGGGGAAGGAGATTACTACTGAAGCCACTCCATCTTCCCCGACGCCTAAATTCAAAACCAAGGCGGAGCAGGAAGCCTATGATCTGAGAGTTGCTCAACAGCTGCAAGACAAGCTGGATCATGAGCATTAGATGGAAGAGGCAAAGAAAGGCAAGAAGCCTAAGAAATTGATGGGCAAAATTGCCAAAGGCAAGGCTAAGCAACTGGTGGACGAACAGAAAAAGAAAGCTCAGGAGGAGCTATCCAAAGCCCCCACCACTGCAGTCCAGCCGACAGCTCAGGGTCACTACACGCCTTATCTTACATCCGAGCAGGAGGCTGAGGACAAAGCCACCTGGGAGGCGACGCTGAAGGGACTAAGTCTCCGGAGAGGAGATGCAAGGACAGCGGCCCTCAGAGAGAAGAAGAGATTAGCTAACTTGGCTAAAATGATTAGCCTATCTCAGAAGCCAGCAGCTGATCCAAGGAAGCAGATTCCAAGGGGTTTCAAGTTCAGGAGGGTACCTTATATCAAGAAGGACCATATCCCTCATGTGGACAAGTGGGTGCCAGCCGAGCTTAAAGAGCAGTGGGAGGAACTTAAAGAAGATTTTATCAAGGGATACTATGTGTGGGGTATCTATCCTATTGACAGACCAGCTGACCAACTCTTTGATGAGCTTATTTGTCGATTTGATATGGAACTCAGAGATCAGATTCGTCAGATCATGGAAAGAGAGAAGATACCTTTCAAAGCTCCAGTGTTCAGAAGAATCCCTCCTCCCCGGACTACTCGGCTGCGTCTTGTGCGGTAAAAGAGATTGAGAGAGAAGTCGAAGAAGCCGCTTATCACCTCTCGCCCGAACTTTGACCATCCTGGCGATCACGAGGAAATCCAGGTCCTGAGAGCCAGAATCTACAAGTATTATTACCTGGACCCTCCGGCTGATAAGTCTGAAGACTTCAAGAAGCGTACTCAGAGATTCAGACGTCAGCAGTGATCTTGCTTTCCTTGTCTTCCTTTTGTAAGAATGATAGAAACTTGTACTCTCTTGATCATATTTATAACAGTTTCTATTGCTTGCCAGACAATTACTCATTGTCTCATGGCTTTTGTTTGTGTTTTTCACAACTGATCACTAAGTGATCTGACACACACTCACATAACCGTTTCTCTGATTTTGCCTATCTCTCGCCTACTGACTTGATGTTTAACTGATCACCTTGATTGTATTTTCAGATATATTAGGGGGATATTATTGTCAGTAGATTTCCTTTATTGTTTTAGAGTGGAGGTTTTGGCATCATCAATTAGGGGGAAATTGTTGGGTTATGAGTCAGTAGATGGTACTCAGCTGTCTAGTGATTAAAAGAATATTGGGGGAAATCATAGTAGTACTATGGAATTGAAGATCCCAAAACCCAGCTGATATCAGTAGTATAGTGTGTCGATAGGATTAGATGATGTATAGGTTAGACTTATTTTGTTTTGATTATCTTTTTGTCTAAGTCCTGTACGGGGTAAACTGTTGGACTGATCTTCTGACGAAGTTACTCTCCAGAACCCCATTTCATCAATGTAAGAGCTTGCGTTCTTCAGCCAGCAGTTGATCTTCACCTCAGTAGGAGACGACCCGTCGTCCGATAAGATATCGGCGAAAAAACATAATGCAAAGCTCGGTACCTTCGCGGTCATCAGCGACCCACTGTAGCCTTATCGGCTTGTCGGCCCAACTCACCAAGAAGACAGAGACTGTCTCTTGAGTCTCATCAGATCCGACGTAAAGCGACCCGATCGTAAACATCTTTTCGAAGTTCAGCAGAAGATCATACGAGGATGTGGAATAGTCAACTCTATCTCTGACACATTCTCACCTACCACAAACCTCGACCAATGAGACGCCGACAACGCTTTGACCTGCTCTGACCAACTAAAGCTGCTCTCATGTACAGTATTAACTGCCCTGCTGCAACAATTCGAATTTATGGCCGTTTTCTTTGGAAGCTTGCGACACGTGGCATCGTCTTCTCCAACGGACATATGCCTGCTCACAACTATAAATAGAGAAGAAATCCGAGCTCCACACACGAGACTCATAAGGGAAAAAGCTCAAGCTCAAGAACACTCTAGCGAACTCAACAGATTATACAAAGAAGAACTTGCTTTCATAGAATATTTGTAGTTCTTCTCTCTAGAGTATTTAGATCCCTTTCTTCTCTAGACTAAGCTCATTGCCAAATTTATAGCTTAGAATCTCGAAGGAGTTCACTTTTTGTGAATTGTTCTTATTGTAAGAACTCCTTCTTAGTTGGAGATTATCCCCTCCCTTTCGAACTTAGGTTTGAATTGTAAAGTCGCTAAGGACTATAACTTAGAAGGATCTGTCCAGTGCACAGATACCTTGCTGAGACTTGCTTAGAATAATCAACAAGTTCTCCTGCCAAGTCAGGACCGTGGACGTAGGATCTTGCGTATCCGAGCCACGTTATATCGCTTGTGTTATTTACTATTTTATTGCATATCATACAAACCGCTCAAAATCATATGTTTGCATAAAACGTATTTTAAAAGCGCACAGCCAAAAGAATTTATCTTGTGAAAACACGTTTTCAACTGAGACGAATCTCCGGGCACCCACACTTATCCGTACAACGTCTTCGATTGAGTTTCAACGACTGACTTAGGTCAGTAGGAGAGCTCAGTAGCTGACACACTCTGACCCCGTGATCGAAGGTTACTATTTGGCACTGTTCATCAGTTGCACCAAACAGCTTAGCTGTCCTTCACGTTCTGAGAAAAAGAAACTGTGATCAGGTGTATTCACCCCCCCCCTCTACGCCTGACTATCGTCTCCGGACCAACACAGGGTTAGACTGATATCTTGAGACCATGCCTACAACATATGAGATATTTGGTCTCATACAAAGCATTGCATACATGAGACTACCGACAACGGAAGCATATGGTACTATCCTCATGCTTTCTATCTCTTCAAGTGTTTTAGGGCGCTGATTCTTGGGTAGAAAAACGTCATGTGTGAAAGGTAACTGTCATCTCCTGGTCATTTGCATGCTAAAACGAGATATCACAGTATCAATGTAGGATGTCTAGGATAAACTTAACATCCGTTTTCGGCGATCTCGGATAACCTTGATCCCAATGATGTAAGATGCTTCACCCAAATCCTTTGTATTTTGCAGGTTTTGTTCATCATCTTTCTTTAATTTTTCAAATATACTTTCATATGTTATGATTCTTATGAACTTATGAATTGATTATGCATATGTTATGATTCTTATGAACTTATGAATGAAGTTCATGAATAACAGGAGTGGAGTTTTTCACTTGTTATAAAAAGTTTTCAATTGTATATTTGTAATTGTTCATTAGTCATAAAAAGTTTTCAATTATAAATTTGTAATTGTTTGTTAGTTCATTAGTTCATGAATACTTATTTATATAGAAAATGTTAATTTTATTTTCAAAATACATGCTCGTGATTACACTTTTGAATATAATATATTGAAATCTATAAAGTTAATATTTATATTTTATAAGCTAATTTTTTGTTGGATGTATTTTCAATTGTAATTTTCATTAATCATAATTGTATTCATACATATAATCCCTTTCAACTAGAGAATAGAAATATAAAAAAAATCATTTTAAATTTATATTTTGGAAATACTTATTTATAATATAGAAAATGTTAATTTCATTTTCGAAATACAGGCACGTGATTACAATTTTGAATATAATATATTGAAATCCAGAAAGTTAATATTTATATTTTATAAGCTAATGTTTTGTTAGATGTAATAAATTTCTTTTATTTTAGTGTATCATATTCATATATATTATTATACATGTAGAATAATGACAAACGTGAACATTAGCTCTAATGGTATAAGTGCAAGCAAAAAAATTATTAATGTGGGTTCAAATCTCACAAACAACATTTTTATTATTCTAATTTGTGGCGGGACAGGTATATATTGGGCGCACTTCACACTCACAAATGGTCAGGTTACAACTTCAGACATACAATTTATGAGGTTAGAATTAGGTTTTATGAGGTTAGAATTAGGTTTCAGGTATATATGGGGCGCACTTCACACTTACAAATGGTCAGGTTACAACTTCAGACGTATGTATGAGGTTATGTATGAGGTTAGAACTAGGTTTCAGATCCTTGACTCACCGATTGAAGTACAAGGTACTTTACTATTCTAATTTGTGATGGGGCAAGTATATATCGATTGAAGTACAAGGTACGAAACACAGAATTCAAAACAAAAGGATCTTCGTCCTCGACTATGAATACAGAAAGTCTCTCACTCTTGAGAGGTTAATGAATTTCAAAAAGCCAAAACTCTCATAACCTTAATCAAAGAACAAGATGTTGGCCTTAGAAATCTTAAGTGTTCTTTTAAAGGAAATTCCTTCTGCCTATATTCCAAGTGATTATCATATACATCACGTATTTGGAATCAAGAGTGTCTCATACTCTTATTTAGTTGGATGAAACCCCAAACCCAATATTCTCATTGTTAGATAGATAAGCTAGTAGATTGTTAGTTTCTTTGGTTGATAGTGATAGATAGTTAATTGATAGTTTATATTGATGTACTATCGACAATCCTCAAAAAATTGTTAATGTATGACTATGAATACAGAAAGTCTCTCACTCTTGAGAGGTTAAGGAATTTCAAAAAGCCAAAACTCTCATAACCTCAATCAAAAAACAAGATGCTGGCCTTAGAAATCTTACGTGTTCTTTTAAAGGAAATTCCTTCTGTTTATATTTCAAGTGATTATCATATACATCACGTATTTGGAATCAAGAGTGTCTCATACTCTTATTTAGTTGGACGAAACCCCAAACCCAATATTCTCATTGTTAGATAGATAAGCTAGTAGATTGTTAGTTTCTTTGGTTGATAGAGTGATAGATAGTTGATTGATAGTTTGTATTGATGTACTCTCGACAGTCCTCGAGAAATTGTTAATGTATGTCTACAGAGATAGACAGTGGACGTAGGTCTTATGAATCCGAACCACTATAACTTTTGTTATTTACTATTCTACTTATTTGTTTCTTCTATCATTTGCATAAACTATTTTGGAAGATCATATTTTTCTATCAGTTTGAATTAAAACAAGTTGAACATATAACACAAGATATTCCCTATTTTGATTGAAAATGTTTACTCACTAACTTGCACCACAAGATAATCACTATTTTTATTGAACATATAACTTGCACCACAGAATAATCACTTAATCAAACAAGTTGAATGTACTTTTCCCTATGTGGGATTTTCAAATTTACTATGTATACATGTTTACATATTTAATACTCCCTCAGCCCCAATATTTTTGGTCAATTTCTTTTTTATATAAATTTTTTTTTAAAAATAATATACTCCCTCCGTCCCATTATTAGTGGCCACCTTTCCTAATTTGGACGTCTCGCTATTAGTGGCAACGTCCGAAATTAGTAAAAAGTTAACACCCTCTTTCCTACTTTATCATTTTATCTCTCTTACTTTATATCTACTCTCATTATTATACTCATTTTTCTCTCCTACTTTATCATCTTCTCTCTCCTACTCTCATTTCATCACAGTCAACTATCTCTCCTACTTTATTATCTATTTCTCTCTCCTACTTTATTACATATTCTCTTAATTTTCGTGCCGAAAAAAAAGGCGTCACTAATAATGGGACGGAGAGAGTAATATGGTATAAAGTGTGACTTTTGATTAGTTAAATTTGATCCACGCAATCTATCTTTTATATAATGAGCTTCTTTAAGTGGAACAACTTAAAAGAGAAAAACGAAGCACTTCGTGTACAACACATTAATAGATAATAAAAAAAATGCTTTTACTTATGATGATGCAGTTAGAGCCCAGGGCCCATCCCATGATGCAAAGGCTCGGATTATACAACCAAGATGTTAACAGCTGGATGGGTTTCTTCTGTAACAATAGACATTCAAGGGATTACAAGATCCTACAGAATCTGACGGTGTACTTGAAAGTTATAATGTACGTCGGTCTCAAACAGTCCAATCTTCATCATTTGCACTGAGGTCCTGAAGGAAAAAAATAACACTATGATTGCTACAAGAATTCATATTACTAGAAGTCAATCATTGCTCATAAATTTATCATATTGTTGATTGTTAACTGGTTCCTAAATAATTTTCAGATTCAGACCTCTGGTGTGCTGGAGAACTCTTCTATGTCGTCTTCTTCAACCTGCAAGATATATCAGAATATAAAGAACCTTAACTAACACAGATGTGCAACTACAAGCATCAACAAGACACTCAGTGGGGAGATTGGTTAGTTGTACATTGCATGGAAAATTAATCATAATAAGCTACTGCTAATTTGGAGATCCATCCAGTCACCACTTCATATGATAGAATAAATTTCTTCATTACGACATCAAGTCCATATACATGGATAGAGACAGAAGACAAGTAACAGTTGACAGGTTCTATTTTGTAATGAATTGGCAAGTCTGCTGTTTTAGCTGTAGTTCTACTCCTAGAACAGATGCATACTAATTGTTCATGGCTTTAAGAATAATAAGTTTCAGCATTTCGACATTTTACAAAATATCTCATTACACAAAGACAAACATACAGGTTTGAATGATTTGTAGATGGTTCTCGGCCCAATAACATATTGAGGCAAAGGCTGTTGGGAGTTCAAATATTTGCTGAATACAGAAGGTTACAATTTATGACATGCTAATATGTGAAATCCCAAAAAGATATTGATGAGATCAAAATCTTGATAACATTCCAGATTATGGTATAATATGTCATGATTTATAAGATAAAAACACGGGAAAACAGAAAAAGTTGAGGAAACCAACTATCATCAAACATTCAGCAAGTCAGCAACTATAGAAAATAGAAGCATATTGTAGGACTATAATTTCAATTAGAAATCAATTTTAATGTATCGGATATTTGTTGACTTATCAAGATAATATGAATGAAAAGATATAAGTAAAAACATAGCTGCTACTGCAGATTGAACCAGAGCAAAGGGAATATATGCAAAAATAATACCTTTTGATGCTTCTTCTGGTTCTTAGTTACCATCCCTATTATTTCAAAACAAATGTGGAGAAAAAGCCATACTTAGAACATTTTCCATGAAGAATCGGAATGTAACATAACTGATGCCAAATTTACTGGGAGATTATTTTAAGACAACCCAATGTCTCAAACAAGTAACACATCAATGAGGAAAAGGAAAAAAAGAACAATAGCCACAAGACTATCGGTTGCTCCGTTGCTTCCAGTAATATATAAGCTTGTTTATTTTCATATTATGTCAACTGAAACTAGATTTTTTTACTACTTATCAAAGCTTCTTTATTGGTAGACTCAATGTATGAGAGATTTAGAGGTAATAGCTGCCTATCAATGGTCGTACAGGATTTATTTGGAGAAACTTGAGTGGGTAAATTATTCAGAGATTCAGACCCAACAAAGAAATATAGGGCTTTTGTCGATGCACTAAAGAAATCCCACTTATGTTCTAAACCAAGCTTTCATGCATTTAAATGTCATCATAGTAATCAAATATATGCAGAGAGAGGTGGAAAGATATATGGGGCTTTTATGTGTGCAACTGTGCACTACAAAATCCAAGTTATGCTTTACTCCTAGCTTTCATGCATTAAAATGGCATCATAATAATCGATATGTGCCAGGACAAATCGAAAGAAGAAAAGTAAGTGATGAAGAGGAAGTGACAATCTGCAAAATTGATCCAATTGCAGCAGATAAAACAGAAAATGAAAGACAAACTCCTTGATAAACAAGGCCACATGTCTAAGCCTTGGAAAGCAGCAAAGTTGATATGATAAGAGATGGTTTACACTACGAGAGCTTGGTCCTATTCATAGAGGAATAAACTTAGCCTCCAATTACTAGAAAGGTGGTAGCTAGTAGAGTAAGTAACTATTTGGAGAATCCAAGGGAGTCTGGAGGAATGGGCTGTCCTGCATCAGTAAGTTATTCAGATTTTCAGACCTGACATAGAAACATGGGCTTTGGTCTGTGCACTAAAATAAATCCTAGTTAAGCTTTACTCCAGAGTGTCATGCATTCAAGTGGCATCATAATTAACAACTACATGAAAGAGAGACAGGTGAGACTGCAGGTGGAGGCTAA
The DNA here is from genome assembly GCA_028984105.1 of Lavandula angustifolia. Lineage (NCBI taxonomy): Eukaryota > Viridiplantae > Streptophyta > Magnoliopsida > Lamiales > Lamiaceae > Lavandula > Lavandula angustifolia. The sequence goes on from CM054817.1 coordinate 12,856,579, forward strand.
CCTGATTTTCTTCCCTCTATTTTCTTTCTCCCTTTAATACGCTTGGAGGTCTGTATAAGTCAACCATTACAACTAAGTAATTGAAGAAAAATAAGTAACCACTGAACCAAACTCTCATTAAAGAAGAAGAAAAAGCACAGCGGATAAAGAGAAGTCTTACTTCCGAAGTATCAGTAATCTTTTCTGCATCCTCCTTCTCCTTCTGGAAAATATAGTTAGAACCTCTTCAAACATGAAATACAATGCATCATCGTAAAAAAAAATCATTTTTAGTACTAATATCAGTGCTAAGAATGCAAAAGACAGAGGATAAGGCAAAGCAGAATGGCCATTATTATCCTCAAGTAAGTATAGATATTTATGCAAACAATTACTCCCTGTCGTTGCCAAACATGAAGAGAAAAGGTATATTTTTGCAACTAAAAAATCTAAGGACATTGATAGCCCATCAACTTCCACAAGATTAAAAAATATCATCTAATATGGGCACTCATAGTTACCGATTGTAGGATAGCTTTATTGGGAAATGATGCTTGATGAGAAAGATGTGAGGTAGCTTATAGGGAAATGATACTTAAAGAGAAAGATGTGAGGCATTACCTTCTCCTCCACTTTCTTAAACAGTGAAGATAATCTTGTCTGAACAAGAGATGTGTGCTGATTAGCAGAGGGATCCTTAGCCTTTCCAGTCTGCTTATATTGTCCCGAAGCTGGAACTTTTGGGAGAATATCCTTGTTGTTGCCCTCAAATACTAAATGGGAAGTACTTTCTGTCAGTATGTGTCGATAAGGAAAAATTGATTTTCGAGATGCAGGGAGAGTGATTAAAAAAAGAGAGAGATCTAGGAAAATACAGAAACAACCTCCTAGCTTGATAAACGCATAAACACAAAAAACAAGGATATCAGTAGATGCACGAATTCTTGCTTCCTTAATGATTTTCTCATCTTCTTCCTCAGACATGTCATCCCCATCATCAATAAAATCATCCCCAGATGATTCTACAAATCTGGGAAAAGAGAATAAATATTACATGAGTAATAAAAATTAGAGCACACTCGAAGAATTATTGGACGCGGGTAGTGAAGAAGACATGAACTAAACTGAGACAGATTAGGAACAAATAACAGACTAAAATCTCCACTCAGCTCTCGTGGAAAATATCTCATAATTAACCAAAAAATCAAAATAAAATAAAATCTGACTACTCCATTTAGCAGGATATATGATGCATTTACAGGAAAGCAGAATTCTAGGCGCAAGAAAGGGGTTGAAGAGCCCAAGAAAGATCAAGTCTAGATCATGGAAGATTATGGAATGATAAAGACAACTCACATTGCTGACTATTGTGTAAGAATTGTGTTTTGGTATGGTTAATTGATTAGTAGGTATGTTGTGTTGTGCACATTAGGTAAGAGTAAGTAGTTACTTTATCCATTTGTGGCCTTGCCATTTCTGTACAAGTTTGTACCTGTCCCTCCTATAAGGACAAGATCTTTTGTAGAATGAAGCAAGTTGGAATTGAACAAAAGAAATCTCATTCTAATCTTCTCCTCTCTTATCTCCCTATTCCCACAATTAGGAAACACAAACATTCTCCTTCACACTGGGTTCCTGCTGGTAATCCGAGACCACTCATAGTCAGAGTACAAGCACACAACATCTGGTTCCCGTTGTCGGCGCCATGTCCTCCGAGGTCATGCTGCCCCATCGCTTTGCGTGGGTTCTTGGGACTAGCGGGCTTCTACAGACACTTTATTCAGGATTATGGGATTATAGCCACACACCCCCTAACCTGCTACAAAAGAATGCTTTTGTCTGGTCCCCGGACGTTGAAACTACCTTCAGCACACTCAAGACGACCTTATGATCTGCGTCCATTCTCCGGCTCCCGGATTTCACCGCCGAGTTCATAGTTGAATGCGACGCCTTTGACTGTGGTATCGGGGCTGTGATTCATCAACAAAATCAACCCATCACTTTTTTTTTAGCCGTCGTATTGCGGACCACCACTTGAAACTCGCTGCCTATGAGAGAGTGTTGATCGGTTTAGAACCAGCCATTCTCCATCGAAGGCACTACCTTGGTGGGCGCCACTTTATCATTCACACCGACCACTTCTCCCTCAAATACCTATTACAACAGCGGTTGTCTACCTGTCCACAACAACAGTGGAGGAGCAAGCTTTTAGGGTTCAAATTTAAAGTGGAGTATAAGTCGGGTTCGCAAAATATTGTTGCCAATGCACTGTCTCGTCGTGATCAAGTCCCTCACTTGCTTTCCGCCCTGCAAGAGTCATCCTCTCCCTTCTTGGCTGATTTCCAATTTCCTCTGCCTTCTTCGGCCGAGGCTCAGGAGTTCTTTGCAAAGGCGGCTGATTCCGCAAGTCCGTAATCTCTTGGCAATGGTCAGCTCCATCTGAAAGGTAAGGCCTATGTCCCACGGATGCTGACCTCTGTACTCGTCTCCTATTTGAGCTCCACGCAATTACTCATGAGAGTGTCAACAAAACCCTACATCGTCTGCGCCATGAGTTTTTTTGGATCGATATATCCCGTCATGTCCGTGATTTCATCTGTTCTTACTGTATGTCAACAAGTGAAATGGGATAATTTACAAGCGGCGGGCCTCATTCAGCCCTTGCCCATCGCCAGCCAAATCTGGTTCGATATTTCAACGGATTTCGTCGAGGGTCACTCCTTGATTAAGGGGAAATCGGTTATTTTCCTTGTCGTCGACCGGTTCTCAAAAGCCGGCTAATTTTATACCTCTTGGCCACCCATATACTGAGTCTGTCGTCGCCCAGGCCTTCTTTCAGCATGTTTTAAGCTCCACGGTCCTCTGGAAACCATCGTAAGCGATCGTGATCTCGTCTTCACAAGTGCCTTTTGGACTGAACTATCCTGCTTATCCGGCACTCAACTGTGTTGCACATCCGCAGTTCGATGGTCAGACCGAGGGTGTTAACCGCACCGTCGAGATGTACCTGAGATGCTTGTCCACGACCATCCTCATCTTTGGGTCGACATTTCCGCTTGAGTTGAATTCTATTACAACACATCCTTCCAATCTGCAATCGGGATGTCTCCTTTCCGTCTAGTCTATGGTCGAGATCCACCTTCCCTTCTGGCATATGAACGAGGCCTCTCCAAGATCGTGGCCCTTGATTAGGCACTTCAATATCGGGATGAGATTCTTAGTGATAGCTAGACGAAACCTGCAGTTAGCTCAGTATCGCATGTCTAACGCTTACAACAAGACTCATCGGGATGTCTCTTTTCAAGTGGGAGAATTAGTTTGGGTCAAACTCTGCCCTTATCGCCAGAACACGGCTTCCCGTTGCTCGTCGAACAAGCTTGCTCTCCGATTCTATGGACCATATCGCGTGCTCAATCGCATTGCTTATGTGGCATACAGCCTCGAATTGTCTCTGCCAAATCCATGATGTATTTCACGTCCATTTGCTCAAACCATTCGTGGGCCAACCTGCAGCTGGGCTACCAACCCTTCCCCCACGCAAATGAGGGTCGTTCCGTCCTACTGCCCCAGCTCGCGACTGTCAGCCGCCTTAATCGTGGCTGCCTTGAAATAGTAGTCCAGTGGAAGGGGCTCCATAAGGACGATGCCACCTGGGAGTCGCTGGATGAATTTCGCAGCCAGTTCCCGTCATTCAGGCTTGAGGACAAGCTTGTTCCGCAGCAAGGGGGTCATGATGCATTCACAGGATGTAGTATTCTAGGCGCAAGAAAGGGGTTGAAGAGCCCAAGAAAGATCAAGTCTAGATCATGGAAGATTATGAAAGGATAAAATGGATAACTCACATTGCTAACTGTTGTGTAAGATTGTGTTTTGGTATGGTTAATTGATTAGTAGGTATGTTGTGGTGTGCACATTAGGTAAGAGTAAGTAGTTGCTTTATTTTTTGTGGACTTGCCATTTCTGTACTAGTTTGTACAGATTCCTCTTATAAGGACAAGATCTTTTGTAGAATGAAGCAAGTTGGATTGAACAAAAGAAATCTCACTCTCAACTTCTCCTCTCTCTTACATCCCTATTCTCAAAATAGGGAAACACAAGCATTCTCTTTCACAACTCGGTTCTTGCTGGTAATCCAAGACCTTTCACTCGTAGTCAAAGCACAAGCACGCAACAATATACGACCTAAAGCTCCCATATCAAAAACTTAACTGCAGTTAGAAGTCATGGTAAACAAAATTGCTTCAAAGTACACAATGCATCCATGATAGAAATTGAAACAAAAAAACATAAACCAACAAAGTTCCGGCAATTTTCTTGTTTAATTGAGCTACCTTGTGATTATGAGTTGTATCAACAAAAAATTCTTCAACTAATTTAATGTACATAGAAACATAAACCTACAGGCCATTAATTCCACATCGGATAAGAATTTGAAAGTATATAGAACCCACATGCTTTGGTTTAAAGAAATACAAGACAAGTTTGTGACGGGGGAACATTGTGTACCTATAGTTCCTTAAAAAACCTCGAGTCTCAATGAAAAGAAATGTGGTTTTCCAGGCTTAGCATTTACGACATGGATAAGCATCCATTACAGCATTAAAGAAAATATTAGGCATATCAGAGTTCCCTTGTAGAATAAATTGTGTTAAAGGAGAATTAAGTTTTACTTGAAGGTTTTCCCAACAGTCCTGGCTGAATGCCTAGTTGGAGTAACTTCATCCAACAATTTGTAATCATCTGGACTGTCAGTTAATTCATCCTCTAAATAATCTTTCATGGACTTCTGTTCGAAGCTTTTCATAGCAGATTTTCCAGAACTTTGTTTACTGTCAGATGCCGCACCTACACCACCTTTGAAATCGCACTCCTCGTGTTTTGCCTGTGTCAGAATGCAGGAATCATATCAGCAATTTATTGAATTACATTTGGTTTAAGCTTGCTATCAATTGGAATTTCTTTATCCATTATTTTGCAAGCAAAATAACTTAGAGCTCACCTCATTGAGCTCCTTGGGAAACTCAAGCCGCAACTCTTCTGGATTCTCCTCTTTTGTCCCAATCCACCAAGCATCCGAAAAAGCTATCTGGAAACAATGCAGGTCGCATATATTACTCTAAGCCCAAAGAAAATAATCGAGAGGGGGGGAATTCAAATGTTGAAATATATCGACTATGCTTTATTTCTTTAACACCAGATCAACCCCCGCATCATGTCAGATCCTATACTTATTCTTTCAGTTTTTTATTTTTTCCAGTCTGTCAGTCTGTCTACCCATAAATGCCAAAACCATAGCAACTCGTTTGGTCAGAAAATGCCTAAAAGTATTAATTATCCCATCTATGTAGCATGACTTATCTATATTAAACTAATGAATAAAACATGGATCACTCAAAGTTTCTGTCACGACCAGTTAGGGTCTAAAACTGAAACAAATACTCAATACTGAATGTCATATCACATAACTAAAAAGCTCATTTGGGCTTACAAACATAACAATTCAAATTTGAGCTCTTTTCTCTTTTCTAATTCATCCTTTTCCTTTTCATTCATTTGCTATCAGAGAACTGAACTCAACCGCTAAAGAAACATAAACTATGTCCAAAACGACAACATTATTATAGCCTTGTGTTTTTACCAATTGAACCATAACCTATCTGACTCAATTCCTTTATAGTCATATAGTACAAAATGTAATAGCAACTCAATCTGCCAGTACATATTTTGTTCCAGCCGCACTCCAGCGACATGACAGTTTGACTTGCGTAGCTAAGATCCTCATAGTCATACTACTATAAATAAGAATGCGAAAATATTTTAGAAATATGGGGCATAAGCATCTTATGGGGCATAGCCAAAGAGATACCAAGGCGTAAGCCTCAAAGAACATAGGAGAGGCGTAGACACACAAGCATTTTTTCATAGCCTCACTTCGAGGCATGAACCTCAAAAGGATATTTTAAACTATGAGAATACGTATGTATACATGTCTAACTTTCTTCATAGAAAACGAAAGCTGCTTACACAGAGAGACATGATTATCTACTTAAATCAATAAACCATAAGGGGTAAACAATTTATGTGCTCTTGAATGTAAAATTCCCGAATATTTTAGCTCAAAACAAGGGAAATAAACAAATAGAGCCAACCAAACTAGAGGACCAACATACGAGAAGATACCCACCATATTGTCAAAGTAGTCATCACATGTTACATTCTTCCCGCCCTTGGAAAATTGCAAAGTCAAGTACCTATTCTTTGGATAAACGATTGTCCCAAACAACTTCATTTGACCCTGCACATTTTAAGAAATAGGAAACTATGATGATAATAGTAAAGCATCCTAATACTTCCAACGGCACAATAGCCAGAGCACAACGAAAGACAATTTATGTAATCTATCTGAGAACACTTAGAGATGAGCAGAGTTGTAAACGATAAAAGCATTACTAGGCAAGAATTAAGAAACCTGCGGGAAATCTAGGTATAGAATGGGGTTTTTGGTGCCAAGGTCTTTTAGGTCCCCGATTTTTCCACCAGAAATCGGAGCTAGAAGACCCGGGAAGGAGAAGAGATATTTGTTCTTCCGCTGTGACTTCCTCAATATATCCTTCCCGTGGTGTTTGATCACAGTTTTGGATGGCTCGAGAGCAGCTGAACTGCCCACCTTCACTGGCGTCTGCGACAAAACGTTTCTGGAGAAGCCCAAGTTTTTCCGCCGTAACCTCTCTTCCGCGTCCGGGTTCGCGGCGGCGGCGCCGTCCTTCTTGCCTCCTCGAGCCATTCTCCCGTTGAGGTGCTCAGCTCGTCGTGGTTTTGGGAAGGCGGGTAATGGAAATTCATTTCTCAACATTCACTTTCATATTTCTTTTATTTTCTTTTTCAGATTAATTTTTAAAATCTGCAACTTTACATTATGAATTATTTATTATTCAATCAACCACTTGGCATAATTCTGAAAAGGTGACGGGATATCAAAACCATATGGCAAAAAAGTCAGTTTGCTTACTAGTTGCAATTTACACAAAATATTTGCAATTTAATTTGTTAATTTGACTTATTTCTACAATTGGGCCTAATATCTAAATTTAATATATAATGCTGATAATAATATAAAATAGTAAATACTTATATAATATTTAAATATTTACAATTTAATATCAATTTACAATATCCTAGATGACTGTATTAACACTGCATCATAGAGAAATAAAAATATGCTGGAATTAGATACAGTTTAAACTCTGTCAATAAGCCTCAAAAGCTCCTATAATGAACAAGCGGCCATTCCTGGTAGCTAATACAGATGGCAATGCAAGAAACAATAAAAGGAATTATCCTAACTAGCTCTGCTGAACCCACAACTGGTTAGTTTTAAAAGGAAGCTGATGGTTCTCGGTTTCTTCCTCTTAATTAGGAATCAGCTTTGAAGAAGCAATTGATGAGAACTGCACCAGGCAACAGTGAGCTCCGACCAGAGGTCATGAAGGCGTTAGAATATCACCTTCACAGAACCTCCACGATCCGTCATCTTGCCTCTTCAGGCGATAATGGATCTTATAAGGGCTGCAGCAGATAAAGTCTGATATTATAGCGACGCTCGTAGCAAACCACCAAAATTCCACAGTTTCAGCTAAAAGATTGAAAAGCAAAAACACCAGAGTTGTTACTGAGGATTTTTACCTATAGTATGTTGGGTTTTTAGGCAGGGACTCATCCACCAGTTCAGCTGCCTCCTCCAAGTGTACTTCTATTTCCGCCACCTCCCCCCCATCCCCATCATTCAAAATCTCTGCATGTGCAATTGTCAAGTGCAGCAAAACAAACCTCCAAAAGCACAACCTTGCTTTCGCAGCATCAGCCAGTGCTTGCCACTTGAAAAAAAAAACCAACCAGAAGTTAGTAGAAAGAAGCAGATGCCGAAAGACTGGAATGAGTAAGCATACTAAATACCATTCGGGTATTGGATAAGTTAAGTATGCTTCACTACAATCATGAAATAAAACTCACCTGCACAAGCATCTGTCCCTCAAGGATTTCAACAAGCCCATCAATGTCGTGGTTAGGCCCAAGTGCTTCTGCTTTAATTGCTTGCCATTGCTTGACAAGCGCCTCAGCATCTTCAACCGGCATTGGAAGCCTATATGTTGATGAGATTGAAGAAGGCAGCCCAGAAGAGAGAGAAGCCGTTTTCAGGTCTGCAGATTCTACACGGTCCCCAGACTGTAAATTAACAAGAGAAAGGACTTTCTGGATTTTTCTCATGATTCCATTTTGCTTAATTTTGTCAAGTCTAAGACTTAAACCCTTGTAAGAATCAGTCAATCTAGGTGAGCTCATGGAAATTCTTCGTTCATCCATCCTCCATCTAGATTCATTTCCCAGTCTCAACGGTTGAAAGTTTATTAGCTTAATAAGGGCAACAAAGACACAGCCTAATGCAGTAGCATATACCATCTTTCCAAGCATATTACTGAAGTCCGACCATGTATTCCACACTCCACCCTTGTTGGAACCCAATGTTCTCTTCAATTGAAGAGAGGGGGTGCTATTGCTCCCTGCAATGGTCTTGCCCTCTATCAGTGGACTTTGCAGGTTAGGAGGAGCAAGCTGCTTGACAGCTGGCCCAAGATTTTGTGAAGTTTCTGTGTAAGAAGCTGATACTTCATCTCTTTGATCCAAAGGAGGAGCAACAGCAAGTGATCTGTGCTTTATGTTGGATAAAGTTGGAGTAGATCTTTTGTACTGCCTTCTTCCAGAAACTCTTTTTTCACCAATAAAAAAGTCAGCCTATCATTGCAATTGGAAATTAGTTTGAGAGAAAAGAATTGCAAACTCTATGCAACTTCACAGTATGGTTGAGACTCGGGAGCTCTTACCAAAGATGGGGTACAATCTCGGGTATCTGGAAACACGCCAAGAACATCATCTTTCAACCATGTTTCCTAGAAAGACACAATGCATAGCTCTAAAGCATGAAAATTATTAAAACCACAAGAATTACAGTAGAAGTATAGAACTTCAACCAACATGTAAACATAATAAGCTCTATAGCTGACTGAAATTGCCAAAGTAGAAAATAGCAGCAACAATTTTAAAATAGAAGTCGTTATCAACTTACTGGGCAAATAAGAGAATAGATTGTATATAGGTGCTTTTAAATAATTTTTGGATATGAACAAGATTAGGTATTAAATTGACTCTGAACAGGAAGAACAGCACCGCAACCTAGCTTAGTCTTTCCATGCTTCGAAGTTAAGATATAAAGACAAATTAGTGGTTGCTGATGCAAGATGACTCTGTGGTGAATAAAGAGGATTAATAGAAGCAAAGTTTGCTATAAACAGTCACGCATAAATTCTTCACACCATAGATAAAAGGAAACAGAAACATGTTATTGGCTTTTTAAAGACAAAATAGACAGTTGAGATTCAGTAAATTAAAAGGGGGTGGTTCTGTCAAAACTTACATTAAGTAGCATGTAAAAAAAAATATATATATATATATTTGTCTTTTTAATGGCAAGAATGGCATATATATACAAAAGAAAATCCTAATAAACGGGACACCTACCAATGGTTTGTTGGAATTTGAAACTTCTTTCATCTCTTTCATCTGCAGTGACTTCTGAGAACTGGGAGAAGAATTCAGCTTGAGCTGCCTTAGCCTTTCAACAGCTGTAGCTTCATCAACCTGGAGAATTTCACATCCAATATTTTCTCACTACTGATTTAGGGGAAGATAAAAAATGAAAAAAATTGATAAAATGCAAAAAAGAAGAGAGAATGGATCAGAAAACTGTACCTGCCCAAGAAGGAAAGCACAAAACCCTTCTTCAAATTTCAGATCAATACCTTCTGCTGCTATTAAGCATTCACATATTGATTTTGCTTTGTTAATCTACAAAAAAAAGGAAAAACGATGGAGAACTAATGATCGCTAGAAACGACAATAAAAATAAAAATCACTTCCTGTATATCCTTTAAAGCATGGAATAAGCTTATATTAAAGGCACAAGAAAATGTATACTCAAATACATATTATCACCAAATTTACTGCAAGTGAAACACGGTTGATATTGTAGAAAGAGAATACCAGGTCAATTTGTTTGCTTGAAAATCCAAGGGCAATATGTGCCAACAAGACAACATAGAAGCTACTGAAATCAATGACAATCCTTTGATTCTGCGCCTCAAGCGACTTTCTGTTCTTTCTTGTAATAGCTAAACTATCCCAAGGAATGAGTTCCACGATTTCTGTGGCCAATAGCTTTTTAAGTGCTTGATTAAGAAAACAAGACCAATCTTGAACTTGGCATGAAGTTTCAACATCCAGGCCTTGTCTCAACAATTCACGCAAAGCTGCAATTGCCCCAATTCTGCGCTCTGCATTTTCAGGTGTATGAGGCATGCCTAAAAGATCCAATGTGCAGGCAGGAGCCAGCTCTTCCAATGATTCTTCAATCTAAAGCAACAATTGAACACAAGTGATTTCTGAAGAGTAAGAAAGCAATAGCTACAACCAAAACTGAGGCCATCACGACTTAAAAAATAATTTATCCAATCTAAATTGGAAAACAAACCAAAAACATGCATTTTGAAGGTACAAGAACAAGATAAATATCACGCGTCTTGTTTATATCTGTTTCTACTAATTATCAAAAAATAAGATCCCTTATATATATTTCATATATGAAATTCAATAGTATCCCTTGAACCATGACTTCATCAACAACACACCAATGCTAATTGAGTGTTAAAATCTGACTCTACTCTGGTATAATTGTATCATTAGAGCGCCCAGAATCATTATTGTATGAAGGTGCAGTTGTTGTTTATTTGACCAAAGAATTACTTTACGAAAGCAAACTGAAGGGTGACACACACACAACAAGAATGACGGTTACCTGTGACAACAACATCATCTTCCCAAGAGAGATCTTGCTCCTCAGAAGGCACTGAGCACGGGCAAGGGCTTCAAATCCTTGAGAAACATTGTTCTTCTCAAATCCAACTTTGGCAATTGCACACTTCAAGAAAGCACCTATAATAAGAAAATGAGGCACAGCAAAAGTGCCGGGTAAAAGATGTTACATTTCTGACCTCTTCCTTTTTCTCTTACCTCGGCTAGTGCCATAGACAGAAGCAAATCATGAACAAATGGCTTTGACTCAGGATGTTGCAAAGCTCTTTGCCCAATTTCGAATACGAGTTTCTCCTCACCAACCTACATATATCCAATAGAATGGTATCAAATCCAGAATCCCGAAGATCATTCCACACTCCATTGCAGATATGTAGGGAAAAGTGCAAACAATAGATAAAACAGATGAAATAATAGGATACTGCAATAGTTAGCAAAGCTAATGTAGCACTTTCATCATTATGCACTCAGATTGGGAAGGAATTTACATGTAAGTGCATGATCAAGCTTACCTCCTGAAGAAGACATAAAGCACCAGGCAACCAATTCCATGGAATTCTGAGAGAAGATTTAGGTGGTTGCTTCTCTTTGAAATTACCAGCATATTCTGGTTCAAATAGAAGTTTGTCTCTTACATTTATCAAAACATCCTGGTGGGAGAAAGAACACCAATACATGAGTAATACAGGGGACCACTTGTAGGGATAAAATATAGAGCATCTTTAAATTAAGTTACTCAACAATATAATTTCCACCATGCATAAAGCAGATGAATCACTAGGGAAGATAGCATAAGGAACACTAATCATGACAAACCTGGCGAGACATAACAGCATCTTTTGTGTAGCCTTCTTCAATCTCTGCATTGCTTAGATGCATCACTGACTTCACAATTTCATCTTTCTCTGCTTGATAATGGACTCCAATAATCTGGAATCATATATCATCAAAAGACAAGACTCGGGTACAAAAATTATGGTCTAAAAGTAGAGACATTCTATGTTCCCCACGTGGAAACAAGAAAAAAAGCAGTGTGTTGTAATGCATGTAGATTGTGAAATTAGACCCATAGATTAAAAACCACATGCTGCTCTATTAAGCTCCCGGATTAAGGAAAATATTTTGAGATGGGAGAAGCCCATACCAAATTGATCTTGATCAGTACCGAAAGAAATCTTCTTAAGCTACATAGGGCTAAATGAGATATATCACAAGAAGAGCTGTTTAATATTGGCATCCACATCATGTGTACGTAAAACAAAGACGAGCGAATCCTTGCCCTAAGTAAATTCAAAACATTCCAACTTTCCCCGATTTTAGCCATTCACATGTTCTCTACATTTTCGTGCTATTACAACTTCCAATTAAACAAATACAGTCAAATAATCAAAAACATAAAACTATTCCAAAATAGAAACACAACAAATAAACAAACAACAGTACACATTTGAACAAAATGCGACTGCATTAACCTGGTAGCAAGTGACGGGGATTTCAATAACCGGAACCTGATTTGACACATTGATGCTTTTATTAAAACTTTCCTGAAAGACACGAAGCTCGCTCACAGCACATGATCTCCACAAGCGACCAACCAGCGAATCCCTAGCTCCGCCACTGAGAAAATCAGAATCACCGCATTTCTTCTTCGCGTCGTAGTTTCTTCGCCATGTTAGAGCATCGCTTTCCTTGTAACAGAAAAAATTATTGACAGTGGAAACCAACGCGTGAGTATTTGCCATGAAATTCTAGATTAGCTGCTCCATATTATCGGTATAAGAGAACTCCAACGTGACTGAAAAAAGAATAAAATTCTAACTATGGTATGTGGTGTGGAGACTGATCTGCATTTGAGAATTGGAGGGTTTTTTGCAGAAATCGTAGCTCACTGCATATCTTTTTGGTTCTCCATCAGAAAGGAAAACTCCCAAACAAGGAAGGGATGAACGCAGTTAATTGTGTGAGATTACTTGGGTGCCCAACAAAACCGTATTTGACCCTGTGAGTTTCTATTTCTTTTTTAGTTTAAAAACAGTCGGACACCGTGGGGATGAAATAGTTAGAAATAATAATCCTCCAAGCCATGTGTGTTTCAATTTTTTAATATCTATTTTTTTTAATATCTAAATTTCAGAAGAAATTGATAAAAGTTGCAATTTAAAAGATTAATTTAGTCTTTGTAAATACTGCTTAAAAGTATAATTTTTTTTAATAATAGTATTTGTGTTATAAACTAAATAGAACGAGAGAATAATAGAGAGAATGGGAAATATATATATATATTATTATGAAGGTGGAGACCTCTATTTATAGAGTACAAAATGGGCTCTTAGGCTTTTAGATTTATATGGTCATCACAATATATAGTAAGTATATATATAAAATATATTTACAACACTCCCCCTTGTTTGACCATCCTTAAAAGAAACTGTTGACTCGTCGTTATGATTATATCATATACGGTTGTACTATTTCAGCCCTTACAATGACTTTTGCAGTCTAATTGACAACATCTTTTTGACTTACATGCTTTGAGCAAGTTAAATCATTTAGGGATCTTCATGTATATGTCACTATGTAGTGAATCATATTGATAGATATTTACTACATCCATAAGGCGCATAACAAGCATTTTGTGACATAAGTAGATTAATCAAATTCCAAATACAATGGCGTCTATAATGGGAGAGTACATAATTAATTCAGTCTTTGAAAAAAACATTGTGTTACGAGTATTGCCCTATATCTCATAATTTTTCATTTCTCTTTGTAACAAAGAAACATTTGTATTCTTCCGGGATATACTTTCCGGATTTTGGAACTACAGGTCCAAATATTTTCGGCTTTCTAGGGAATATTAATTCACCTTATATGACTTCGTTCCTCTTTGGCCAATTATTTCAATCTTGACAATCTCTTATAGATCGTCATTGAGGATCCTCTTTTTTCATTTCGCGAGTCATATTAAAGGCGAATATATCGTCATGCGTCCACAACGATATTTGATCTCTCCAATATATTGAGATCTCATAATTTTCAGACGCTTGTAGTTCTTCAGGAACTTCATTTGATTGATTAATCAATTTCGTCATTGTTTGGTTCATATGTTGTGCCCCTTTTCTTAGACACAAAATTTCTTTTAGAAACAATTGGTCGGCCATATTTTTGACGAATTTTAAATGCATTTGTTGTCATTTATGCTTGTCCTTAAGGGACATGAATTCTTGTTGGGGGTATTTGCAGCAAATGTATGACATTGCCACTTCTTCTATATACATACTAAAGCATCAAGAAGTTGATTCGCAATCTTTTGCAAATGAACTTTTCGACTTCTTGTTCACATTGATTACTTCGGGAATCCAAATGTGACTAGTTTTTTTTCTTGTGCTTTTTGGATGTAGATTTCACATTGATTACTTCGGGAATCCAAATGTGACTTATGTTCCACCTAATGTTGAAAACGTTATTTCATTATAATAACAATCGTAATGTGAGATCGTTTTTATACGTATAAAACCATTTTGATTATGGACATGAACAACTAGGTGTTGAATCTCAATCCCAAAGCAATATAATATTAAATCCTCGTCAGGAGGCACTTGGAATTGTAATAAACTCACTCGCTTTATCAAGACAAATCTTCTTGATGGAATTGAGCTCTTTATTTTTGAAATTGTAGTTTTAGCAAGTGTTATATTTCTTCTAGAAATCGAGCATTCATGGAAATTAAGAGATTCTTCAGGATCTCTATGTTACGCTTATATGCATTTTCAATTATGTTGCGCATCATAATTGCTTGCAGATGTCCAAACTTATCATGTCAAAGCATAAAGCACTTTGAACTTCTAGTTCATGACATGGTTTGTCTCACTTGTTTTTATGAATGTGTAATACATTCAAAATGGTAGTGTGATAACTTCTTTTGTTAGCTTCCGGCTAAATACAAAAGAATCACTACCTGCTTATATAATTTCAATATGCTATCCATTGCATATCCTTACAACGTAGTAAGTGTCTTCTAGACTTACTAGAGTAAATGGCATGTTCAATAGTTAATTTAGTATCATTTGATAGAATGATACAAGCTCTTCGGGAGCCTTTAATGATGTTCGATGCACTAGATTTTAAAATCTTGCAGTTTAAAATGCGACTACTCTTATTGAGCTTTAAGGAAGACAAACAATTAATATCTTGACGCAATCCTGTTGGGATGCTTCGTTTCATTCTATTATTATCTCCCTATGTCTCTTATTGGCATATGAGTATCGATATCAAGATTTCATTAATGTCAACAAGACATAAATACTGTTTTTCATTCAGGAATAACATATATCTTCGAAAGTACTAGTTGCTCGTTAAGAGCATTTAATATTCTTCTAGAATATAAATGATGTTATTTCATGAGCAAAAGTTAAATAGTATATAAAAATACTATATTTGAGGCATTTCCACAAACATGTGATGGTAATGTTAATATCACATTATGGTCATTCTTCATGAATGTAATTGTGTTACTTTCAGAGCAACAATTTACTTTTATTCAAGATAAATGAAATCAATAAATTATAAATTTTGAGATCTACCGGATCTCACAACTATTCTTGAAAAGAAATTAAGCAATAATAGGTATTGAAAATGCAGCTGTCAAACATAGAGGAGCTCTTGCTACCACTCCATGTAATTAGGTAATACATTAAATTACAACATACCTTTATATATTCATTGTTCTCTAGGAATATGTAATCTTCATCAAGAATATTAATTGTGCTACTTCAGGAGCTACAATTAAAGTATGGTTGTTGTGATATATGTTTTTAAAATGACAGGTTTTAGTTGTTACAAGAACATGTAGAGATAATTGTGCTACTTCAAGAGCAACAATTAGAGTTATGAATATATAACATTTGCCAAAATCAAGAGCTTGAATTTTTCTTCAAGAGCATGTAGTATTATTCAGGAATACAAATTGTGCTACTTCAGGAACAACAATTTTAGTCTATATTAAACCACTTCAGGCGAAAGGTTAATATTTTCTAGAAACCCAATTGTTCTTCAGGAACGTATAGTGTTCTTTGGGGATATCAATTGTGTTACTTCAGGAGCAACAACAATAACAATTCAAGAACCAAGATTCGCCTATCAATAAGATATATTGTATGAATTGCTCAGTACGTAATATTCTTCAGAAATATTAGTTGTGTGCTACTTCAGCAACAAATTAAGATTACATGTATATATATAGATATAAATATTATACAGTATGCAACAAAAAAAACTGAGGTATATAGTAAATACATAGATAATATTAATAACTCTTCAAGAGTGTGTAATATTCTACAGGAATATTAAATTGTGATACTTCAGGAGCAACAATTAAATCGTTTCGATAAATAGTTTGAATTGCTCATTAAGAGCATGTGATATTCTTCAGGAATATGGATTGTACTACTTCAGGAGCAACAATTGTGATTTAACATAAAGTAAATAAACAAATAAATAAATAAGTAAAAATGGATATATATGTAGAAATATTAATTGTAAATGCTCTTCAAGAGCATGTAATATTCTGCAGGAATATTGATTGTGCTACTTCTGGAGCAACATGTTGAAAATATGTTTTCCAGTTGCTCTTCAGGAGCATGTAATATTTAAAGCCGATGCGCTCTATAAGAGCATATAATAATCTCTCATGGATTATGTTGGTCCGGAGACGAGAGTCAGGTGTAGGGGGGGTGAATACACCTGAGTTCAAGTTCTTTTTCTCAAACGCGAAGGACAACTGAGTTGTAGGTTGCTACTGATGAACAGTGCCAAATAGTAACCTTCTTATTGCGGGTCAGAGTGTGCCAACTACTGAGTCTCTCCTACTGACTTTTGTCAGTACTTGATTCTCAGTCGAAGACTTAGTGCAGATAAGTGTGTAGGGCACGGTAGAGTTCGTCTCAGTTGAAAACGTGTTTTTCGTAAACCAAATTATTTTGGCTAGTGCACTTTTCAAATACGTTTTATGCAAAGTATGAGTTTGTAAGAGATTTGTATGCAGTGCAATAAAACAGTAAACGCCACAAACAATTTTTAACGTGGTTCGGATACGCAAGATCCTACGTCCACGGTCCTGCTGAACAGGAGGTCTTGTTGATTAATCTGAGCAAGCCTCAGCAAGGTATCTGTGTACTGGACAGACCCTTCTAAGTTATAGTCCTTAGCGACTTTACAGTTCAAACATGTTGGTCCTGAGAGTAACGTTCAGGTGTAGAGGGGGGGGGGTGAATACACCTGAAAACCGTTTTCTCAACTTAAAACGCGAATAGTCCTTTTCATGAGAGTGTCGTCATCGAACGAGTTCGGCGGACCGATATAAGCCGTTACGAATCGCATGGCGAGTGACCGACTTTGCCGAGGCTCGCTAGCCGACTAGAGTCGAATTCGATGCACGTTCGAGATAGAGTTCAGTAGTGCGGAAATGTGTAGGCCCAAATTCAGTTGAGTTAGGAAAACGTTTTTATCAAAACAGTTTCAGTATATTAGTGCTGTCAATTAAGTTTACTGAAACTCGGTTGAATGATTTTAAAGATATTTTCAGTATGCACAGTAAATCAATGCAACAGTAAATAAAGAACACAGAACACAGAAGATTTTTAAAGTGGTTCGGATCCAACAATCCTACGTCCACTGTCCCGAAAGATCAGGAAGCTATGTATTATACTGAGATAGTCTCAGTTGGTTTGTACACTGGACAAACACTGATCTTGAGATTTATACTGAGCAAGTCTCAGTTTACAGGGTATCAAACTAAGTGTTTGAAAAACTCTCCAACAGTGAAGGAGTCCTTTACAATAAGGATTAGTTCGACTATGAACTCCTTCGTCTAAGCTATAGATATGAACGGTTGAGCTTAGGTTAGAGGGACAGGGAACGAGAAAGTGGCTTCTAGAGCGACGAACGGCTAAGTATAAACTTTGGGTTCGTGTTCAGTCGCTTGGATACTAGAGGCTGTATGATTCTGATTCAGCTTGGTTCCCTATGAGCAGATATGTAGTCTTTCGCTGAAGATTATCTCTTCGAATTACTTGCGGAAGACTTAGGACGATTATGAGTTGCTCTTAGAATGCTCTGTGTGTTCTTCGCTTTCTAGGTCTCGTGTGCGAAGGTGAGCTTCAATTTGATTTTATCCCTCTATTTATAGAGCAGAGATAAGGATAGATCCGTTGGAGACGACGATCCTTTGTCTCTCTCTTTTGGGTAGCTAACGGCTCTTTCAAAGTATGGTTGCAGTGTCCTTTCCCTCTATTTCTAAAAAGTTGTTGACTTGCAGCTTTAACAGATATAGGACAGGTGGCTGCTTGTCATTGGTCGAGGTTTAGGAAAGTGGTTGAGACAGAACAGACTTCAAGGAGATCTGAAACTGACTTCTCTCTTCCTCGTATTGACTCTACTGATTTGACTTTTAGAGAATCTGACAGTCAGAAGACTGTCCAGCCGTTGCTGAGTCTGATCTCTGTTCAGGAGCATGCTCCTGCTGAGTCGGCTCTACTGAGGATCAGCTCTAAGTTCAGTGAACTACTCCTGCTGAGTTCAGTTCTACTGACTCCTTTCGCATATCGCTTCCGCTCTGTGAGTCCAAGATATGCTGAGTCTTCTACTTCTGGTACTGAGGCAGGTAATCTACTGAGCGCCTGAACCAGATGCAGAGTGTCTACTAAGTCTGAAACCTCAGAGACAAAACAAACAGGTTACAACTAAATGGTTCATCAGTCAAGATAGGGTTTTGGGATCTTCAAATCTTCAGTAAGTCTTCAGAGCACAAGGCTACTGAGTTAGTTCTCAATGATTGTGAGAAGACTGAATCATCTCCCAATAATTTCTCCCTATTTGATGATGCCAAAACCTAACACTATGACTTATCAGAAATAGAGCTCCTTACAAATATTGCAAGTAGAATCAGTGGAGCTGTTCTTCAAGTCCTAGACTACTGAGGGAATCAGGGCAGAAATATCAGAACCTATACAGAAACTAATCAGCAATTTCCCCCTTTCTAACAACATATTCCCCCAACTATGCAATCTATCAGAAACTAGCTAAGCAAAAACTGACAACATAAGTAATAACAGTGAGAGTGTGAGTCAGTAATCACTTCAGTGATTATGAGTGTTAAGCATAAAAGCAAACAAGGCCATTTAGACAATAAGGAATTGTCAGGGCCAATAACAGAGATGTTTTATAGATTTGAAAAAATTCAGTACAGTTACATCGTCTGCTACACTAAGAAGAACATAAAGAAGATACAAAGAAACACAGAAGCTAATAGTCATCAGAACCGCTTAATCCTGTCTTTGAAGTCCTTTGATTGGGTTTCAGGAAGAGGCAGTCCATACATCCGGTAGGTGACCTTCCTCAGCTTCAGTATCTCAGCGAAGTCAGCTGGATCTTCTTCATCTAAGAACTTAGCTTCAGCAGCATCCTTGACTTCCTTCTCAATCACTCCATAGTGAACTGAGCCGTCTAGTTTCAGTGGGGGCGGCATGATTCTTGGTCCTGGTACTCTGACGTCTACCTTGTCTTTCACAGCCTTCTAAACTCTGGTGAACATCTCTATGTCTGCCCTCATGAGCCATTCAACAAAGGCTACAGACTTGTGCTTCTCAGCCCAGTACCTCCAAAAATAATTCGGCTTAATAAATTCAGCATTCAGTGTCTCCCACCTCTGAGTTACTTCCCACGACATCCACTCATCAACTCTCAGCCATCTGTGAATCTTGAGATCAGTAGGCTTCCTGAATCTTCTGTATCTGTATGGAATGTCAGCTTTCTCAGGAATCCTATGACTCGCTTCTTGTTCAGCTTTCAGCCTCAGAGCTTCAAGGTCTACTAATCTGAGCCTTTCTCGAGCTGCTTCAATCTATCTAGCTTCTTCTCCTCTGTACAAATACCTCTCCATCTAAGCCTATATTTCTTGCATTTCCTGATCCTGTTCCTTAAAGGCAACATAGGAGGGTATGTGAGGCTCTTCTTCTGAATCAGCAGGTGTGGTAGATTTTTCCTTTGAGGTACCCTGCTGTCCAGTAGTCTGCTGCTGCTGCTTCTCCTTTTCTTTATCTGCTTCATCACTGAGCTTCAGCGTTCTGGGAGGCAGACTGGGTCTAGTCTTCTTCCCTCCTGCTGGAGCCTTTGTCTTGCCTTTAGCAGGCTTCTTCTTAGGCCTATTAACAGCTTAAGCTTCAGCAATTTCCCATGCTAACTTCTCGTCAGTCTGAGTAGAGGGTCTAGTGGGAGCAGTTGTCTGAGTCTGAGTTGCCCCTGCTACTGACCTTGCTCTTTTTGGTGCTTTCAGTACCAGTTCCTTGCCTTCAGGAATCTTCCATTTTCCTTATTTTCCTTCTCTTTCCCCCTTTTTGGCATCAGCAAATCGGCTCAGGGGGGGAACTGATAGCTTTCTGTCCAGACTCTTGTAAGCTTCTACAAGATCGTCTAAGGCATTCTGCAGCTTGGTCAGCTTCTCGTGCAGCTCATTCCTCTCCTCAGTAAGCTGAGCATTGTATTTTTTATGGGAGGTCTCTGCTGCTATCTGGAACTCTTTCAGCTGGTTTTCCACTCTCTCTTCAATCACCTTCTGAATAGTTTGGATCTGAGATCTGCGGCTTGAGAGATGGAGGAGACAGATTCAGTATGTGCTGTTTGTGCGGCCTTATAGTCTTTAAGCAGTTGAGCTTGGCCATCCTGAATCGTCTTCAGATGTTCATCGAAGTCGGCTCTCTGTGTGGCAAGTGCGTTGTTAAGAATGTTTGAGAAATCAGGGACTGGAGATGTTTGAATAGCAGTTCTGAGTCCCTTGAGTTCAGCACTTTGAGCCTCAGTGGTTTGCCTCCACATTTTGTGGACGGTGCGGGCGAGTAGACAGTTCTGAGTACCTTGATTTCTCAGTGCCCTGGCCACTGACCTCGAGCATCGACTTCTCGGGCTGGGCGCTACTTCAAAGGCAGACTCAAGTAGCAACTGAGATGGTACAGCTGCCTTTGAAGTACCAGCCGCCGACTGACCTGGACCAAGGATGCCAAGGAACTGACACGTTCCAGAAGTTGACTTTCGGTCAATTCTACATCCTGCATAGTTAGCATCAGAATAACCAGTTAGTTCAATATCATCAGCTGGATACAATAAACCCATGTCAGGTGTTCCTCTGAGATAGCGGAGAATCTTCTTTGCTGAGTCCATGTGACTCTGCTTCGGATTCGCCTGAAATCAAGCGCAGACACCTACAGCATAAGTTATGTCAGGATGAGTAGCTGTTAAGTATAATAAGGAACCAATAATAACACGAAATTCAGTTTGATCTACTGATACTCCCTCTTTATCAAGATCAATTTTCATGTTTGTGGTGATCGGGATCTTGATTGGTTTGCCGGATGTGCAACCGAATTTCTTGATGAGGTCTCGAGTGTATTTGCCTTGATTGATGAACATTCCCTTCTCAGATTGTTTGACTTGAAATCCAATGAAATAGTTCATCTCTCCCATCATTGACATCTCGAACTTATCCTTCATCATTTTCTCAAACTGCTGACACATGATGACGTTCTTCGAACCGAAGATGATGTTGTTGGGTGATGATTCAGTCCCCAACAACAGCACAAAGTATTGGGAAATGATTCAGTCTTCTCAGTTGATAAATAACTCAGTAGCCCTGTGCTCTGAAAACGTACTGAAGATTTGAACATCCCAAAACCCTATATTAATTGATGAACCATTCAGTTGTAATCTGTTTTGGTGTTGTCTCTGAGAATTCAGACTCAGCAGGCACTCCGCATCTGGTTCAGGCACTCAGTAGATTATCTGCCTCAGCACCAGAATTAGAAGACTCAGTGATACTGGACTCAGCAGGAGCAGTATACTGAAAGGAGTCAGTGGAACTGAACTCAGAAGAGTAGTTCACTGAACTCAGAGCTGATCTTCAGTAGAGCCGACTCAGCAGGAGCATGCTACTGAATCAGAGATCAGAATCAGCAACGGCCAGATAGTCTTCTGACAGCAGAGTCAATACGAGGAAGAGAGAAGTCAGCTTCAGATCTCCTTGAAGTCTTTTCTGTCTCAACCACTTTCTGAACCTCGACCAATGACAAGCAGCCACCTGTCCTGGAAAGGACAATGCTACCATACTTCGAAAGAGCCGTTAGCTACCCAAAAGAGAGAGACGAAGGATCGTCGTCTCCAACGGATCTATCCTAATCTCTGCTCTAGCACTACTGAGTCGGGGGACTCAGAAGATCAAAGCGAACAAACTTGCACTGAAACTTCAGAAGCTGGAGAGATTATCTCTCATGCTCGGTGACACCATTGAAGATCTCAACGTCAGATTCACGGATCTGATGAACTCTATCAACAGGCCGGGAAAGACATTCTCCAACCGAGAGATAAATCTCAAGATTTTGAGGGCACTGCCAGACGGTCATTGGACTCCCTTTGCTACTTTATTGCGTCATTCTAATTTAGATATTGTTACTCCTAACAATATCTTTTCAGAACTTAAAGCGGAGGAGTTCGAGTTTTGCTTACCTCAGAGGAAGCAGCGAGCTGAAGCTGACACTCAAATCGACCATGCTTTCAAAGCATCAGTCAGCACAGCAGCTCCGGCGTCTAGCAAGGCTGAGCCTTAACTCAGTGACATACAAGAAGGAAATCTAGCCAAGAAGTACGCGCTGCTTGCCGTGAAGTATCAGAAGGAAAAGGAGAGGCGCATAAAGCTCTCAAGAGTCGTCAGAGACTCTAAGGGTAAGAATGAATATACACCTAAGCGCACTCCTGACTCGCATACTTCTGAATGCAGGAAACAAGAGGACTCAGCTCAGTCAAAAGACAATGAGAGTAAAGAAGAAAGAGTCACTACCTGCTACAACTGCAAGAAGCCAAGACACTATCAGTATGACTGTCCTGAGCTCGGCACTGCTGAAAGAGCAGCACACAAAGAAAGAAGGGAGAAGTTCATCAAGAAGCGACAAGCATACATTGCCGGTGAAATCTCAGATGACTCAGACGAAGTTGATTCCTTCATGGATTCATCAGACGATGAAGCAGCTTTCATGGTCATAGAGCTTGAAGCTGAAGAAGATGTTGAAAAGTGTCTCATGGCAGGAGAAGAGGATGAGGTAAAATCTCATGCACCATTTAATTCCTCTTCACACTGCACACACGATACTATTTCAGGTGCAGATGAGAATCTGGACGTCGCGATCGCATACGAAGAGCTACTCGACGAGCAGATTCAGATGAGTCTGCAGCTCAGTAAGACTCTTTAGGAGTTGGATACCCTGAAAGCAGAGAATCAGAGACTTTCTCGGGAGAGTCAGGTTGTTACTGAGTTAAAAGGACTAGTGTTGAGACTCAGGGAGGAGATAAACTCTCTGATAGCCAAGACTCAGCATCAAGAAAATCAGATCTCAGTTTTGACCAAAGACTTGACTCGGAAAGATACTAAACTGAGTCTACTGAAACAAGAGTTGTCAAGACTTCAGACTGAGCATGAACTACTGAAGAAGAGTGATGATGTCTGGAGGCACCTGATGACAAAGCGGTACATGGGCGCTGAAAATAGCTTGAAGCTATGCTTGCAAGCAACAAGCCAAAGCACTGCAAGGAGGGACTTGGATTCAGCCATGGAGCCTCCTTATCTGCCCCCGTACGCTCAGAAAATCGGCTAGCTGATAGGTTTGTTCAAGGAGAAACCATCAATGCAGACATACTGAACCCCCTAGCCAAGAACAAACAGAAGATGAAGGCACCTCATCCTAGTTATCTGCACTCTGACAAGAAGATCAGCACCAGATCACCCCAGTTCAGTCAAGGGGAAACCAACAAAGCAAAATGGGCTGATCAGTATGGACCTCCGCAGCTGACTCATCCAGCTCAGTATGGGTCATATTATTATAATCCTATAGTCAGGAGAGGATCCAAAGGTCAGAAGAAAAAGAAGAAAGCCGTACAGAAGGCAAAGGTCAACAGTCCACCCACTTAGAAGATCAGGACTCCTGAACCTGAAAAGCCTCAGAAGTCAGCATCGACCAGTCCAGTGGTCAGATATGTTGACAAAAGTGGAAAGAAACTGTCTGAGACCACCAGGGTCGTAAGACAGATATGGGTTTCCAAAACTAACATCTAAGGACCCAAAATCAAAAATAAAGGGTACCTAAATATAATTATGTTTTACAGGTGCCCAAGGACCCTTGGCATGTGGACAACGGATGCTCAAGACACATGACGTACCAAAAGGACCTACTGAAGAATTATACTACTGAAGAAGGACCCCGAATCGAGTTTGGAGACAACGCAAAAGGCTATACCAGAGGCTATGGAACACTCAGCATTGGAACAACACCAGTTCCAAGAGTATCATATGTTGAAGGACTTCAGCATAACCTTCTCTCTGTTAGTCAATTTTGTGATAACTCGAATAGAGTGATCTTTGACGCTGGTTTCTGTGATGTCATTGATAAATCTACAGGGAATGACAACATAACGGGATGGCTCTGGCATAGGAGACTCAGCCATCTCAACTTCAAGACGCTCAACAAATTAGCTAGAAACACTCTAGCAAGAGGACTGCCGAATAAAGTATTCAGCAAAGACACTCAGTGTGAAGCATGTCTGAAGGGAAAGCAAACAAGGAATCAAAATCCACCTGTTCCATCTCCTTCCACTGATGGAATCCTTCAGCTGCTACATATGGATTTGTTCGGTCCAGTCTCTCCAGTAACGATCAGAGGCAAGAAGTATGCATTAGTGGTCATTGATGACTACTCGCGCTACACATGGGTCATATTTATTGCCAACAAGTCTGACGTCAAAACAGAGTTACCAAGGCTTCTGAAAAGGCTCAGTGTCGAGAAGAACACTAAGATCATCAAGATACGTTCAGACAGAGGAACTGAGGCAACTTTAGGACAAGTTGCCAGTTTAGGCTGCAATGTAGATAAGAAGTGACTTATCTTGGTCACTTGTCTATGTTGATACATTTTATGTATTGATGGATCGCGGTGAGACGTGTTCTTCTATCTGACCTGTGTGAAGAACCAAGGTCTCGGAGACTCAGCTGATCTTAAGCTTGATGAGATTTCAGCTGAGTGCACGCGACTAGCTATCACTTTGACTTACTATGGGTGAGTAGGGGTGCAAAACGGTACGCGGTTAATCGGTTAATACCGTTACCGAACCGAAACCGGCAGTTAACGGTAACCGATTAACCATTTTTCGGTTAACGGTAGCGGTTGCGGTTAATGGTTACGAGAGACGAACGGTTAACGGTTAACCGATCGGTTAATCGGTTAAAATCGATTAACCGCTTTTTAATAATTAATTTCAGAAATTATAAATATATTTATATATTAATATACTAATATAAATATAATATATATTTAATTATTAATACAGAAATAATAATTTATATTTCTAATATGTTAGCATTGTTGACGTTGTTAATTTAATTGAATTCGCATCCTGCCGAAAACAAATAAACGCTGCGACCGTCCGCGAGAGAAGAAATCTTCTTCTAAGTCTGACCTCCGAGCTCCGACCTCCGACTAACGGGGCGACGTCTCCGGCTCCCACCACCACACAAGCCAGCCAGCCAGGCGCCAGCAACCGCCGCTTGCCCGCCAGCACGCCGAAATTTTCAATCAGGCCTCAGTGGTCAGTTGACTGAGTTCATGTTCATCTCATTCAATTCTAAGTTTCTTACTTCTTATTCGGTTCATCCAATCCTCAATTTGGAGAAATTTTCGATCAATTGGATTATGGGAAGAAAAGGAAATGTCAAATTATCAAATTGGGATTTAGGGTTTTTTTTTCAACCCTCAATTTAAAACCGATAATTGCTGAATTGGTGAATTAGATGAAACAACTGAGAAAAAATCAGTTTTGGCTATTCAGCCTATTGCAAAAACGGTTGTACTAATTGATTTACAGTAGATTGTTAATGAATGATGAATCTATCTTGGTCTAGGCTTTTAATTAGTTGTACAGAAACAGAATATTAGATGAGATTGTTAATGAATCTATCTTGATATAGGCTCTAGCAATGGAGGAGAATCAAGAAATTGAGTTGAATGCAAATATACATGGTTCCAACACGCGTACTGGTACTAGTGAATCACTTCCGGAAAGTACCATATTAGTAGATTTGGAGGTTGAAGAGGAAGCACGAGAGGAAGCTTTGGGAAACCCAAGCAAAAAGAGGAAAACTCAAGGAGCTCCAAGGTCTCTTGCTTGGAAGGAATTCACTCAAGAGTTTATTACTGTTGGAGATCCTCCAAAAACAATGAGATACAGCAAATGCAAAACATGTGGAGCTTTGATTAAGGCGGATTCGAAGGCTAATGGCACAACCGGTTTGAAAAATCACACTCAAGTTTGTAACAAAAGGCAAGCAGCAAAAAATAGTCAGACAACCCTCAATTTAAAACCGAGTTCTTCTGTTGCATGAGAGGGGTCATTGACTTCTTTCAAATTCAATCAGCAGACTAGCAGGTTGAGGCTAGCGGAAATGATTATCCTTGATGAGCTCCCGTTCAAATTTGTTGAGCGTCTGGGATTTAGGAGGTTCATTGAAAGCCTAAATCCTGATTTTCATATCCCATGTAGAGAGACAGTGAGGGCTGATTGCATGAGGCTGTTTCTAGATCATAAGGAGTCTTTGAAGTCCTTTTTCCAGAAACAAGGAATTGGAAAAGTGTCTATCACTACTGATGGATGGACTTCAAACAACGACACAAATTACATTTGTGTTACAGCACATTTCATCAAGAATTGAAAGCTGCAAAAAAGGATCATTAGTTTTCGCAAGGCTGATGGTCACAAGGGAGATGACATTGGTGCAGCCGTTATCTCTACAATCGAGGAGTGGGGGTTGGAGAGATTACTTTGTTGCACAATGGACAATGCATCATCAAATGATAATGCAATCAAATACATGAAGCCGATGTTAGAGAATAAAGCTAATATGGTTGATGAGAAGTACCTCCACATGCGATGTGTTGCACACATCATTAATTTGATTGTTCAAGACGGATTGGAGGAGATCGGTATGTCAGTTAGACGAGTGAGAGAAGCCTTTAAGTGGGTAAAGGCTTCATCATCCAGATTGGAGCAATTTAAGGAAGCTGTGCAAATTTTTAAGATTGACACAACGAAGGGCTTATGTTTGGATGTGCCTACAAGATGGAACTCCACCTACTTGATGTTAGATGCAGCAGAGCCGTACGAGAAAGCTTTCAAGTGGTTTGGTTCCGAAGATGCAACTTTCAAGCAAGACTTGATGCTAAGGAAGCACAAGGAGCACTCTATTGGAGCACCCGTTGATCTAGATTGGGTTAATATTCGTAGGATGTGTGAGTTTGTGGGAAAATTCTATGATTTTACCCTTCTAGTTTCCGGCACGACATATGTGACATCACATTTATTTTTTTAAGGAAATGTGTGATGTCTTTGAAGTCATTTAAGAGTTTGAGCTTCATCCAGATGAAGAGTTTGGTGGGATGGCTGAGAGGATGAGGAAGAAGCTTGAAAAATATTGGTTGGAGGAAGAAGAGCTAAATCCTAGGCTGGACAAGATCTTATATGTTGCAGCCTTATTGGATCCGAGGCAAAAAATGCAGCATGTAGAGAAATGTTTGATAACCGTCTATGGTGAGACAAGGGGAGCGGAATTGGTGAGAGTAGTCAAAGATCATTTGGAGGATTTGTTTGCCTTTTATAAGGCAAATCATGTGAATCCTACCCAACCATCACTCAAAAAACCTACCTTTAATACGCCCCCAGTGGAAATGAGGCAGCACTCACAAGCTCGTTTCCGAGCTAGAAAAAGAGGTTCATGTAGCATTCTGCGTCAAGTAGAACTGAATGCTACAGCTACATCAGAGATTGCGGTTTATTTAATAGAAGATCAACTCAACTTGAATGATGATGAGAGTGAGCTTGAGAGTTTTGATATCTTGAAGTGGTGGATGATGCATAACCCTCGCTTTCCAATTATGGCGGAGATGGCAAAGGATATCTTGGCTATCCCCATATCGAGTGTTGCTTCAGAGTGTGCATTTAGCACAGGAGGTCGCGTTCTCTCCCCCTTTCGAAGCTCATTGGCACCTGTTATGGTGGAGGCCCTTATTTGCGCTGAAGATTGGTTGAGATCTAGTTCAACCGCTACCATCTTCTTAAGTGACGAAGAAGAAGACACTGAGGGCGATCAAGAAAAGGCATTTGATAGTAATTATTTAAGAATATTCTTTTTTTGTTTTTGAGCTTTGAGTACTCAATACTTTTTATTTATTTCGTCTGTTTGTTTGAATATGGACAGCTCAAGCTAGACTTGGTCTTGGTGGTGGTGGAGGTTCAATGTCGACTGCTCGTACATCCGAGAGTGTTCAGACGACACAAAGTGCCATATGATATGAAAATTGATGGTGGTCGTGGCCTCTCTGGCAGAATGCGAAAGTAGGCACTAATTTTTCTTTGGCTTTTTGGATTTGGTCTCTGACTCTCTGCACTCTGCTTTGATCACTTCAACTTTTTTCTTTGGCTTTTGGATGTTGAATGTTATTAGTAAGTTGTAAGCCTAAATTATCGTGTTACTTCTACTTAGCTTATGTTCAGATTTGTACTATGAGTACTGTTCAGAATGCGAAAGTAGGCAGTTAGGCTTGATGATTTGATAATCAAAAGGCACATGGCTTTTTGGAGACTGATATAAGACAAGGTTAATAATGGTCGAGTGATGTTATGAATTTATAGTTAAGTCTTTCTACCAATATGTGTACGGATATAAATTGCATCATAAAAGATATTTTTGGACCTCAGCCTATTTCGCAGCTACTACTACAGAATAAATGATAATGTTGCAGGAGTAAGCAGGGAGTCTTTATTATATATAATCCGGAAAGCAGAAAGATGAGAGGCTAAACCTTCTTTAGATTTTCTGCTTTCCAGTATGTACTCATCATCTTCATCCTTCTTCTTTATAGATAGATTTAAAACTATAGCGTCAAAAATATTATGAAAATGGAGAGGGTCAAAAATATTATGAAATTAATGAAAGCTGCATTAATAGGTTCTAAAGACAAGAAGAGTATCCAAAAAGGGAAAACTATAAACTATCCAAGAAGATTAATGAAAGCTGCATCAATAGTTGCTAAAGACAAGAAGATTATCCAAACAAGGAAAACGGTTAAACGGGTTAATCGTTTAACCGTTCGGTAATAACCGAACGGTTAATAGGTTAACTGACTGCAAAACGGTAACAGTAACGGTTATTGTTTTCACTGTTTTTCGGTAACGGTTAACTGAAAAACGGTAACGGTTAACCGTTACCGAACCGTTTTGCACCCCTATGGGTGAGGGTCATCGCGACCGTATATCTCTGTATCTTGGGTGAGTGCTGTTGCGTGTAGCTCATGCTAGTTATCTGTATCATGCATCCGTATCCCATTATAGGGTTGATGATATCCCCTTGAGGAACTCGAAAGGTTTATCATGCTAAACCCTGCAGGTTGATTAAGTTCAAGTATGATTATAAGGTCGATTGGTACTACTCAAGGATAAGATAATAATTGTATTAAGTAGTCAGTAAACTTAATCAATTCATGGATATTCGATATCTTAAATATGGGGATTAAGTGAATTTAAAAATACAAGCCCTGACTCAACTTTTGGGATAAAGGGGTAAGTCAACATAGATTCTTTAGTGGAATGAATCTTTGTTTGTTAATTAATAATACTCTGGGCTGAGTACGGAAAATTAATTCACTTGAGGCCCGACTTTATTTCTTGTATTAGGTCCCTGGTCTGGCCCGAACATATGCCCAGTCATATGCGACATTTTCTCTCAGACTCACTAGGTCACTTAATTACCTGAAATTGTTTGGACCAAAACAATTGGTAATGGTATAGTGGCCCTTCACTATTGGATGAGCTTGGTGGTCAAAGGCCCATTAGGGTTTTGACCAAGCCCTTATAAATAGTGGGCAAGGGGCCACTTCCTCATAACTTGCCTTTAGTTGTGTATGCCGGAAAAAGAGTGAGTCCGAGTGTTTTTAATCGTGAGCTTTCTTGTGTCTCCATCCATCCAGAGTTGGAAGCTTGGGCACGGGAACAGTCCAAAAGACCGTTTTTGGACCGAGTCGAAAAGATCGTATTCTAAGACGATCGCAAAGGTATGGGATTCTTTCCTTACAACTAGTATCAGAGCTAGATTCCTAGCTCTGCGTTCTTTTCGATTGCATGTATGATTTAATTTCTTGTTCGTCATCGTTGGGTTCGTATTTATGGGACGGATTGTGTGCCACTTGTTTTGATCTCGGATATGTAATCTTGTGAGATAAATCCACGAGTAGACTACGACTAATGTGAATATTATGTATCTATTTTGATTATGTAATTGGTTTTGCGGATTGGTCCGTTGTTGGCGACGAGAACACGAAGTTTGGACGGTCAAAAACCCTAGTTTTTTGGGTTTGACCGGTCGAATTGAGCTCGACCGGAGCTACCCATCGGAATCGAAAAACGGCTGGAGGGAGGTGGAGGCGAGCTGCAGCTCGTGGTGGCGAGCTGGGCGGCAGTCGGTGGCTGGCGGTGGCGCGAGCGCTGCCCGCAGCAGCGCGCACAAATCTGCTCAGATCTGGCGCAGTCCGTGCGTCCATCGGACTGGGCAGTGTCGGCCTCGTCCAGGCGGACTACGACGGCGTCGGGTCGCGGTTGGAGCTACAGATCTGGTTTGCGGCGGCATCGGTCTTCGGCCGCGTTTTAGCGTGCGGTGGCGAATGTTCGGCGGCCGGGGGCCACAGTCGTGGCGGTGACGGGGGCGGCGACAAAGGTCCGCGCCAGGCGGTGGTTCGCCGGCGGCGGCGCTGCTCGCCGCGTGCTCTCTCTCTCTCCCGTTGAACAAGGCACTGACATGGCGCCACGTCAACGCTGACGTGGCTGCCAAGCGCTGATGTGGCACTGCTGACGTGGCAGGCGCTGCTTGGGCATCAAGTTTTGTCCTTTTCGTCCCGTTTCTTCGTCTCCTGGCTCCATTTTTCGAAGGTATGTATTTATTCGTGCCATGTAATAGATAGATTTTATTTTTCTATGTGTTTGGGCCCGACGATGATATTTAATTATCTGCTTTATTTATGTCGTGGATGTTTAATTTCATGTTTTAACATGATTAATTATTTTATTATTTGTGCTTTGAGATCATGAAATTAGGGCTTTAACTCGTATTATAGAGCATGAGTTAATTTTCTGCGAGCATGTTTTATTAAAAGTGTTTAGAATGTTTATGCTTTAGGGATTACGTGTTTTTGCGAGCCCGTTTCGACAAACCTTTTGAAGCAAAAAACTAAGCAAATATAATAAGGTTAATTAAATTATCGAAATAGACCTCCACCAATTGGACCTTAGACAAAGTGATGGGGGTCGTGGGTAAACGTCCACCCACGTGGCTTGCCTACCTTCTTTATTCATAAGTTTGTCAGATAGGTTTTCTACGAAAATTACTATTGAGTAGTGGGAGTTAGGCCGTAAACGTCCACCCACGTGGCTTGCGTGCTTGATTTTTCATAAGTACTCTGGAAGATAGAATTGGGATAATATGGCTATAGAAATAGAATTGAAAGTGATATATTTTTCGTAAGGTACTAATTTCGAGAATTTGATTGTCTTGTGTCAAATTGAGTGGTCAATGCTTAGATGTCATCGGGGGTACAATTCACTTCTCCGAAGTCCCTTCCTTCGTGTTTAATAGTGACATGGTCTAGTAATATCAGACTATTAATTCTATTTGTCATAAGGATATAAACTTGACATGTAATAGAATTAAAGTGCTAGGTGAATAGCATGGTCAGGGGTTGCACGGGTAAACGTCCACCCACGTGGCTTGCACGTGTGATCTTTGGGTTGTACGAGGTTTCAAATCAATATTGTTTTATCAAAGGGTTACAATATTGTTTTGTTACGAAATTCTTGTGCGATTGTTTTCTTACTTGCGTTTTATTCATTTATTTTTCAAATATGTCTCTTAACCCCATCATTCACACTCTTACCAAGAATCCCTTAACTGGGAATAATAATTATGTTGAGTGGAAAGAAATTTGGAATATGTTCTCATCGCTGATGAACATATGTTTGTCCTTACTGAGGACAAACCTGCCGATCTCACTGATCAGTCAACTGATGCTGAGGAAAATGAAGGCATGGGAATGGTCAAATAACATGTCTAAGGCCATGATTATGTTGCTCATGTCGCTCGCATTACAGCTGCAACATCGGTCTTTCGCCACTGAACGCGATATTTGGGCAAATCTCGAGGAAGTGTATGGCGAGACTGATAGAACTGCTAGGTTCAACAGCATGCGGGACATCCTGAGATGTCGCATAGATGAGGGCAGTTCTGTGCATGATCACATCATGCACATGATTAATCTCATAGACATGCTTGACTTGCTCGGAGGAGGTATCGAGGCTGAGGTCAAGTGTGATATCATCCTGAATACTTTGCCCGTCTTTTGAGAACTTTCGCCTCAACGTTGTGATGTTAAAGAGGGATTATAATCTTAATGAGTTACTCAATGACTTGGTCGCAATGAAGGGAGTCATGGGCAAAGGTGCACATGTCTTGAGCACTTCCAGCTCTAGGGGCCCAAAGTTTCCTCCGAAAGGTGGAAACAAGAAAAGGGCAACAAGGGTGGAGTGTCCAAGTCAAACAATAGGAGCAAGCATGTGGGTCCTTCCGGAGGCGTGACTAAGCCTAAGGGGAAGGGAAAATGCTTCAAGTGCAGCAAGGATGGGAATTGGAAGGCTGATTGCCCTATGCTCAAGGCAAAGAACAAAGGTACTCGAATCGCTCTAGTACCTGAGACTGTGTTGGTTTCCTCTTCTACCCATGAATGGGTAGTGGATTCGGGGGAAACTGATTATGTCTGTTACTCTCTACAGGGGTTTCTACGGACAAGGGATCTGAGTGATGGCGAGCTGGTGGTCTCCATGGGCGATGGATCGAGAGTTCATGCACTCGCCATTGGAGATTTATGTTTGTGTTTTCTAGATAAAGTACTAGTATTAAGAAATGTTTAGTATGTGCCAGACTTTAGGCGGAATATTATTTCTGTCAGTAAACTGCTTAAGTAGGATGGGTATAAATCAATTTTTGATGATAGTGTTTCTAATATGCGATATTGTGCAAACAGGTTGAACCATTTCTGATAAGCACGTAATTATTGCTTTTATATTATCGATATTGTGCGTGTTTGTCTCGTGTTTATACGTGTAGGAGGTGGATAAAAGGCGAAAATATGGTGAATGTTGCCTATGTAAGAATGGAAGCTGCATGCATGCAAGGTGTGATAAAAGGAGTTTGGGCCAGTAAATTAAACATTTGGGCAGGATTTGGACCCCTCCATTTGGGTCAGCGTAAATGGGCCGAAGAAATGGATTGAATGAAGAAATGAAGAAGCCCGACCCATTTATATTGGCAGAAAATGGAGGGAAAGTTGTTTGGTAGAGGCTACTAGCTATGATATGGAATTGGTGCAGAAAAGTACAGTGACAGGATGTTTTCACTGCCACAGCCGCCCCAGCAGGGCAAAAGAGTTCCTGAAATAGCCATGCTGCCTCCCTTCAGCTTTCCCAAGCAATCAAATCCGCCACATGCTGCATTTAATGAATGGAGAGGCTCAAGAAGAAAAAGCATGTGATGATTTAGACATATCTTTTGAATTATTATTATTTTGGGTTTGTACTAGTAAATAGGGGAAGATATCCCACAACTTATATCACTTCTCATAACTCTCTAGACTTTATCTCTCTCTACTTTAGTTTTCTCTCTAACTTCGAAATTCTCTCTAGTTTAGTTCTTGTTCTTCATCTTCAAAGTTCAAGTAGTTGAAGCACTTAAATTCTCGCCCAGCTAAAGCATTTAAATTTCGAAGATTTGCCTCAGGAATGTTCTCTGTTTTTTAATTCTGCACTGTTATTTCTGTTTATTTAAGGTTTCAGAAGTTAATGCTCTTCAAGTTAGTGTTTTCTGCATTTATGATGTTATTCCCTTGCATGTTAGCTTGCTTTATTGCTCTAAATATGTGTAGCTAAACCCTAGATTCGCCTAGGGCAGTGAAACACCCGATCCTTGCCTTCATGAGATCTTATTGTGCTTAAAATTGGTTAACTAAGTGTTTCATTCTAGATCTGTGTAGATGCTTGCTTAAGATGCCATAGGACTAATCACCCCAGGTTAACTGGGCTGGTGTTGAACAGGCAGGGGAGATGGTAGAGTTATTTTCTTGCTCAATATGGGTAGCTTTGCTAGTTCGGTTTCTTGGATGTTAATGCTCCTTAGTTGTAGATCTATGCAATGCTCAACATGGTAGATCGACACTAGGGTAGGGAGTAGGTTAATGCTCAACATTCCTTCTCCATTTTAAGAATAAGATTTAGGTGCGTCCGTGGTCAACACGACACCTTAGCCGAGCAACCTTATGAAAACCGATTAATCTTAGAATCGAGGATTGGAGGCCGATCAGTGTGGATCTGCCCAAAGCCGAGTCGCTTTTAACATTTGTTTTCATCCCCTATTTTTAATTGCACAATTTATGATTTATTGCCTAGTGTTAATTAAACCGAAAGTTAATGGTGGTTACTAACCGAACCCTTTTTCGGTATTTAGAGATAAATTGCTTAAATCTACCCATTCCCTGTGGATTCGATCCCTGCTTGCTAACTGTGCTAGTATTAGTTTAGTTGTCTGTCGCAGGTGTTATAAATTGTATTTGGTTCACGATTTTAACGATGAAATCGTGCCCGACCAATTTCCAACCTACGAATCCTGCTTGGAGGGGAATATGGTGACCAGGCCTTTTAAGGCAAAGGGTAATAGAGCCAAAGATGTGTTGGGATTGATTCATTCTGACTTGTGTGGACCTATTGTTGGGAGATGATTCAGTAGCCTAGTGCTTAGTAGATTCGAATGATCCTAAAACCCTACTTTGATTGATGAACCATTCAGTTGTATTTGTTTGTTCTGTCTCTGAGAGTTTCAGACTCAGTAGACATCCTTCCTTCATGGTTCAAGAGTTGAGTTCTGTCTGCTGATTCTTCAGTAGACTATCAGCCTCAGTACCATAAGAAGAAGACTCAGTAGTGCTGGACTCAGCAGGAGCAGCATACTGAAAGGAGTCAGTGGAACTGAACTCAATAGGAGTAGTTCACTGAACTCAGAGTTGATCTTCAGTATAGCTGAACTCAGCAGGAGTATGCTATTGAACATAGATCAGACTCAGCAATGACCAAACAGTCTCCTGAATGTTAGAGATCTTATAAGTCAAATCAGCAGAGTCATACGAGGTATAGAGAAGTCAACTTTAGATCTACCTTGAAGTCTGTTTGTCTCACCTACTTTCTTCAGCCTCGACCAATGACAAGCAGCCAGCTGTCTACTTTCTGATTAAAACTGCAAGTTAACATATTTCCGGAAATGGAGGGAAAGGACTCTGTCACCATACTTTGAAAGAGCCGTTAGCTACCCAAAAGAGAGAGACACATGGATCGTCGTCTCCAACGGCTCTTTCCATGCCTCTCATCTATAAATAGAGGGAAGATTTCAAATCAAAGCGCACGACATATACGAAGAACACACGAGCATTCACAAGCAACTCAGAATCGACTTAAAGCTTTCTGCAAGATCTTCAAAGAGTTATTCCAAGCGAAAGGCAACATACTTGCTCAAAGGGAACCGAGCTAAATCAGATCATAATCCTCTAGTATCCAAGCGACTGAATACGAAACCAAAGTTTATACTTAACCGTTCGTCGCTCTAGAAGCCACTTTCTCGTTCCCTTCCCTTTAACCTAAGCTCAGCAGACCATATCTATAGCTTAGATCGAAGGAGTTCATTCCTGAACTGTTCTTTATGGTAAAGAACTCCTTCATAGTTGGAGAGTTTGTCAAACACTTAAGTATGATACCTTGTAAACTGAGACTTGCTCAGTATAAATCTCAAGACTAGTGTTTGTCCAGTGCACAAACCGACTGAGACTAACTCAGTATAATAAAATAGCCTTCTGATCTTTTCGGGACAGTAGACGTAGGATTGTTGGATTCGAACCACTTTAAAATCGCTTGTGTTCTGAGTGCTCTGGTTTTACTGTTGCATTGATTAAGAGATTGCACTAATATACCGAAATAGTTTTCTTAAAAATGTTTTCTAACTCAACTGAATTGGGCCTACACATTTCCGCACTCTACTGAACTTCTACTGAACGGTACTGAATTCTGACCTAAGTCAGCTAGCAGGCCTCAGTGAAGTCAGTCACTCTGCCACGCGATTCAGAACAACTTATCTGGTCTACTGAACCTATTCAGTACGACATCTTCCTGAAAGGGACTGTTCGCATTTTAAGTTGAGAAAGTTTTTAGGTGTATTCACCCCCCCTGTACACATGAACGTTTATCTCGAGACCAACACCTATGTCCACACAAGCTCGTAGAGGTTATGAGTGCTTCGTCACGTTTATTGACGATTACTCAAGATTTGGGTACATTGATCTTCTTCGCCACAAGTCTGAATGTTTTGAGAAATTCAAGGAATATAAGGCGGAAGTGGAGAAGAAGTTAGATGCCAGTATCAAGTCACTGCGATCGGACCGTGGTGGCGAGTACCTCAGCCACAAGTTTAAGAGTTACTTGAAAGAATGTGGGATTACATCCCAGCTGACAGCACCAGGAACACCTCAGCAAAATGGTGTGTCAGAAAGAAGGAACCGAACCTTATTGGTTCTAGTTCGATCGATGATGAGTTATGCAACCCTGCCTGTTTCGTTTTGGGGATATGCCTTGGACACAACAACATATTTGTTGAATCTAGTGCCATCTAAATTGGTGTCTCAGACCCCTTTCGAGTTTTGGTTTGGGCGTAAGCCCAATTTCAACCACATAAGGATTTGGGGTAGTCCATCATATGTGCTGAACAAGCAACCCGACAAGTTAGATGCTAGATCTGAGGCTATGCTCTTTGTAGGTTATCCTAAGGGAACGAAAGGTGGTTACTTTTATAGTCCTAAGGATCAGATGGTCGTTATTAGCACCAACGCTAGATTCCCTGAAGAGGATTATGTAAATAATCACAAGTCCAAAGTCGATGTTATCCTTGAAGAAATTCAGGATGACAAAGTTTCACTCAACGAGCCAAGTGTGCAAGAAATGTTACCACAAGTAACTGCACAATCTGTTGACATAGAGCCAGTAACCACTAGGCGCAGTGGGAGGGTTATTATACAACCTGACCGATATATGTTCGTGGGAGAGACTTCAGATCTTCTCCCAGCAGACGAACAAGATGTGGTCGACCCCTGGACCTACGCCGAAGCAGTGGGAGATCAAGATGCAGAATCATGGCAAATCGCTATAGACTCAGAGTATGAGTCCATAAGTGCTATGGATGTATACAAGGTCACTGAGCTACCGGCTGGCTGTAAGGCCATTGATAGTAAGTGGGTATACAAGAGAAAGCGAGGTCCTGATGGACAGGTCACTGCTTTTAAAGCCAGGCTGGTGGCAAAAGGATTCACTCAAAAAGAAGGTATCGATTATAAGGAAACTTTTTCGCCTATAGCGATGTTAAAGTCCATCAGAACACTCCTAGCCATAGCTGCTCAGATGAACCTAGAGGTTTGGCAAATGGATGTCAAGACCGCTTTTCTAAACGGTTACCTTGAAGAAGGTAGGGACATCTAAATGCAACAACCAGAAGGTTATGTGAAGCAAGGTGAAGAGCATCTTGCGTAAAAGCTTAAGAAGTCTATTTATGGACTTAAACAAGCTTCCCGATCATGGAACATTCGTTTCGGCGATGTGATCAAGTCTTTTGGATTCGTCCAGTGTGAAAGTGAAAGTTGTGTGTACCGTTATTGTGTCGATGGATCCGTTGCTTTCCTTGCACTTTATGTAGATGACATTCTTCTTATTGGCGGCAATTTGAAGTTGTTGTCAGACATAAAGATATGGTTATTCGAACAGTTTCAGATGAAGGATTTAGGAGAAGCTGCTTACATCTTAGGGTTTCAAGGTTATTCGAGATTGCCGGAAACGGATGTTAAGCTTATCTCAGGCATCCTATATTGATATTGTAATTGCTCGGTTTAGCATGCAGAACGCCACGAAAGGATTGCTACCTTTCAGCACGGCATTCCTCTATCTAAGGATCAGTGTCCTAAGACACCGAAGGAGATAGAGGACATGAGACTAGTTCCTTATGCTTCCGCTGTCGAAAGTCTCATGTACGCTATGCTATGCATGAGGCCAAATATCTGTTATGCCGTTGTCATGGTCTCGAGATATCAGTCTAACTCTGGACAGGCTCACTGGATTGCAGTCAAGCATATTCTCAAGTACCTGAAACGGACTCGAAATTATAGGCTTGTTTACCAGTCTGATGATCTAGTGCCTGTGGGTTATTCAGATTCAAATTTCCAGGCAAATAGAGATGAAAAGAAGTCTACCTCGGGCTATATGTTTACCTTGGGAGGTGGAGCCATTTCATGGGGAAGTATCAAGCAAAAGTGTATTGCTGACTCTACCATGGAAGCAGAGTATGTTGCTGCTTCCGAGGCTTCTAAAGAGGCAGTTTGGCTCAAGGCATTCCTCCTAGATCTCGAGATCATTCCTAGTTTGCCTAAGTATATCACGGTCTATTGTGATAACTCTGGTGCAGGTGCAAACTCTAAGGAACCGAGATCACATAAGGCGTCTAAACACATAGAGCGTAAGTACCACATTATACGAGAATTCGTACGACGAGGAGACGTGGTGATTGAGAAGATAGGGACCGGGGATAACCTAGCAGATCTTTCACTAAGAGTCTACCACAAGGGCCCTTCGAGATGCATGTTCGAGGTCTAGGCTTGTGTCGATTGCCCCCCACTTAGTCAGAAATCCTAGTATAAGTGGGAGAAGTGATAGTTAGTAGTTAAATTTTGAGACACATTGTATACTTAAGATTTGCTTTAAGTATAAGTGGGAGAATTTTTGGGTTTGTATACTGAAAGCAGTCTACGTATTTGCTTGTATACAAAGTTTCCTGTTACCACTATTATAATTCTCCTATCTGATTATTATAATTGCACAATTTATGTCCTTTATCGCACGTGAGTTAGTGTTGGGATTTTGTATAGTGGAAGCAAATTTTATGCTTGTATACTATTTGTTGTTTCTTTACCAATATTTTATTCTCCTATCTGATAAATATATATTTGCACATGTAATCATTTATCTTGTATAAAAGTTAGATTTGTGTAGTGTGTTGAGTATCACGGAAGAATACACAAATTGGTTGAACTGACAAGATATAAACAGTTATCACAGCTGAGACAACTTAAGGATAAGTTGTTGGTTTAAGCTGCAGTTTAATAAGAAGTGGCTTGTCTTGGCTGCTTGTCCATACTGGTACACTTAAGGTGGTGTATTGATGGATCACAGTGAGATGTGTTCCCCTAACTGACCTTAGTGGAAAACCAAGATCTCGGTGACTTAGCTGTTCTTAAGCTTGATAAGACTTCAGCTGAGTGCATTTGGCTATCTATCACTTCGACCTACTGTGGTGAACGTCATCACGATCGGATATACGTATCTTGGGTGTTAGTAGTTATTTCTGGCTCAGGCTGGTTGTCTGTATCTTGCAACCGTATCCTAGTAAAATTGGTTGATAATATCCCTTGAGAAACTCGTAAGGATTAGCACACTAAACCCGACCGGTTGATTAAGTTTAGGTGTGTTAACAAGGTCGAGTGGTACTACTCAAGAATATAATAAGATGTTAATTAATTCAAGCTGTCAGTGAGCTTAATTAATTAGCAGATATTTCTATCTTAAATACGAAGATCGATTATGTCTAAAATACAAGCTCATGCTTAAGTTGGGATAAAGGGGTAAGTCAGCAGAAATTCTCTAGTGGAATGAATTTGTATTTATTAATTAATTTTGCTCTAAGGTGAGCATAGATAATTAATTAAATTGAGGCCCGACTTTATTTCTTGTATTGGATCCCTGATCTGGCCCAATTAGCTGCCCAACATTTATTCAGCTATCTCAGAAATTATTATTAATAGATTAATGTATTTATACATTATTTAATAATTATCTGGAATTAATTGACTGGGCCAATTAATTGATAAATAAGTGACCCAGTTATTATTAATTATATTATGGGCAGAATATTTATTTATTGTTAGATGCCCATTAGCATTATAATTACTAATGGGCCACAATTATAAAATAATGTTTATAAATTATATATATAGAGGAAAAACACGTTCATTATTATTAATGATTTCATAAAAATCATTCACGCAAGAAAAGAACGTGAGTTACAGAGAACATAATTTTTATTTCCTTCAGATCTCTGTCCACGCGGAGAAAGGAAAGGGTCGGGACACAAATTAGAAGATCTGACACACGAGCAACAATCACAGCTGCAACAACATTCTCACCTCCTATTTCCTTCAATTGGTATCAGAGCCTGGTTTAGCCTCTGATTGTTGATGTTAGGAGCGTGATTAGGGTTTATTTCCGTTGTTATCGGGCTTATTTCGTGTTTGGGGCGGCCTGCGAGCCACTGTTTTGACCCCTTTGTACCATTTTTTTCGCGTGAGAAAATCCACAAGTTGATAATAGGGCCAATGTGATTTATTTATACTGTAATTGGTTCGACAGGCACGAAAAATGAGATGGAGAAGAAAGCCCTATTCTCACAAGAAAACCCTAGTTTTCTAGGGTTCCGCCGCATATTGTGGCGGCAATTTTCTGCGCGTCCGGTGTTCGATCAGCGATCGGCTGATATCGTTAGATTCCTCGTCTCACCATCTTCGCGTCGATAACTTGTATGGGATCATCCGATCCCGGATGCGGCCGAAATCGGCGTCTAAAATTGGCTGCCCGAATTTGATTTTTCCGGCGATATTGCACAAAATTGAGGGAAATTGCTGGACTTTTTGGCCGGAATCCATTCATGGTGGCCTAAAATCGTCCAATGAACGTTTCCCATAAATCAAATGAACAAATCGCGGCTCGAAAATGGTCGTAACAACAGTGGAGGTCACCGATGAGGAGCTGCGGAATTGCGCAACTCCAGGTCGTAACAACAGTGATTGGTGCCTGTTCTTCACATCCCAGACATCTCACAGATGTTTGTAAGGGACGGGGACGATGGAGGAAGCCGGACGAGGTGGCGGGAGGCGGCGACTGCTGCGCGCAGGCGACAAGCGCAGAAACGCGAAGCCGCGCGTGCTCCCAGCACGATTTCGGCGACTGCGCTGGCCGGGGATGGGCAGAAAGGCCGCGGACAACCTCCCCTGTCAACGGCGGGCTGCGGTGGTGCCAGACGGGACGGCG
Source organism: Lavandula angustifolia (assembly GCA_028984105.1). Lineage (NCBI taxonomy): Eukaryota > Viridiplantae > Streptophyta > Magnoliopsida > Lamiales > Lamiaceae > Lavandula > Lavandula angustifolia. The sequence continues at coordinate 12,897,877 of CM054817.1, forward strand.
GCAGTGCGATTTCGTGAGGAAGAAGAAGGGCTGACGTCAGCCCTAGCCTTGCTGACGTCAACCCTCGCTGATATGGCATGTACACGTGACGGCCACGTGTCTGTCACGTGGCAGCTACCCCTGCTGATGTGGAATTTTTTCGAGGCAATTTTTCGAAGTAATTTTAACGCAGACAGCTCCAGATTCGAAGATTTTGAAGATCGAAGAGCTGTATTTTGATCGGGCTATGTAATAGTTAGGAATTACGTGTTTTAAAGCCCAATGACGACGTTTTAAATTTCCTATTTTCGCATTCTTAAGTTCAGGTGTGTTAATAAGGTCGAGTGGTACTACTCAGGAATATAATAATATGTTAATTAATTTAAGCTGTTAGTGAGCTTAATTAATTACCGGATATTTCTATATTAAATACGAAGATCGATTAAGTCTAAAATACAAGCCCATGCTCAAGTTGTGATAAAGGGGTAAGTCAGCATGGATTCTCTAGTGGATTGAATCTGTGTTTATTAATTAATTTTGCTATGGGCTGAGCACAGATAATTAATTAATTTGAGGCCCGACTTTATTTCTTGTATGGTATCCCTGGTCTGGCCCAATTAGCTGCCCAATATTTATTCTGCTCTCTCAAAAATTATTATTAATAGATTAATGTATTTATACATTATTTAATAATATAGAAATTATTTATCTGGAATTAATCTGCTGGGCCAATTAATTGATAAATAAGTGACCACAATTATAATATAATGTTTTATACATTATATATTGAGTAAAAACACGTTCATTATTATTATGATTTCATAAAAATCATTCACGCAAGAAAAGAACGTGAGTTACAGAGAACAAAATTTTCATTTCCTTTAGATCTCTGTCCACGTGGAGGAAGGAAAGGGCCGGGACACAGATCAGAAGATCTGACACACGAGCAACAATCAGAGCTGCAACAACATACGAAGGAGGAAGGTAATCGATTCTCACCTCCTATTTCCTTCAGTTAGATCATACAGTGTGTTGTAGATCACAGAAGACTGTAGTGATTGGTTGACCTTGAGATATAAACAGTTATCACAGCCGAGGGAACTTTAGGACAAGTTGTCGGTTTAGGTTGCAATGTAGATAAGAAGTGACTTGTCTTGGTCACTTGTCTAAGTTGATACATTTTATGTATTGATGGATCGCAGTGAGACGTGTTCTTCAATCTGACCCGTGTGAAGAACCAAGGTCTCAGAGACTCAGCTAATCTTAAGATTGATGAGATTTCAGCTGAGTGCACGCGACTAGCTATCACTTTGACTTACTCTGGGTGAGGGTCATCTCGACCGTATATCTCTGTATCTTGGGTGAGTGCTATTGTGTGTAGCTCAAGCTGGTTATCTGCATCATGCATCCGTATCCCATTATAGGGTTGATGATATCCCCTTGAGGAACTCGAAAGGTTTATCATGCTAAACTTGCAGGTTGATTAAGTTCAAGTATGATAATAAGGTCGAGGGGTACTACTCAAGGATAAGATATTAATTTTATTAAGTAATCAGTAAACTTAATCAATTAATGGATATTCAATATCTTAAATACGGGGATTAAAAGAAGTTAAAAATATAAGCCCTGACTCAACTTTTGGGATAAAGGGGTAAGTCAACATAGATTCTTTAGTGGAATGAATCTATGTTTGTGAATTAATAATACTCTGGGCTGAGTATGGAAAATTAATTCACTTGAGGCCCGACTTTATTTCTTGTATTAGGTCCCTGGTCTGGCCCGAACATATGCCCAGTCATATGCGACATTTTCTCTCAGACTCACTAGGTCACTTAATTACCATGAATTGTTTGGCCCTTTAATGGACCAAAACAATTGGTAATGGTATAGTGGGCTTGGGGGTCAAAGGCCCATTAGGGTTTTGACCAAGCCCTTATAAATAGTGGGCAATGGGCCACTTCCTCATAACTTGCCTTTAGTTGTGTGTGCCGGAAAAAGAGTGAGTCCGAGTGTTTTTAGTCGTGAGTTTTCTTGCATCTCCGTCCATCCGGAGTTGGAAGCTTGGGAACAGGAATAGTCCAGAAGACCTTTTCTGGACCGAATCGAAAATATCGTATTCTAGGACGATCGCTAAGGTATGGGATTCTTTCCCTACAGTATGTTCTGTCAAAAGATTAGTCTAAAGCTCCCGGTGAGGAGTCTACTCAAGCAGAGCGGGAACATCATGAGAAATGACATAAGTCCAATAGGGTAACACGTCTCTACCATTTGTCGACTATGTTGAATTCCTGCACAGCATGAGAGTATGGCACATGCATCATATTGATATGAATTTCCGCAGAAGAAAAATTTAGGGAGACTATAGGACCATTCGGCACCATCCTAACGGATTAAGAACTGCCAAATGGCAGAAGGTGAATCTGTGTACATCCATTTTATGAATATGATATATTTTGCCAAATCGATTTACCATGGTGGATGATAGCATGAGACTTGGAACCAAGGTAGACATTATGCTACACTCTTTGTCGAACTCCTACGAGAACTTCTGCCTCAATGTTGTAATGTCCAAGAAAAACTATACTCTTAAAAAGTTAGCTAATGATTTGGTCTTTATTGAGGGGTTGATAGGGAAAGGAAAGCGTGCTCAAGTCTGTAACACTGCTAGTAGCTTAAGGAATCCACCGCAAGGTGGAAACAGAAAAAGAGCAACAAGGGCAGTAAGGTTAAAAAGAACAGTGGGAGTCAGAAGATTGGCCCTACCAGAGGCGTGACAAAGCCAAAGGCAATGGAAACTGCTTCAAGTGTGATAAGAGGGGCATTCGAAAATTGAATGTTCAGATGCCAAAGAAAAATAGAAAGGTACACAAGTCGCTCTAGTAACAGAAACTGTTTTGGTTTCCTCATGTACCCACGAGAGGGTAGTAGATTCGAGGGAAATTGATCATGCTTGTTACACCTTGTAGGGGTTGGGGAGGTCGTGGTCTCCATGTGCAGTAGATCGAGAGTGTTGGAATTTTGTATACTGGAAGCAGATTTTATGCTTGTATACAATGTTATTCCTAACCACTATTTGACTATTTATATTTGCACATGTTAAGTCATACTATCTTGTATAATAGTTAGATTGTGTAGTGGGTTGTAGATCATAGAAGACTATACAATTGGTTGAACTAACAAGATATAAATAGATATCACAGCTGAGACAACTTTAGGACAAGTTATCGGTTTTAAGCTGTAGTTTAGATAAGAAGTAGTTTGTCTTGGCTACTTGTCTATTCTGGTACACTTAAGGTATTGCAATGACGGATCACAGTGAGATGTGTTCTCCTAACTGACCTAAGTGAAGAACCAAAGATCTTGGTGACTTAGCTGGTCTTAAGCTTGATAAGACTTCAGTTGAGTGCATTTGGTTAGCTATAATTTTAACCTACTATGATGAACGTCATCGCGACCGAATCTACGTATCTTGGGTGTTAGTGGTAATTTTTCACTCATACTGGTTGTTGGTATCTTGCAACCGTATCCCTGGTAATATGATTGATAATATCCCTTGAGGAGTTTGAAAGGATTAGCACACTAAACCCTGTAGGTTGATTAAGTTCAGGTGCGTTAATAAGGTCGAGTGGTACTACTCATGAATATAATAAGATATTAATTAATTTAAGTTGTCAATAGGCTAATTAATTAACGGATATTTCTTTCTTAAATACGGGGATCACTTAAGTCTAAAATACAAGCATATGCTCAAATTGTGATAAAGGGGTAAGTCATCACGGATTCTCTAGTGGAATGAATTTGTGTTTATTAATTAATTTTGCTTTGGGTTGAGCAAAGAGAATTATTTAATTTGAGGTTATTGGATCCTTGGTCTGGACACATAAATGCCAAGTATTTATTTCACGCTCTCTTGGGATTATTAAGGGACTAACGCATTTTATGCATTACTTAATAATGTGGGTATTATTTATCAAGAATTATTTGGATGACCCAATTAATTGATAATTAATAAGTAGTCCAGTTAGTATTTAATTAATTAATTAAAGGGTTTGGTGTATATAATAAGGTATTTATGTGTTGTGAGATGATTCAGCAGTAGATTGTTTAGAAGATTTGGCTGATCCCAAAGCCCTAATTTGATAGGTGAACCATTCCTTTGTAATTATAACGCATTGGTCTCTGAGAGTTTCAGACTCAGTAGACTTCCTTCAGCATGGTCTAGGCTCAGAAGTTCTGTCTGTTGTACCCTCAGTAGACCATCCGCCTCAGTACCATGGAGTGAAGACTTAGTAGTGCCGGACACAGCGGGAGCAGCATACTGAGAGGTGTTTAGATTCAGTAGTGCTGGACTCAGCAGGAGCAACATACTGAAAGAGTCAGTAGAAGTGGACTCAGCAGGAGCAGTTCACTGAACTCAGAGTTGACCTTCAGTAGAGTTGGACTCAGCAGGAGTATATAACTGAACCCCAGGTCAGACTCAGCAACGGCCTGACAATCTCCTTGATTGTTAGAAGGTTCCCATTGTTAAATCAGTAGAGTTGTCCGAGGTTGTACACATCAAAGAAGTCAGATTCAATATCTGCCTTTAAGTTTGAATGTCTCAACAACTTTCTACACCTCGACCAATGACAAGCAACCAGCTGTCAAAGTTCTGGTAAAAAGCTGCAAGTCAACTACTTTCATGAAAAAGAGGGTAGACTCTGCACGATTTCTAAAAGAGCCGTTAGCTACCCAAAGAGAGTGACACGTGGATAGTTCGTCTCCAACGGATCTATCCATAGCTCACCTCTATAAATAGAGGGAAAATCAAATCGAAGAAGATATGGAACAACAATGATATATGAGCATTGAACGAACAAGAACACAAGCTTTCCTCAAGAACTTTAGAGAAATACTCAGCGCGAAAGACGACTACACTGCTCTAGGGAACCAAGCTTATTAGAATCAAAGCCTCTAGCATCCAAGTGATAGAACACGAACCCAGAGAGATTATTCCTCATTGTTCTTCGCTCTAGAAGCCTCTTCTTGTTCCCTTTCCCTCTAACCTAAACTCCACTGATATATCCATAGCTTAGAATCAAAGGAGTTCATATTTTGAACTGTTCTTATTGTAAAGAACTCATTCACTATTGGAGAATCCTTCAAACACTTTTGTTTGAATCTTGTAAACTGGGACTTGCTCAGTATAATCTTCAAGGCCGTGTTTGTCCAGTGCACAAACCAACTGAGACTAACTCAGTATAATTAAATAGCCTCCTGATCTTTTCGGGACAGTGGGCGTAGGATTGTTGATATCTGAACCACATTAAAATCGCTGTGTTCATTTATTGTTGCATTGATTTACTGTTCATACTGAAAACCATTCACAAAATCATACAACAGAGTTTCAGAAAAGCTTAACTAAGTGCACTAACCTACTGAAACAAGTTTTCATAAAAATGTTTTCACTCAACTGAATTGGGCCTACACTATTCCGCACGCTACTAAACTCTTACTGAACAATACTGATTTCTGACATCAGTCAGCTAGCAGGCCTCAGTATAGTCAGTCACTTTGTCCACTCGATCCAGAACAACTTGCCTGGTCTACTGAATTTATTCAGCAGACAATCTCCGTAGTCAGACTTTTCGCGTTTTAAGTTGAGAAAGTTTTCAGCTGTAAACCTGAACATTTACCTCGAGACCAACATTATGTTATTATTTGAACACACAATTCTGAAATCCGCAAGAATCAAACACACACACATGACAGAATAACGTGAGTGAGAGAAGAGAGGCCAACGTGGTCGTTTTTTCTTCTCCAGTTCATCGTCCATCCTAAGGAAAAACAGGCATTAGGACACAAAGTAGAAGATCTTGTACACGAGCAAATCAAAGTGCGGCTTAAGGAAGCATGTATCGAATTCCTACTCCTTCACAGAGTTCCTGCAATTGCTATTGGAGATTTACATTTATCATTTCATGATTTTGTTTTAGTACTCAAAGACGTTTTATATGTGTTTGAGTTTAGGCGAAACATTATTTCTATTTCAAAACTTTAATATTATGGATGACTATAAATCAAGTTAATGTTCCTATCATGAAAGACGGTGATTTCATCTGTAGTGGCCCATTAAACGGATCTTCATATACTATCACTTGCAAACCGCGTATTTATGCTAATGTTGCTTCCTCATCACCGAACCCTAAGAAGATGAAGAATCTTCTAAGGAGAATCAAACCTATCTATGGCATATGAGACTGGGTCACATTAATTTGAATAGGATCCAAAGGTTGGTGAACAAGGGATCATTAGAGTCTCTCTAAGTTGAACCATTTCCAACCTTCGAATTATGCTTAGAGGGAAAGATGTTGACTAAGACTTTCAAAGCAAAGAGTAATAGAGCCATAGAAGTGTTAGGTTTGAATCAGAGTCTAAATTAGAGACCGAACTTGAATGATGCCTCATGGCTAATGAAGAAACTGAGGTAAATTCTATATGCTCTTTGTAGGGAAAAATGAGTCAGTAGACGGAGGAAATTGTTAGGAGATGATTTTGTACCTCTGATACTGAGTAATTGTTGTATAAATGTTTTAAGGATGAATTGAAGATCTCAAAACCCCTGAGTGTGTGATGAACCGACATGATGTAATAGGCTAGACCTGCTTTGATCTTTCTAGATTAGTTTGTCTATGAAGGATAATTGATGGTTAGAAACGCTACCTTCCTCCTTCGTATGTTGTCGCGGCTTTGATTGTTGCTCCTGTGTTAGATCTTCTGATCTGTGTCCCGGCCTTTTTCTTCCTCTGGGTGGTCAGAGAACTGAAGAAAATAAATAACTGTCTCTCTCTCTAACTCGCGTGCGTGCGTGAGTATTTGTGAGTGTGTGTAATCTGTTTCTGAACAGATACTAATATATATATGCTTCAAAAGCCAATATAATATTAATATATTTATAACCCATTAATTTAATTATATTTCTAATAGGCTTCCACATAACCAACACTTAATATAATTAATTAATTTACTGAGCTACTAATATTTATCAATTAATTGGCCCAGCCAATTAATTCCAGATAAATAACATTATTAAATAATGTAAAAAATACATTAATCCATTAATAATGATTTCTGAGAGACAATAAATAACTAGGCAACTAATTGGGCCAGATCAGGGGTCCAATACAAGAAACAAAGTTGGGCCTCAAATTAATTAATTATCCATGCTCAGCCCAGACCAAAATTAATTAATAAACACAGATTCATTCCACTAGAGAATCCGTGCTGACTTACCTATTTATCCCAAATTGAGCAAGGGCTTGTATTTAAGACTTAATCGATCTCCGTATTTAAGATAGAAATATCCGTTAATTAATTAAGCTCACTGACAGCTTAAATTAATTAACATCTTATATTCCTGAGTAGTACCACTCGACCTTATTAACACACCTGAACTTAATCAACCGATCGGGTTTAGTGTGCTAATCCTTTCGAGTTCCTCAGGGGATATTATCAACCCATTTTACTAGGATACGGCTGTAAGATACAGACAACCAGCTTGAGCCACTAATAACTACTAACACCCAAGATACGTAGATCCGGTTGCGATGACGTTCACCATAGTAGGTCAAAGTGATAGATAGCCAAATGCACTCAGTTGAAGTCTTACCAAGCTTAAAACCAACTAAGTCACCGAGATCTTGGTTCTCCACTAAGGTCAGTTAGGAGAATACATCTCACTGTGATCCGTCAATACACTACCTTAAGTGTACCAGTAAAGTCAAGCAGCTAAGACAATCCACTTCTTATCTAAATTGCAGCTTAAACCGACAACTTATCCTTAAGTTGTCTCAGCTGTGATAACTGTTTATATCTTGTCAGTTCAACCAATTTGTGTTGTCTTCTGTGATACCCGACACACCACACAAATCTAACTTTTATACATGATAAAGGATAACATGTGCAAATATACATATTTATCAGATAGGAGAATGAAACAGTGGTAAGGACAAAAACACATTGTATACAAGAATAAAAAGTGATTCCAGTATACAAAATCCCAACAATTCTCCCACTTATACTAAAGCAAACTTTTAGTATACAATATGTCAGTTCTAGGTACAAACTAGTATTTAGCTGCAAATCCTATCTATCACTCCTCTTCTCCCATTTATACAAAAGTTTCTGCAGTTCTAAGTGGGGGGGCATCTCTACCAGTCCTAAGCCACAAACATGCTTCTCGTAAGCCGGAATTGGTAAGCTCTTTGTGAATGGATCAACTATGTTGTCTTCAGTTCCAATCTTTTCTATGAGTACGTCGCCTCGATTTACGAATTCTCGTATAATGTGGTACTTCCTGTCTATGTGTTTAGACGCCTTGTGAGATCTAGGTTCCTTAGAATTTGCCACTGCACCCGCATTATCACAATAAATCGTGATTGCTTTAGGCGAATTCTGAACAATATCAAGATCTTGGAGAAAATTCTTGAGCCAACCTGCCTCTTTTGAGGCTTCTGAAGCAGCCACATACTCTGCTTCCATTGTTGAGTCCGCAATGCATTTCTGCTTTGCACTCCTCCATGAAATGGCTCCACCTCCCAAGGTAAACACATAACGAGAGGTCGACTTCTTCTCGTCTCTGTCAGCCTAGAAATCCGAGTCCGTATAACCCAAAGGCACTAGACTGTCTGACTGGTAAACAATTCTATAATCTCTAGTCCGTTTAAGGTACTTGAGAATATTTTTAACCGCAGTCCAGTGCGCTTGTCCAGGATTAGACTGATATCTTGAGACCATGCCTACAACATATGAGATATCTGGTCTCGTACAAAGCATTGCATACATGAGACTACCGACATTGGAAGCATATGGTACTAGTCTCATACTTTCTATCTCTTCAGGCGTTTTAGGGCATTGATTCTTGGATAGAAAAATGCCATGTCTGAAAGGTACCGAACCTCTCTTGGCATTTTGCATGCTGAAACGAACAATAACAGTATCAATGTAGGATGCTTGTGACAAGCTTAACATCCTTTCATGGCGATCTCGTATAACCTTGATCTTCACCTAAGTCCTTCATTTGAAACTGCTCGGATAACCATGTCTTTACGTCTGATAACACTTCAACATTGTTGCCAATGAGAAGGATGTCATCTACGTAAAGTGCAAGAAACACCACTGTTCCATTAACACTGATACGGTACACGCACACCTCGTTAGGACAGGATACAAAACCATAGGATTTGACTACCTCGTCAAAACGCTGGTGCCATAACCGGGAAGCTTGCTTAAGTCCATAAATAGACTTCTTAAGCTTCCAAACTAGATGCTCTTCGCCCTCTTTCACATAACCATCTGGTTGTTTCATATAGATGTCTCTACCTTTTTCAAGGTGCCCATTTAAGAATGCGGTCTTGACATCCATTTGCCATATCTCTAGGTTCATGTGAGCTGCTATGGCAAGGAGAATCCTAATAGACTTGATCATTGCTACAGCCGAGAAGGTCTCTTCATAATCGAAACCTTCTTTCTGGGTAAAACCCTTTGCCACTAGCCTGGCCTTAAATACCATGATCTCTCCATTCGATCCTCTCTTTCTTTTGTATACCCACTTACTACCAATAGCCTTATAGCCTTCATGTAGTTCAGTGATCTCGTATACATCCATATCAGTTATGGACTTAAATTCTGAGTCCATGGCGATTCTCCATGAATCTGCATCTATGTCCCCCACTGCTTCATTGTAAGTCCAGGGATCCACGGTGTCTTGTTCATCTACCGGGAGATGGTCAGAAGTCTCCCCAGTGAACATATACCGATCAGGTGTAAATATCACCCTCCCACTACGTCGGAGTTGTGTTAATAGATTGTGCAGTTGCTTGTGGAGCTCTATCTTGCACAATTAGCTCTGTGAGTGGATCTCGATCACCTTGTAATTCCTCAAGGATGATCTCGACTCGAGACTTATGATTACTAGTATAATCGTCCTCTAAGAACCGAGCATTGGTGCTAACCACGATTTTCTGTTGTTTAGGATCATAAAAATAACCACCCTTCGTTTCCTTCGGATATCCTATGAACAACATAACCTCTGAACGTGAATCCAACTTGTCGGCCTGTTTATTCAACACATAAGCAGGACACCCCCAAATCTTTATGTGGTGCATACTGGGCTTGTGCCCGCTCCACAACTTGACTAGAGTCGTGTTAACCAACTTGGATGGCACACGGTTCAGCAAGTATGCTGCAGTCTCTAGGGCATATCCCCAAAAGGAAACTGGCAAAGTTGTATAACTCATCATCGACCGAACCATCTCTAGGAGACTTCGGTTCCTTCTCTCTGACACACCATTCTGTCGTGCCCGGTGCTGTCAGTTGGGATGTAATCCCACATTCTATCAAGTAGTCCTTGAACTCGTTGGATAGGTATTCCCCACCACGATCAGATCGCAGTGTTTTGATTTCTTTACCTAACTTCTTCTCCACTTCTGCCTTGAATTCCTTAAAGGCTTCAAAGCAATCCGACTTGTGGCGAAGAAGGTAAACATATCCATACCTCGAGTAATCGTCAGTAAATGTGATGAAGTACTCATACCCTCCACGAGCTTGTGTAGACATAGGTCCACACAAGTCAGAATGTATCAAACGTAATGCTTCTGTGGCTCTATAACCCTTTGCCTTAAAAGGCCTAGTCACCATCTTACCTTCCAAGAAGGATTCGCAAGTTGGAAATGGTTCAACTTGGAGAGACTCCAATGATCCATATTTCACCGACCTTTGGATCCTATTTAGATTGATGTGACTTAGTCTTAAGTGCCATAGATAAGTTTTGGTTTACCTTAGAAGATTCTTTCCTCTTCTTATGATTTAATGATGAGAAAGCAACATTAACAGATGTACATGGATTAGACATAATAGTATATAGAGATCCATTTAAAGTCCCATTGCAGATAAGATCTTTCCCTTTTGAAATCGAAATTCGATCAACAAAAACAGATCTATAACCATCCACAATAAAAAGTTTTGAAACAAAAATAATGTTTCGCCTAAACTCAGGCACCAATAAAACATCTCTTAATACTAAAATAGAGTCTAAAATAGATAAATGTAAATCTCCTATGGCAATAGCTGGAACTCGCGATCCATTGCCCATGGAAACCACCACCTCGCCATCAGCCAGAACCCTTTTCTGCAGAAACCCCTGCAAGGTGTAACAAACATGATCAGTTGCTCCGGAATCTACTACCCATTCATGGGTAGATGTGGAAACAAGCACAATTTCAGTTACTAAGGCGATGCGTGTACCTTTCTGTTTTGCCTTGAAGTCGGGACATTCAGTCTTCCAATGTCCAACCTTACCACACTTGAAACACTTCCCCTTAGGTTTTTGAACCCCTGCAGTGGCTGCTAACTTCGTGCTCCCACTATTCTTCTTGACATTCGTAGCCTTCTTGCCCTTTTTCTGGAATCTACCCTTCGGAGGGTTCCTTGAGCTGCTAGTAGTGTTCAAGATTTGGGTTCCTTTACCTTTAGTCTGACCCATGATTCCTTCTGTAGTAATTAACTCACTCGAAAGTTCATTCAGAGTGTAGTCTTTCCTTGACATCACTACATTTAGGCGGAAATTCTCATATGACTTAGGTAGTGAATGTAGAATGACGTCTATCTTGATGCCAAGATCCAAGACACTACCAACTTTTGCAAGCCGATCTAGCAGGTCGATCATATGTAAAACATGATCCTGCACAGATGCACCTTCAGCCATTCTGCAGGTAGTAACCTACCTCAAAAGATGAAATCTCTGAGATCTGTCGGTCTCACCGAACTTTTCAGCCATGGAATCCCATATCACTCCCGCATGAGGCGTGTTTACATACTGTGAAACAAGAGAATCAACCATAGTGGATAAATGACAAAAGGAGTCTTGTCATTATCCTCTATCCACTTTTCAGATTCCCTTATCTGCTCCTCGGTCGCCTCTTCTTCGGGGAGTTCAGGTTCAGGGGTACTGAGAACATACAAGATCTTCTCATTTTGGAACATTAGTGTAAGGTTTCTCCTCCACTCTTTAAAATTGTCAACACCCTTTAAGGGTCGGCTCATAAGACCATTAACAACAGCTTGAACTGACATATCTGAAAAATAATTAAAAATAAAGCATGTAAGGAAAAATTATTTGCACATAATTCGTAATTAACGATCATTGTAACCTTTTGACAAAACAATGATGTTAAAAACCTCGAACCGCTCTAGGAATTCCACTAGCAAGCCACGCAGGTGGACGTTTACTAGCGTAACCCTAAACCAAGCTATTTACCTAGCTCTTTAATTCCAATCCACGTCTAGGTTCTTAAGACAAATGAAATTAATAGTTCGATATACTGGACCATGTCACTATTAAAAAGCGGGAAGGGACTTAGAGGGAAGTGAATCGTACCTGCGGTGACATCTAAGCATTGACCATTAATTTGACCAAAATAGAATCAAATTCTCGAAATTGACATACTTACTCGAACCATGCCGCATTCAATTTGATCTAATTAGCCATCCTATTTAATTATTATCTTCTAGAGTACTCGTGTTTACTAGGCACGCAAGCCACGCAGGTGGACGTTTACGGCTTCGCTCCCACTACTCAATAATAATCAAATATTATTTTTGGAAAACTCATCTCACAAAACTAGTAGCTCAAAGATGCAAGCAAGCCACGCAGGTGGACGTTTACTCACATAATCTTACTACTTTTGTGTAGAGTCCAATTAATGGAGGTCCAATTAAGTGTATAATATCCAAATTAATGGAATCTAATTAAACATTTAATTTAATATTGCTTAGTCTTTTTTATCAAAAGGTTGTTACGAATCATGCATATCCACATAATTCCTAAAGCATGCAATTTCTAAGCGCACATAATAAAACGTGCTCGCGAAAAATAAAACATGCTTTAATAACGACATAAATCCTATTTACATGCTTTTCTAAGCGCAATTAATCACATAATCGCATGCTAAAGCATAATAAAAAAATAAAAATGCAAATAGGAAATTTAAAGTCGTTATCGGGCTTTAAAACACGTAATCCCTAACTATTACATTGCCCGATCAAAATACAGATCTTCGAAATCTTCAAAATCTTCGAATCTGGAAACTCCATCGAAAACTGCATCAAAAACTATTGTTTCCACGTCATCAGGTGGTCTGCCACGTGGCAGACACGCGGACAGTGAGTCAGCAAGGGCTGATGTGGCGCACCACGTCAGCTTCGTCTTCTCCATGAAATCACGCCGCCACCACCGGAAAAATGTCGTTCCGGCCTGTCCCTTTGCCTCGCCGTTGTCTGGCGAGGCTACGCCGCCGAGATTGCGGCCTGAAGCCGGCCGCCGCGCCGTAATTCGCTGCTGGAAAAACAGCGCGCGGCAGCGTTCGTGCGCGCGCCGCCGCGCATCCCATGACCGTCCTCCAACCTCCTCCGCCGTCTACAGATCTCCCTAACGTAACCCAAACGTCGGATCGCAGCTCAAACGCCGCGAGGAGGCGCCGACGTGAAGGTTTCTGAGCGATAAATCGCGCCTCGGCCGCCGCCACCTTCGCCGCCCGAATTCTCCCTTTTCGAGCCGCGATTCGATCAATTGAAAGAGGGGAAACGTAATTGGAACACTCACGACCACCGGGTAACAGATTCCGGCCGAGATTAGTTCCTCAATTTCCCGAATTTCAAACGATTCGCCGGAATGAATTCATAACAAGCAGCCAACTTCAGACGTTAATTTCGATCGCATCCGGGATCAGATGATCCCTTACAACCTATCGACGCGAAGCTCGTAAGACGAGGATTCCAGAGGTTCAACCCGATCGTCGACAAACATCAGACCCGACGGGAATCTCCGCTGCAAGATGCGGCAGAACCCTAGAAAACTAGGGCTTTCGCTGCGAAAATCAAATTCTTCTTCATCTCATTTTTTGTGCCTCCCGGACCAATTACAGTACAAAAATAGTACAATCACATAACAAATAGGTCCTATCATCAACTCGTGAATTTTTCTCACGAGAAAAACGTTAACGGGGTCAAAACAGTGGCTCGCAGGCCGCCCCAAACACGAAAATAGCCCGATAACGATGAAATAAAACCTAATTATACATCTAACAACAACAATCAGAGCCTAAACCAGGCTCTGATACAAATTGAAGGATAATTGATGGTTAGAAACGCTACATTCCTCCTTCGTATGTTGTCGCGGCTTTGATTGTTGCTCCTGTGTTAGATCTTCTGATCTGTGTCCCGGCCTTTTTCTTCCTCTGGGTGGTCAGAGAACTGAAGAAAATAAATAACTGTCTCTCTCTCTAACTCGCGTGCGTGCGTGAGTATTTGTGAGTGTGTGTAATCTGTTTCTGAACAGAATACTAATATATATAAGCTTCAAAAGCCAATATAATATTAATATATTTGTAACCCATTAATTTAATTATATTTCTAATGGGCTTCCACATAACCAGCCCTTAATATAATTAATTAATTTACTGGGCTACTAATATTTATCAATTAATTGGCCCAACCAATAAATTACAGATAAATAATATTATTAAATAATATAAAAAATACATTAATCCATTAATCCATTAATAATGATTTCTGAGAGACAATAAATAACTAGGCAACTAATTGGGCCAGATCAGGGATCCAATACAAGAAATAAAGTTGGGCCTCAAATTAATTAATTATCCATGCTCAGCCCAGAGTAAAATTAATTAATAAACACAGATTCATTCCACTAGACAATTCGTGCTGACTTACCCCTTTATCCCAAATTGAGCAAGAGCTTGTATTTAAGACTTAATCGATCTCCGTATTTAAGATAGAAATATCCGTTAATTAATTAAACTCACTGACAACTTAAATTAATTAACATCTTATATTCCTGAGTAGTACCACTCGACCTTATTAACACACCTGAACTCAATCAACCGGTCGGGTTTAGTGTTCTAATCCTTTTGTGTTCCTCAGGGGATATTATCAACCCATTTTAGTATGATACGGCTGCAAGATACAGACAACCAACCTGAGCCACAAATAACTACTAACACCCAAGATACATAGATCCGGTCGCAATGACGTTCACCATAGTAGGTCAAAGTGATAGATAGCCAAATGCACTCAGCTGAAGTCTTACCAAGCTTAAGACCAGCTAAGTCACCGAGATCTTGGTTCTCCACTAAGGTCAGTTAGAAGAACACATCTCACTGTGATCCGTCAATACACCACCTTAAGTGTACCAGTAAAGACAAGCAGCTAAGACAAGCCACTTCTTATCTAAACTGCAGCTTAAACCGACAACTTATCCTTAAGTTGTCTCAGCTGTGATAACTGTTTATATCTTGTCAGTTCAACCAATTTGTGTTGTCTTCTGTGATACCCGACACACCACACAAATCTAACTTTTATACAAGATAAAGGATAACATGTGCAAATATACATATTTATCAGATAGGAGAATGAAACAGTGGTAAGGACAAAAACACATTGTATACAAGCATAAAAAGTGCTTTCAGTATACAAAATCCTAACAGTCTAAGTCCTGTAAGGGGTAAATTGTTGGATTGAACTTCAGTAGAGAAGTTAAGGTTCCAGAACCCCATGTCTGCTATCGGTTCAGTAGAGCTCTATTTTTATTAGAGCTCAGTAGTTTGTCTTCAAGTCAGTAGCTGGAAGCACTCAATAGAAGATCACTCTTCAGCTGACTCAGGAAGAAGACTCAGTATGATCATCCGTGATCTACTGAATGAGCTGCAACTTAGTTGCAAACC
Source organism: Lavandula angustifolia (assembly GCA_028984105.1). NCBI lineage: Eukaryota > Viridiplantae > Streptophyta > Magnoliopsida > Lamiales > Lamiaceae > Lavandula > Lavandula angustifolia. The sequence continues at coordinate 12,913,635 of CM054817.1, forward strand.
GTACAAGGGAAATCGACAGCCTGACCTTGTCACTCGGATATCAATAGAGGAACACTTAGTGTTTGAGGTTCAGAGGAAGTCAACTCAGCTAGAAGACTGATGTCTGATAAGTCTCACATACCACCATACCTCGACCAATGAGAAGCAAGCTAAGCTTACCTTCTCTAACACAAAAGTTGCTCTCATACACAGAAAGCCAACTACCCTCTACAGCGACATTCAAATTATATGGTCGTTTTCCTTGGTGTCTTGTGGCAAGTGGCATGGCCCCCTCCAACGGATCTATGCATGGGTCACAACTATATAAAGAGATCATCTTCAAGAATTGAAGATAACGAAGTTCAAAATATAAATCTCAAGATTGATCTTGATAAAGAGGGAGTATTTGTTAACTGAACTGATTATCGTGTTATTATTGGCTCATTGTCATATTTAACTGCTAGCAGACCTGATATAACCTATGTTGTAGGTGTATGTGTGAGGTTTCAGGCAAATCCCAGGCTAAGTCATATCGACTCAGCAAAAAAGATTCTCTGATACCTGAAAGGAACACCTGATGTTAGGTTATGGTATCCTGCTGATGATAATCTTGAACTAATTGGTTATTCTGATGCTGATTATGCAGGATGTCGAATCGATAGGAAATCGACTTCAGGAACATATCAGTTCCTAGGAAGAAAGCTAATATTGTGGTTTTCAAAGAAACAACACTCAGTAGCTATGTCCACTACTAAAGTTGAATATATGGTTGCCGGAAGCTATTGCTTCCAGATCCTATGGCTGCGACAACAACTGAGAGATTATGATATCTATCAAGATGAAATGCCAATCTACTACGACAGTACCAGTGCTGTTGCAATCACTCAGAATCTTGTTCTTCATACAAGATGCAAGCACGTGGACAAACGTCACCATTTCATCCGAGACCATGTCGAGAAGAAAGAGATCAGAATGGAGAAAATTCATACTGATAAGAAAAGGGCCGACATACTGACCAAACCTCTAGCTGAGACCAGATTCAACGAACTCTCAGTAGAACTAGGTCTACTGGATCCTACTGACTCAGTTTAGTAAAACGATCACGAAAGTACTGCGTAAGGGGGGAACTTACTCTCAGTACTACTGAAATACTCAGTGTCTACACAATGGTATCAGCTGACTACTATGTTCCGCTGACAGGTTATGAGTATTTATACAGCATATCGTATTCAACATGTCATTGCATTTATTTTCCACCATTAATCTTCCTAAGATATTATTAATTAAAAATATTTTCATTATAAGCACGGCACTCCATATGTTGACTGCGGTGCATTAAATGCATGTCATCTCACCTTACTTTTTAGATAATATATACGTAAGTCGAGATTATAAGCGGCACAGCAATCATAATCTCTTATAAGATTAAATCTCGGCCGTCTATGTTTCAAATTCAATTTAATCTCAACCACATGCTGAATAAACTGTTCATATTCATATGATATATATATATATATATATATATATATATATATATATATATATATATATATATATATATATATATATATATATATGCACGTATCTATGATCAAAAACTACTTTACGCTGTTATCGAAATTCTTAGTGCTCTGCAATCTAAGTGCATACAAAATCTACTGCATTCTAGCACTATAATCTTCGGTAAATTTCTTAAACTTTATCTGCAATGTAACTTACTTACTCTATTTTCGAGTGCTAACACTTGTTTTGCAGATTCAGTATATTCAATACTGTTAGGATATGTGATGTCCAACATGCTTCTAGCTGCGTGGTGTTGGGCTGTGTGATGCCCGATGCCACGCCCCTACATGGTAGAGCAGCGTTCGAACTGTAACCGGGGCGCTGACTGCTATGCAATGAGGAATGAAAGTTGCACCCTCACCACCAACAATTGTTTTTGGCATAGTAGTAAGCGTTTGAGGTCCAACAGTTGGTATCAGAGCAGGTCACGGGTTCGAATCACCTTGAGCACGCTGCAGTTGGCAGGTGTTGGGGGGGGGGCGATTGTTGGGATATGTCATGCCCAAAATCCTTCTAGCTGAGCGGTGTTGGGCTATATGATGCCTGACGCCACGCCCTTACGTGGCGGAGCAGCTTTCGAACTGTAACCATGACGCTGGCTGCTATGCAATGAGGAATAAAAGTTGCGCCCTCACTACCAGCAATTTTTCTTGGCATAGTGGTAAGCGCTTGAGGTCCAACAAATAGCGAGTTCTCCAAGTAATAAAGTGTTGATTGCGTCTGACATGGAGGAGATCATTAGCAACAAGAGAGTCTGGTTCGAGCCAACACTCGCCTTCCGATCATGTGAAGTAGACTGCATGGAGCCGATCTTCAATGCTCTTCAGTCTTCAGGCCTATAGAGCATGCTCTCTAGGGTTCCTCTTCACTGCCTCCCCAGACAGGTCACGGAATTCTACATGAATCTTCGCTAGAATGAAGATCATCAGGACATTTTTTGCATCTCCTACCAGCAAGAAACGAGTAATAATAGTTGGGAAGCGAAGATAGCCGATATTGATGTTGCTGAGTATCTTCAACAAAGCTTCCATCTTCCCCCAACAAGGGCATATCTTTTATTGGATATAAGGAGACATCTATAAACAAGTACCTCTTCCAATTTAGCGGGAAAGGGTTAATCTCATATTGACCAGCTCCGCCGGATTATACGACCAACTCTCTTGGGTCAGGATCCAGACTATGATGGTGATAGTAGATGGATGTTGGGAGATGATTCAGTAGCATAGTGCTAGTAGATTTGAATGATCCCAAGACCCTAATTTGAATGGTGAACCATTATGTTGTAATTGTATTGCCTCTGTCTCTGAGAGTTTCAGACTCAGTAGACATTCTTTCAGCATGGTTCAGGCGCTCAGTTCTGTCTGCTGACTTCTCAGTAGACTATCAGCCTCAGTACCATGGAGTAAAGACTCAGTAGTGCTTGGACTCGGCGGGAGCATACATGCGAGAGGCGTGAAGACTCGGTAGTCTTTGGACTCGGCGGGAGCAAGATATGCGAAAGGAGTCAGTGGAACTGGACTCAGTAGGAGCAGTTCACTGAACTCAGAGTTGACCTTCAGTAGAGTTGGACTCAGCAGGAGCATACTACTGGACCAAGGTCAGACTCAACAACGGTCAGACAGTCTCTTGACTGTCAGTGATCTTATAAGTCAAATCAGTAGAGTCATACGAGGTTCAGAGAAGTCAGCTTCAGATCTGCCTTGAAGTCTGTTTGTCTCAACTACTTTCTAGCAGATTTCTTTGAAAGAGCCGCTAGCTACTCAAAAGAGAGTGACACATGGACCATCGTCTCCAACGGATCTTTCCATGACACTTCTCTATAAATAGAGGGAAGAATTCAAATCGAAGCTCACCTAGAAATCAAGAACACACACGAGCGATTACGAGCAAAATTCAAACTGACTCAAGTTTTCCGCAAGAACTCCAAAGAAAACCTTCAAGCGAAAGGCGACATTCTTGCTCAGAGGGAACCAAGCTGAATTAGATTCATAGCCTCTAGTATCCAAGCGATTGAACACGAACCCAGAGTTTATACCTCACTGTTCGTAGCTCTAGAAGCTTCATTCTCGTTCCCTTCCCTCTAACATAAGCTCAGCTGACCATATCTATAGCTTAGATCGAAGGAGTTCATCCCTGAATTGTTCTTTATTGTAAAGAACTCTTTCATAGTTGGAGAGTTTGTCAAATGCTTTAGTTTGATCCTTGTAAATTGAGACTTGCTCAGTATAATCTTCAGGACCAGTGTTTGTCCAGTGAACAAATCGACAGAGACTAACTCAGTATAATAAAATAGCCTCCTGATCTTTTCGGGACAGTGGACGTATGATTGTTTGATATCCGAACCACTTTAAAAATCGTTGTGTTCTGTGTGCTCTGTTTTACTGTTGCATTGATTTATGTTCTTACTAAAAATATCTTTCAAAATCATTCAATTGTGTTTCAGCAAAGCTTAAAAGATTGCACTAATATACTGAAACAGTTTTAATAAAAATGTTTTCTAACTCAACTGAACTGGGCCTACACATTTCCGCACTCTACTGAACTTTTACTGAATGGTACTGAATTCTGAGTTCAGTCAGCTAGCATGCCTCAGTATAGTCAGTCACTCTGCCACGCGATTCAGAACAGCTTATTAGGTATACTGAACTTGTTCAGCAAGGCACTCTCCTGAAAAGGACTGTTCACGTTTTTAAGTTGAGAAAGTTTTCAAGTGTATTCACCTCCCCCCCCCCCTCTACACCTAAACGTTTATCTCGGGACCAACAATGGAGTGCAGGTCAACTGGAGTGAGTTCTTCCTTACATAATCCAAGGCTCAGTTCAAGAAATTTGTGCCGAATGAGGATAGGACCTCATTGCAACTAATCCCTAAGGGGAAACTTCTCTATGGCAGCAAGATTTCTATCCTAATCGAGGATTACTGCCAAGGAAGAGTGGCCTTCGCTGATGCGTTCCTCTATGACAAGAAAAATGTAAAATTCTTGAACGCAACAGCAACTGAGAAATCTATAGGGTGCATACTTCACCACAAGTGTCCCGCACCGTCCACTCAAGACCCCCGCCCTACTTAGCAGAAGAAAAGAAAGCTACTGAAGAAGGCTGAACCATCAATAGTTATTCATGAGTAGATGCGTCTCAGATTCATCGAATGGGATCTTCGAGATGAGACCATCGACATAAGAACTGTCCCTATACTGATGTTGGAGGAGCAGACGTTGAGAGAAGAGATTGGCAATGAAGAGTCATCAGATATCGCATCTATGGACAATCTGCGCTCAGCGATGCTCATGCTCCTGAGTCTGAAGGGCACAACTGAACAGTCTACTCAGCCCTAGACTCAACTTGACTCAGATTTTGATGAGTCACCAAAGCATGCGGACCAGGGAGGATTTACTGAGGGAAAATCTCCCAGAGATGATGAATCACCACCTCCACCGCCTTCATCTGGTGCCATCATCTCAGCACCGTCTATGACTCAGACGCAACCAAAACAATCCAGTTATCATGTTGTTGAGATCAAAGACGTATATGTGGCGTCTATAAACAGGTGCCTTAAGCGCCAAGGTCGCAAGAATCGTCTTCTCGCCAAAGACATGAACTTAAAATGGAGCCGATCTACTGAGGCTCAGACCCAGAAGCAGGGCGACCTGACTGCTGAAGTGCAGAGGATCAGTACTTCTACTGCTCTAGATACTGAAGAGATCCTCCGTCATGCACTTAACGCTCAGATGATTGATCTGAACGCTCAATTTCAGCAAATTCTGCAGTCTCAGGCCGATACATTTTTTGATAAAATGGTTACTGCATTGGATCAGGTGCTCGATGTCATTGAAGCGTAATAAGCTAACCACCGAGAGTGTATCTAAAGAACTCGTGGAACAGCACAATGCTGGCCTGGCTATTAAGAATGAAGCTACTGAAATAGTTGAAGCCTACCTGACACAGCTCGAAGCTACCAAATCTGAAGTACTCCAATTGGCTCAGTCAGAGCATGATAAGCATTGGAATGAGTACACTGATGCCATTCAGGACATTGAGGCCAAGATTGACACGATCAAACTTTCATTATCAAGGCTTACTGAGAAGGTTACTACCTTGGCAAGTCAATTAGATGATGCCAAAAAGGGGGAAGGAAGTAGGAGGAAACAACTACTAACCCTCATTAAGATTGTAGAGGCAGGAACCAGCAAGATAGTGGAGAAGGGGAAAGGGTCAGGAGAACCCACTGAGGCAGCAGTCACCGAAGTAGCTGAGTTCTTAGAAGAACTGTTAGAAGAGCCAATTCGCTCAGCTACTAAAGGAAAAGCCTTAGCCCCTCACAGTCCTCCTAAGATAAAGAAGCTAAAATTCCAAACGCCAGAAGAACAGATCACATATGATGAGAAAATGGCTAAGGAATTACAAGCTCAGGTCAGGTGGAAGGACAGACAAAAGCAAAGAAGAAGGGCATACAGATAAGATCTCAAGTTCTTAAAAAGACAATAATCTGTAGTGCCCAGACAATCCAAGGCTCAATCGTCCAAAGAAAAGTTTACTGAGAAGGAGCCTGAAGCTTCCAAGTCTAAGTCCAAGTCCTCTGAACCGTTTGATGCTGAAGCTGTAACTGAATTTGAGCAGACTATCCCCTCTACTGAACTGTTTAAGAAACAAGAAGCTGAAATGAAAAAGATATGGGATGCATGCGAAAGAGGCTTGGACATGACTATTGAGGCTCGACAAATTCAAGCTGCAAAGGAGAGGATAAGATTAGCAGACCTTAAGGCCATCAGACAGAGAACTCAGAAGAAAGCAAAGGAAAGAATCTCTGAGAAAGATAGGAGTGTCCCTACAACTTCTAAGTTTTCAGATGCAGGGGAAACAACATTAAAAGGATCATTATCCAAGGGCTGACCAGTGGGTCCCCTAAAAGATTAATCAAAAGTGGGAGCAGATCAATGTTGACTTTATCAAGAGCTATTACATCTGGAAGTCAGTAAGTGAGCAAACTGACCCAGACAATATCTTCAAAGAACTCTTGATGATTTCATAACCTGAAGTATATGCTGAAATCCTGATCACTCTCCAATAGTCAGGTAATATTCTCAAGGCACCTGAATTCAGAACTCTCCCTCCTCCTTGCACTCTTGAAGGAAATATCTGCACCAAGGAGATTGAGGATGAGATCAAATTCGCCGTTGTAAGAAAAGGGCTAAGCTTGAATGATGCTGAAGATCAAGAAGAGATCAGAAAGCTGAGAAGAAGAGTCTACAAACTTACGGTCTTGATCTTTCAGAGAAGAAATCTGCTGACTTCAATGCACGACTGCAACAATTCAGGAAGTCCAATTGATTTTCTTTTGCTTTGTGTATAGCTTTGATAGTCTTGTGATAGAATAGAATTTCTTATACATGTAATCCCTCCAATTATATATGAAATTCTACTTCTTTTGGCCTCCGACACTACTCATTGTCACCTGGCTATGTTCTTATATTTCAACACTACTGATCACCTCAGTGATCAGAAAACACACACATGTTACTTATCTCTGTGTTTGTCCCTCGGTGCTTAATTGAATCTGGCTCTGATACCATCTTATGTAATAGGGGGAAATTATGTTGATAGAAGGATTTTATCTTAGATAAGGGGCAGATAGGGTAGCTCTGATACTATCTTAGATAGGGGTAAGAGAAGACAAGGGGGAAGATTGATGTAAAAGGTTTGTAAAAGGTTTTGACATCAACAAATAGATGAATGATGAACTTTATATAATGTAATAGCTTAGTTGGGTTCAGCATGTTAAAGTTCAGTAGCTGATAGGATTCAGTAGAGCATCTGTCGTTCAGCTGAAGAACTCAGCATCAGGAACTCAGTTGGGAATAATATAACCCACTGAATCTGCAAAGGATTTCGAGCTACGAACTGAGCATCTCAGAAGAATGTTAATTAAGTAAAAGGTCCGATGAATCAGAGGAAGTAAACTCAACATGCTCTTGGAGTTTTAACAAACATCACCTACTCGCTAACCTCGACCAATGAGAAGCTGCCAGCGCTATACCTGCTTCCTAGACTGAAAAAGAGGAAATATCTACAGTAACATTCAAATTGAAGATGGTCGTTTTTCTTGTCATTTTTGACACGTGTCTAGACTCCCTCCAACGGATCTATTCATAAGTCGAGACTATAAATAAAGAAGAGTCTTCATGCAAAGAAGACACTGGGAACAAAGCCTTCAAACGCACAAACACTCTAGCGAACTCAAAGTCGAACCCAGCGAAGAACTTACATACAGAGAGATTCTTTCTAGTTCTTCACTCTAGAGTTTCATTAGTTCACTTTCTCTATTCTAAGCAGTCTTATTGTAATATCATAAGCTTAAAAAAACTCGAAGGAGTTCAGCTTTCTGAATTGTTCTTATTGTAAGAACTTCTTCATAGTTGGAGAAGATCAATCCCTTGTGTTTGAAATTGTAAAGTCACTACGACTATAAGTAGAGTATCTGTCTAGCACACAGATCAACTGAGACTTCTTCAGTATAAGCAAACAAGAACTATATATGTCCAATGCATAGATCAACTGAGACTTGCTCAGTATAAATAAATACAAGAACTCATGCTTTGTTCAGGACAGTGGACGTAGGATCCTGGTATCTGAACCACTTTAAAAATTGCTTGTGTCGATTTACTGTTGCATTGATTATTGTTCATATTGCATAAAACTGACTTTTAATCAATCTACATAAAACGAGTTTTCAAACTGAGATGAACATTTTTTTTGGGTCTTACACTTCCGCACACAAAATTTGATACTAAACGACTGTTCACAGACTGAAGTCAGTAGATAAGACTTAGTAGAAGAATACTCTGCCCACGCGATCTAGAAAGCTAATTTGGCCAATTGACTAGTTCAGTAGCAATATTCAATAGCACTGACTTTCGTGTTTGAGTTGAAATTTGCACTAAGGTGTATTCAACCCCTCCCCCCCCCAACCTGAAGATTTGTCTCTGGACCAACAGCTACTACTGTTATTAATATAAGTTTCTCAGTACCAAGTGTAAGTAATTTGTCAACAACAGTTGGAGCAAGTAATTTGCAGGTATGACATTTAATGATTTGTAGATTATTGATTGTTTATGTCTCATTTATAATTGTTCCTTGAGTTGCATAGGTTTATTGAAAAGGAACCAAATCTCATGTGAATAGAATAGCTACTAAGTGAAGTGAATTGCAGGTATATTGGTATTAACTGAGTAGTTAGCATTAAGAAATTAAGTGATTTGTATGATTGATATATCTCACTATTGTAGGGCAAAGGACATAAGAGAATGTCAAATGCTTACACCCAAGGGAATGCATCGAATGTCAATGCTTTTAGTGTAAGTATATTAACTTATTAAATCAAATATCATTGAATGAGTTTAAATAAATGACTTTACGTGTTTGTTGCAGGTTAAAAGTAGGAACACTCCTACCATTACAACTTCTAATGATGCCTCAAGGCCCTCAAATTTTATACATACTGCTACATCAACCTCGAAACAACCGTTGTATTAAGACCCTTCACTCTATCAACAGTTAATTGGTAGAGTAAGCAAATGGGTTTGACTCAGAATATCAAAATCGATAATGCAAGAATTTCATATGAGTCAGTCTCTTGGTACTGAAGTGATATCTGCAGCACAATTGGAGAGATTGAGGGATGAGAAGAGGAGAACATCAAGCGAGGGAAGAAAAATGAGAAATAGTTGGCTCCTGCAAAGATGGGCACTTTTTCTTAAAAATGCTAATTACTTTATTTTTTTAATCTTTTGTAAACACTAAGATATCATTTCTAGATATGCTTATTACTTTATTTTTTTAATCTTTTGTAAACACTAAGATATCATTTCTAGATATGCTTAATCTTATTTATTTGTGTTATGCTTAATAGATTTTTTGGGGTCATATGAAATTTATGAAGAAATATGTTATAATAAGAGACGAGGGAAATTGGGATCTATACGATATCAGGAAACTGAATTTGGGATCCGTATTCATTAAATAAATTTCGTAAACTTGGGTGTTTGTGGAATTATCAAAATATTTTGAATTTTGAAAATATATATACTTTTGAATAAAATATCATTTTTAGTCATTTATTGTGTCATTGGTCCGAATTTGGTCCTCTAGTGTTGTAGGGTTCGGTTTTAGTCCTCAAAATTTACATTGGTCCAATTTTGGTCCTTTAATGTAGCTAAGTCCGATTTTAGTCCTCTGACTTTATATTGGTTCGATTTTGGTCATTTAATGTGATAGGATCCGATTTTGATCATTTATCTTTCAAGTGAGTCCGATTTTGGTCCTCTGGCGGAGAGTATAATGCACACGCTTTATTCGACGGGCACTCTCGGTCGAAGGACCAAAATCGGATTCACTTGAAAGATAAATGACAAAAATCGGACCCTGCCACATTAAACCTTTGTTTGGTTGCATGAAGTAAATAAGAGGAAAGAAATATTAGAGAAAAAAAATGTGAGATATAGTATAGATTTTATATGTTGTTTGGTTTTAGATAAATAGAGAAGAAAGAGAATAGAAAGATGTATTTTATTCTCTCTCTTCCTTGTTTGGTTGTGTAGAGAGAAATAATGTATATTTTAAAAAGACATAAATATACTTATTAAAAGAAAGAAGAGAAAATTATGGAGGTTTATGCGACGGCATAATTGTCCCCTTTGTAGAGAAACTTTATTTTATTTCCTCTTTCTTCTCATGTTTGAAGAGAGAGAAAAAAAATTATGCGGGACCCACCATTTTTTTCTCTCTTTCCCCTCTACCAAAAAGAGAAAATTAGCATTTCTCTCGAAATTCTCTATTATCTATTTCTTTCCTATCTAATTCTCTCCAACCAAGTACAATGTAAAGGACCAAAATCGAACCGAAGACACAATAAATGACAAAAACGATATATTCTCCGATATGAATAATCTCACGTACCCATGGTTAGGCCCTAAACCCACATACCAAACCCTCCCTTAGGGAGCCTTGATGAACCTTGATGCATGGAAAATGAGTTGAGCAAAATGATCAAATCCAAAGCGGTTTAGTGGGCCTGTGGTCATTGCCAATTGAGTAATAACACCAGATTTTATTTATTTATATATATATTTTGAAAAATCTCTATTCCGTTTCTGCATTTCGAAAAGTGCACGTGAATATGCCCAAATCAAATCAAATTAAATCAAATGTGTCCAAAGCAACGAAGGAGTAAGACTGTAGGAGCATGCATATATATTTATATAAAGGAAGGAAGGAAGAAAAGCAAATCCAGCTAGCCATTCAGATTTACCTTGCCGTTGGAATATGGCCGTAGCCTTGGAACACTATTTATGTAATAAAAAAGTGTATATGTAAACATTGCTAAATGTTTGCACATAATTATATATTCATCACGAAATTCAGTAACAAACATAACGGAAGTAGAAGACAAGTAGAACTCGAGACGATTCTGGTTCAAGAACCTCCGGTGGGATTCTTGCCTCTGCAGTCTTATGTTGTTGATGAAGTCGTCAACTTTCTGGTTGAATTCTTCGAGACTCATTGAAGGGTCCCTCCTGATCATGCCTCCTCTACGCGTCGCCGAGACTGCATCGTTGAAAGTCTCCGCCTTCCTCAGATCCTTCCATTTTGGTGATGTCGGCACCACATCCTCCGAGTCGAGCCTTCGAACTACACGTTTCTTCTTAGGCTTCTGTTTAGCTATCGCCTCCCATGTCGCCTCCATTGAGGGGCCGCCGCCATCTGTTTCTCTCTCCTCCTCTCCGATGAAGATATCCTTCCATTTTGGCGCGGTTTCATGGGGTATGAATGGAAGAGTGGCAAGATCTTGTGTTGGAACATCATGGTTGAGAATTAATCTCGTTCTTGATGATGGTGGCGGTTCATGATCATCATTACAAAGATCAAGAAGAGTGGTTATAATTTCATGGTGGTGGTTGTCGGACTGGCGGCGGCCGTAGAGGGTGGAGGCGGCTATGAGCAGCACCGTGAGATTGATCATGATGATGACGAGGGTGGGAGGAGAAGACAAGAAGCATCTGATTGAACTCCAGAATCCCATTAGGCTTGAGAAAACGAGGTCGCACGAGTAGGGCAACACCGACTCTTTCATCACTACAAGAGTGGAGATGAGCCCCACAGATAAAAGCAGCAGCTCCAAGATCTTTCCTGAAATCTGCACAAATCTACTGTTGTTCTGAGCTAAACTGTCTACAAACAAGAATGCCATCTTAAGACAATTCCGATAATCGAAGAAATGAATGCGCGCGATTATCTAGCTACCTAGAGAGAGCCATGCCCTTTTCGAGCTAGGGATGTTGTCTTGAACTCAGCCTTGTAGAGATAGGAAAGGTAGGAGAAATGAAAATGCATAGTGGGAGTTGTGTTTGATTTATTGCTGAGTTTTTACTTGCATATATACTACCCACTAAAGAAACTTAACCACAGCCATCATCCATCAATTTCTGAGGATCTCTCTCTCTCTCTCTCTCTCTCTCTCTCTCTCTCTCTCTCTCCTTGCTTGTTTCTTAAAAACGTATGGAAGACAAAGAGGAAGAAATAAACTGAAGAAGAGCTTTATGTAGTGACAAATATGATTAGTTCACCCTCTCCCCAGTCAACTTCCTTTACTCTGGTTTGGTTAGTTTGAGTCTTCTACAAGCCCACTATTATATATTTCTATATGTTACTATGTACATCGAGTATACATTGATGTTACATGTCGTGCCCCAGTAAAATAAGGCAAGAGATGTAATAAAGAGCCGGAACGTACAAAGACTATTAAGTTGCAGAAATGTTTCTATAATTATATCATAGTAATAATAGTTGTAGTAAAGAATTGTAACACGTAACATACATTATGTGTGAGAGAGAGAAACCATTCCAAGTAAATTGTAGAAAGGTTCTTTATGCCATGCTTTTATCAGTTGATTCATTGTCAACTTCTAGCTCTAGAATTTGATGAAAAAATCATGATCAATGATGAGATTTAAACAATAAATGAAATTCGAAGATATTTTCTTGGAAATACATCATCCCTTTCATTTGTAAATTTGATATAGGTAATCTAACATTTTATAAAGATTGGTCAAATTGAAGTGGATATTTATTTAGTCATAATATGTGTCGTGGCAGACAGTAACCCAACGGATAGTCAAATAAAAAATTGCTATCAGATAAGCACTTTTTCATTTATAATAATTTCTTTAAATTTACAAGAAATTGGTTGCTATACATTATTATTACTTAAACGTTTAAGATCTGTTGTCTAACTTTTCTATACGCTATTGATGTTCAATTTCTGTCACCAATTAAATGATGACACATATTCAATTAAACAAACATTAAACAAACCTTAAGTAAAGTATATATTTATTAAATAAATACACAACAACCATTTTATTGGTTGGTATAAATTGAACACCAATTGAATATGATGAGATCCTGTATACCAAAAAATCCATGTCCCAATCATTTTCCAATTAAACTACATAGTTTTAATATAAAACTATGTAGTTTTGATTGCAACTCAAATAATCATTTCTAATTTTTGATTGAGATATGAACTTTTTGGGACAGCAGATCTCAATCCCAATTGAGCATAAAAAAAGTTAAACATGTGATCGCTCCCCTAATTAAGCTATATACTATCTTGAATAACTTTGGGTTAAGTCAATTTTTTTGGGTGACCAAGGTAAGTCATTAATCATTGTTAAGTTTGTTTATGAGTTAAATTGCGTTGTTGATAGAACATTAGCCCGTAATTTAATATTGACGTACATTGAGTATAATTCGCTAAGTCGTTCTTCTCTCTTTTTCTTTCAACTTGTGTTAGGTCATTATAGTATTTTTGTTTATTTTAAGAGAATTACATTGTTAGATGAACTAAGATAGAAAGTGGTATATATATATATATAGAGAGAGAGGGGAGATCATATGAGAACACTCCTTAGAGTGAGAAATAAGAACAGTTTATAACCGTTTGATCAAGTAATTCGACGCTCCAGATCTTGCCATCACTTAAAATCCCGAAATGCACCTTTAAGGCTAAAAGTTTGCACTAAGGTTATTTTTGTAATCTTGCACAATCTATTATTTTTTTTTATCTTCTTTTCTTTTGCTGTAAACGTTATTTTCGTTAATTATCTTCCCTGTTTTAATATCATAAGTCTCGTCCCAGATTTTATGAGAACAATCGTTAGTTGTGCATAGTTTCACTGAGTATCGTCCTAGATCTAAGTCTCGTCCCAGATTTTCCTTAATAATTTCATCTTTTCTTTATTTATCATTAACTGTGCATATTTTTCCTATTAATTGTGCATATTCTTCTTAATAAATGTGCATATTTTTCCCATTAGTTGTGCGCTTTTTTTTCCATTACTTGTGCATATTTTACCCAATAATTGTGCATATTTTTTCTCATTAATTGTGCATATTTTCACATGTAATTGTGCATTTGTTCAAAGCGGAAAACTTGTACTACCAAATTCGAACTTGGTTTCAATTCCCAAAATCATGATTCAAAAGTAACACTAAATTGATTGAATTATATGATTAAAAATACAATTTAGAACTAAAAGCAAAAAAAAACGTTCGGAAAAGGGGGGGGGATCTCAACACCGTTGTCAGTTATATTTAGCCGTCGAGTATATGGTGTCGCCGAACTTAAGGCTCACCATCGTAGGATTTGCGCTGAATTACCTTTGCTGTCATACTAAGTTGCGTCGTTATGACGGCGACGCGTTGATTTCGGCAAAAACAATTGATGAATATCAAGAGAGGAGTAGACGGATGAAAGAGTTCTCCCAGATACGAGCAGATGCAGAGACGAATCAATATACAAGATATTTGCTTAAATGTTTACTTCGGAAGCGTGAGAATTTCTGAACTTCTAATGTTGCAGAGGTCAATGATAAGAAGAGCAACTACAACAAATAAAAAAAGTCTCAATCCTAATTTATATCTCCAACGGGAACGCTAGGGTTTAATTTGTTTTATTATAAATACTATTACTATAATACCCTTAGTGCAAACAATTGTTACTTAATAGTGCAATTCGGTGGAAAAAAAAGAAGAAGACATCTGGGTCGTCCACTTACATGATCTGATGGATAATAATTGTTCTTATTTCTCACTCTAAGGGGTGTTCTTATTTGAACCCTCCCCTATATATATATCTATATATATATATATATATTTCATGGGGTTCGCATCCAAATGGACAAAGGTTTGTTAAATATATATATATACACGTCTAGATTTAGAATTCAAGAAAAAAATCATGATGTCACGCGTACATATGTGTATAGTAACATATTTCATTTGCCACTCAAAAAAAAAAAAAAAAAAGTGAAGTTCAAAATTTTTGGAGTGTATATAAGTGCGGAATTATCCATAGGCTATGGTGGACTCCAGACGAATAGCTTTATTTTTATTAGTAATTTCAAATTTTAACAGTTTAGAAATCATGCCTAAATATGTTTAGTTTAATATGAGTTCGTCTCAAGGTAAATATGTCTACTTGTCTAATCCAATATGATTCAAGAGCCTGGATCGTGATAGTGGAGGTGGATAGTGGTGGATATGGGGCGGTGGTGGTGGCGGGCCACCGTATGCGGCCGTTGCTTTTGATATGCTCCATTAATTAGGGGATGTTGTAGGGTGATGTGTTTTGCTTTAGGCTTCTATAAGTGCCCTAAAACTACGTCAAGAATACAAACTGGAACAGACAAAAAGCTGCATGCTTCTATAATATACCCATATTTATTGCTTTGCTTTTAAGATTGTTGTAATTGTGATGGTGAAGCGTGCACCCATTCAATTATTTTGACAATTTTCATTGGGGGTTATTAGTATTAATCTGTGGATCATATTTGTTGGAAAAAAATATATAATGTGTGTTTCTTCTGTTATTAATTTTGACAATTTTCATTATTGTCTACGTAATAAATTTTTAAAAAAATTGATGAGACTCGCACTCGTGATATATGTGACAACAATTTAGTTCACTCTAATATATAATATCATTAGATTATGAATTATGTTTTTTTTTACTGTGGTATGCGTAGCATTAAAAGTTTTAATTTTTCCTTCCCCAATTTAAGACTTTGCTAGCTCAATCCTACAGAACTAGGGTAGTTGCCCATGGATCATTGTACAATTATACAAAAAATGTAAATTATATTAATCTAATCATATATGACAAAATCACACTTCCAACCCTAAACCCTAGAGAGTCTTGTGTACGAAGCCAAACATTTTATCCTTTCATTATATCAAACATATTTTTTAAGTTATTATACCATTTACTTACTGAGCACTTTAAATAGCGATTGTAGATTTCGCTAGTTAAAAAAACTCATTTTAGGGGTATACATAGATTCCACGAAAAGGATCCAAGTTAAATCTAGATTAATCTTATAAGCTGCAAAAGGTCAATATTGTGCTCCAATCTTGTCTAAGATTAACATGATCTAATGTTTTCAAATTTTCATGCACTTTTCTTAATAGATTTATATTGACCATGTAAATGTTTAGTTATTGTAATTAACTACATGGTCCACTATTTTTTTTTAAGAAAAATGATTGCTTCGATCTAGGCATAATCAGGCTATTAAACGCTAATCAGGCATATGATATAGGATCAAGCAAATATGATTTACTAATGAAAGTTTAGCTTAAACTCAGATGTGACAATGGTCGGATATAAAAATAGTCCAATAAAGAAAATAATAGTAATTCCTACCTAACCAACGATTTTACAATTTTTTTATTTATTTTTTATTTTTTATGTACTGTACTTTATTAATTAGTTGCTTAATTTCAACTTTTGGCTCCAACTCAAACCTCTCAAGACTTGCTTTTTAAAATTGAAGCTGCTTTTGTTATTTTGAATTAAAGTATGGCAATAATGATGCAACCAGACAACAGGGGAAAAGTCACATTTTCTAATATTAAATACGATTATTGACTATATCTAATGACAGATCTAAGGGTACGTATGTTCCATCACTTCAAAATTGAGTAAAATTCTTAATTTTGTGTATATATTTTAATTTTATTACGTCAATCTTCTGAAGTTACGCTCCTTTCTTACTTCTATATTTTGAATTTGTCCTAATTAACTTATCTTTTAATTTTAAAAAATAAATAAATTAATCGGTGGTAAGTGGTCATATTTCCCTTAACACACCCCATCAGGTATAGATTAGTGTAAATATCAAACTACTAGATATGGAAATAAATCGTTCATAGGGACTTATAAAAAAATGAACTAAACAAATCATATCACATGGACTGTTATGCTCTAATACCGTTGGGTCATATTCCTTTCAAAAAGTTTTATAAAATGAAAAGATATTCAATCTTATATAGAGGATAAAAATCACCAAGTTCGAAATGAAGCATAATAATCGGTTTCAAAATTTGGTTTCAGATACGACAAATTGGAAAAGAAGGGTTATATAATGTTGGTTAAAAATATAGTCGATAACCATGGAAATACGTACAAAATAATAACAAGTAATTGAAAATGAAATAGAAATTGAGATACAAGATTACAACCGATTTTGTATCCAATAGGGCAGACAACTTTCTGGTCTTCTGGGCAGAACGTCCGGGTTGAAGATTCTCCTGGGTAAGAAAAGACAAACTGAACAAACAAAAGTCGAGTCAAGTTTCCTCTTTCCGCAAGACAGTATTGCCCCGGCTAGTGCTCACGGATTGACAATTTGTCCCCAAATATAAAACGACTTTCCTCCTTCCCGATAGCAGCACCGCAAACTGGAAAAGCTCCGGCGAACTGAACCAAGGCACGAACTAGGCAGACACTGAACTATACTATAGATGCTTGTGTGTAGTGTATGTTATGTTGTGTTGTGTGTTGTATGAAATGCTTGTAAGATGCATCTATATATATAAGCAAAATCCACCATGTCAAGGGATTAAAGGCATTAAAGATCCACTCCACTACTTGCTCATTAAGAGTCATCACTTGAGACCTTTCAAGTTCTCCATTGGATGTTTCTAGATCATCAAGACCCTTGAAGTGCCAACAACTCGCAGGCAGCTCAACAGTCACACGAGTCTACTTGCCCAGACACGATCCAAGTAATGGGTCAGGCAGTCTGACAGTACTTGCATCCAATTACGAAAATGCCCCCATACGTGACCAACTTAAAACGCACATTTTTCACTCACCAAAATTCAATTTTGAGAATACGAACGTGGTCACAACAATTTAATCATGGTTAGACTAAAATATTAATTAGTCAAAACCAAATTTCCAACAATCCCCCACATGAGTGGAAATTGTGCATGCATGTATGCAGACTAAATGCCCAGATCGAAAGAAATAGCATTGCAGCAGGATAGGTAGCTTTTTGGCTTTGAACCTTCCCTTATCAAAACTATCGGGTACACCGGCGGACTAGTGGACATGATTCCTTGAACTATTCCTCCTTAGTGTGCACCAAGACAATAGTATCAACACAATACTATCTCAACCTTGTTCGTTCTCACGTTTGTATCCATTTTGGCCTTGGACACATCTTTGGATTCATAAGTGCCCTCTGTGAAGCGGCCACACTTCTCACTTATATAGGTGATTCATTTCCAAGTATCCTGCCATACTTATCTGCCCAGGAATCATTAAAAGTTATAAGACTTAACCTCACCACATTGACAGGTTTCAACACTTAACTTGCTTTCCAAAGGAATGGGTGAAGATATAATCTTCCAAGTGTTGCTCTATGAACTCTTATAGCTTAGTTGTCCCATTGAACCAAGTTTCTGGGATCTCCAGTCATCATGGTTAGGTTGTCACTATAATTGTTCTAGTTGTGGATTTTTAATCCCATTCCCTCTAGCAACTTATTCATTCGATCTCTATTTAACCCTTTGGTTAGCGGATCCACTAGATTATCCTCTGACTTGACATAACAAACAGAGATAATCCCACTTGAGATCAAATGTCTTATGGTATTATGTCGACGACGTATGTGTCCCGACTTAGCATTGTACATGTCACTCAGTGCCCTGCCTATAGCAGCTTGACTGCCCCAGTTAATCATGACAGTAGACACTGGCTTCTGCCAACATGGAATATCCTCAAGAAAGTAACGAAGCCACTCTGCTTCTTCACCAGCTTTGTCCAGAGCTATAAGCTCAGATTCCATGGTGGATCGGGCTATACACGTTTGCTTCGTGGACTTCCACGACACTGCTCCACCCCCAATAGTGAAAACATAACCACTAGTTGAGAATGAGTCTTTCGTATCCGATATCCAGTTTGCATCACTGTACCCTTCCAGCACAGGTGAATATCTAGTGTATCTCAGCCCCAAGTTGAGAGTATACTTTAAATATCTCAACACTCGTACTAGAGCAGTCCAATGTTCTTTGCTTGAATTGCTCGTGTACCTGCTCAACTTGTTAACTGGGCAGGCAAGATCAGGACGCGTACAGTTACTGATGTACATCAAGCATCCAATGATCTTTGCATACTCCTCTTGTGCAACAGGTTCACCTCTGTGCCTGCGCAGATGCACGTTGAGCTCTAATGGCGTTTTAGCTGGCATCTTATCATAGGCATTGAACTTCTTGAGCACCTTCTCAATGTAGTGAGATTGTGTTAAGACGATTCCATCAGCCTTCTTCACAACTTTGATTCTAAGAATCACATCAGCTAAACCCATATCTTTCATATCGAACTTTCTCTTCAACATACGTTTCGTATCAACAATGAGTTGACGACTACTGCCCATTATCAGCATATCATCTACATAAAGGCAGACTATGACAAATGCATCAGCAGTGCCTTTAACGTAAATGCACTTGTCACACTCATTGATTTTGAAACCATTTTATAACATCATGTTATCAAACTTCACATGCCATTGTTTTGGCGCTTGCTTTAGACCATACAACGACTGAACCAGTCTGCACACCTTGCTCTCCTGCCCAGGTGCCACAAACCCTTCGGGTTGGTCCATATAAATCTCTTCCTCTAGCTCACCATTTAGGAAGACAGTCTTCACATGCATTTGATGGATCTCAAGATTGTGCAACGCAGCAATCGAGAGAAGCACTCGAATAGACATGATCATAGTCACAGGTGAGTAGGTATCGAAGAAGTCATCTTCCTCTCTCTGCCTAAAGCCCTTGGCTACTAGACGAGCTTTGTACTTATCAATAGTACCATCACCTTTGAACTTTCTTTTAAGGATCCACTTGCATCCTAAGGGCTTACAACCTCTTGGGAGATCAGTTAACTCCCATGTATGATTCTGCATGATGGAGTCAATCTCACTATTGATAGTTTCCTTCCAGAACGCAGCGTCTGGGCTGGACAGAGCTTCTGCTATAGACTTTGGTTCATCATCTAACATATAGGTGATGAAATCTGGCCCAAACGTCTTAGCCGTTCTGGCTCTCTTGCTACGTCTTAGTTCAACATCATCTGCCCGATGAGAACTAGTAGCATCATCATGAGTTCTCTTCCCAGAACTTCCTTCTGCCCTATCCGGGCTCTTGCATGGATAAACATTTTCAAAGAATATTGCATTCCTTGACTCTATCGTCGTTCCTACATTCACATCGGGTATCTCTGACTTATGAATAGGAAGCGATAAGCACTACTATTAAGTGCATATCCTATAAAGATACAGTCAATCGTTCTGGGACCGGTCTTAACTTGTCTTGGACAAGGCACTTCAACCTTGGCCAGACACCCCCTCACTTTGAGGTATTTAAATGACGGTTTACGTCCTTTCCACAATTCGTAAGGGGTCCCATCCTTACCCTTAAGTAGAATTTTTTTCAGAATATAGTTAGCTGTCAAGACAACTTCCCCCCACATGTTCTGGGGCAGGCCTGAACTTACAAGCTTCAAACACAAGCTTCACACTTTTTACGTGTGTCCACTTCTTTCAACTTTAGTAAATATAAGTTTACTAATCATTTTATAGCATTTTGATTAACGTGTCCCAATCTAACATGCCATAGATCAGAGCACTCAATCAAATAAGAAGAAGTAACAACATTCTTATTCATATGTGCTCGGCGCATAGCCATTACATTCATTTTGAAAAGTCCATCAGCAACATAACCTCTGCCTAGGAACTTTCCAGACTTGGTAAGTATAAACTTATCAGACTCAAAGACAAGCTTAAAACCATTCTTTACAAGAACATAGCTCGAGACTAAGTTCTTGCGGATGTCTGGGACATGCAGCACATCCTTCAGCATTAGCTCCTTCCTAGAGGATAACTTTAGAACCACAGTTCCGATTCCAGCCACTTCAGATGAAGCCTTATTGCCCATATGCAACTTTCTGCCTTCAACAACATTGTAGACAGAGAACGCACCCTTGTCCAGGCAGACGTGACAAGTAGCACTTATGTCTATGAACCACTCCTTAGGGGTTTCAACATGATTTATTTCTGACACAACACAGGCCAGATCATCATCATTCAACTCATCATGTTCATCAACATGAGCATGTTGGGGAGCTTTCTTCTTCTTAGGCTTTCTACATTGGCTTGCCATGTGGCCATGCTTGCCACAGTTGTAGCATTCCCCATTAAACTTCCCTTGCGCAGCCTTCTTGCCCTTGGTAGACTGGCCAGGGTGCTTTCTCTTGCTTGGACCACTACGTTCCAGCAAGTTAGTCTTTCCATCGATCGAGACCCTCGGTCTTGGATCGGCTTTTCTGTTGTCTTCCTCAATCCTGGGTATGACAATCAGATCCTCAAGAGTCATTTCTTTCTGCTTATGCATCAGGTAACTCTTGAAATCCTTCCACGAAGGAGGCAACTTCTCAATCACTGACGCAATAGTGAAGGCATCGGGAATATTCATCCCTTCAGCATGAACAGAGTGCACAACGAGTTGAACTCTTGCACTTGTTCCATGACTGAACGACCATCTTGCATCTGGTAAGCCAGATACCTGGCCACAACAAATTTCTTTGTTCCAGCGTCTTCAGTTTTGTGCTTCTTTTCAAGAAGTTCCCACAGATCCTTGGAGTTGTTTATATCTGCGTAGACAGAATACAGGTCATCTTCTAGACTATTCAAGATATAGTTCTTGCACAGGAAGTCTTCATGACGCCATTGTTCATATGCATTCTTCTTGTTCTCATCCTTCTCATCAGCAACAATGACTGGAGCCTGCTCTTTGACGTATTTCGCCAGGCCAAGAGTAGTCAGGTAGAACATCATCTTCAATTGCCAAGTCCTGAAGTCAAGACCAACGAACTTGAATGGTTTTTCAGCTTGGGCAGAACCCGGTAAGACCCTTGCCCTACCAGATTGGTTGTTGGAGGTTGAACGAGTGTTAGACGCCATTTCCAAAGCTTTAGTAGGTCAAATAGTGTCTTGCGACTGTTGGTTAAAAATATAGCCGATAACCTTGGAAATGCGTACAAAATAATAACAAGTAATTGAAAATGAAATAGAAATTGAGATACTAGATTACAACCGATTTCGTATCCAATAGGGCAGACAACTTTCTGGTCTTCTGGGCAGAACGTCCGGGTTGAAGATTCTCCTAGATATGAAAAGACAAACTGAACAGACAAAAGTCGAGTCGAGTTTCCTCTTTCCGCAAGACAATATTGCCCTGGCTAGTGCTCACGGATTGGCAATCTGTCCCCAAAGATAAAACGACTTTCCTCCTTCCCAATAGGAGCACCGCAAACTGGAAAGGCTCTGGCGATCTGAACCAAGGCACGAACTGGGCAGACACTGAACATACTATAGATGTTCGTGTGTAGTGTATGTTATGTTGTGTTGTGTGTGTTGTATGAAATGATTGCAAGATGCATCTATATATATAAGCAAAATCCACCATGTCAAGGGATTAAAGGCATTAAAAATCCACTCCACTACTTGCTCATTAAGAGCCATCACTTGAGACCTTTCAAGTTCTCCATTGGATGCTTCTAGGTCATCAAGACTCTTGAAGTGCCAACAACTCGCAGACAGCTCAACAGTCACACGAGTCTACTTGCCCAGACACGATCCAAGTAATGGGTCAGACAGTCTGACAGTACTTGCTTCCAATTACGAAAGGCCCCCATACGTGACCAATTTAAAACGCACATTTCTCACTCACCGAAATTCGGTTTTGAGAATACGAACGTGATCACAACAATTTAATCATGGTTAGACTAAAATATTAATTAGTCAAAATCAAATTTTCAACATATAATATATATAAAATCATAGAGTATAAAAAAGAAATAATCGAAGGATATTGGAGGAACCTGCAACAACTTTAAAAAATACCAAACAAGATAGACATCAAAGTTTAGGAAAATCAGTTTTATTTGTACAAGAAACCCTCATGCACAGGACATTGTCTTTTTGAAAAGGACTAGTTTTAGTTATTTATACAGAAAATTGCGTTTGTCAATCCATTAAATTACAGAGAAATACACAAACTAAAAACAAATGGTAGTACTATTGAGAGAGATGCCTAGTACTGGTACATATAATAAAATCTCTCTAATAATATTGCTGCTTCACAGTAATCTCTAATAATATTGCTAGTACGTACCATGAGATTTTATTTATTTATAAGTATATTAAATCAATTTATAATTTATTATTATTAATTTTAAGATTGTCTTCAATATTTAAATTTTGATTAAATGAATTTAACAAGGTAACGAGTTGATTTATATATATCGTATTTACTTAAAAAAATTGAATAAGTTAAACCTTAGTAAACAATTAATATCTGTAAATACCAATAAGAAAATTAGAGATATGTCCAATTATGTTTCAGTTCTTTAAGAAAAACAAAACAATATTAGAATCATATATTTCACTAAATTTTTTGTTCCGTCTTTGATTGGAGTATATATTGAGATCATATTTTATAATAATGTAAAATGATCTAAATATATACTCCAAGCAAAGACGGAATAAAAAAAATATTTTAAAGAATTCATTAATTTATCGAATATTAAAGAAAAGAAATAATTTATGGACCTCAATCAATTAAAATAGTAAATCCCACCATTTTTAACACATCTCCATCCATTTTCTTAATCTCCGTATTGAAAATAAATAGACGGATGAGGTATATATATATATATATATATATATATATATATATATATATATATATGGGTTCAAATAAGAACACCCCTTAGAGTGAGAAATAAGAACAATTATTATCCATCAGATCATGTAAGTGGACGACCCAGATGTCTTCTTATTTTTTTTCCACCGAATTGCACTATTAAGTAACAATTGTTTGCACTAAGGGTATTATAGTAATAGTATTTATAATAAAAGAAATTAAACCCTAGCGGTTCCCGTTGGAGATATAAATTAGGATTGAGACTTTTTTTATTTGTTGTATTTGCTCTTCTTATCATTCACCTCTGCAACATTAGAAGTTCAGAAATTCTCATGCTTCCGAAGTAAACATTTAAGCAAATATCTTGTATATTGATTCGTCTCTGCATCTGCTCGTATCTGGGAGAACTCTTTCATCCGTCTACTCCTCTCTTGATATTCATCGATTGTTTTTGCCGAAATCAACGCATCGCCGTCATAACGACGCAACTTAGTATGACAACAAAGGTAGTTCAGCGCAAATCCTCCGATGGTGAGCCTTAAGTTCGGCGACACCATATACTCGACGGCTAAATATAACTGACAACGGTGTTGAGATCCCCCCCCCCTTTTCCGAACGTTTTTTTTGCTTTTAGTTCTAAATTGTATTTTTAATCATATACTCCCTCCGTCCCAAAATTCTTGTCCAATTTGCTTTTTGCACGGTTTTTAAGGAGAGTTGTTAGTTGTGTGTAGATTGGTATAAAGTTGTAGGTCCCACAAAAAAGTTGTGTGTAATAATTTACTAAAAAAGGAAAGTGGACAAGAATTTTGGGACAACCCAAAATGGAATAGCGGACAAGAATTTTGGGACGGAGGGAGTAATTCAATCAATTTAGTGTTACTTTTGAATCATGATTTTGGGAATTGAAACCATGTTCGGATTTGGTAGTACAAGTTTTCCGCTTTGAAAACAAATGCACAATTACATGTGAAAATATGCACAATTAATGAGAAAAAATATGCACAATTATTGGGTAAAATATGCACAAGTAATGGAAAAAAAGCGCACAATTAATGGGAAAAATATGCACATTTATTAAGAAAAATATGCACAATTAATAGGGAAAATATGCACAGTTAATGATAAATAAAGAAAAGATGAAATTATTAAGTAAAATCTGGGACGAGACTTAGATTTAGGACGATACTTAGTGAAACTATGCACAATTAACGATTGTTCTCGTAAAATCTGGGACGAGACTTATGATATTAAAACAGGGAAGAGAATTAACGAAAATAACGTTTACAGCAGAAGGAAAGAAGATAAAAAAATAATAGATTGTGCAAGATTACAAAAATAACCTTAGTGGAAACTTTTTGCCTTAAAGGTGCATTTCGGGATTTTAAGTGATGGCAAGATCTGGAGCGTCGAATTACTTGATCAAACGGATATAAATTGTTCTTATTTCTCACTCTAAAGGATGTTCTCATATGATCTCCCCTCTATATATATAAATGAATAGTAATGGAAACAACTTACATAAAAGTAGGTCATAGAATAATTGTCTAATTGATAATGAAATAGATTTTTGTTTTTTGCACGATGTCATCATTACCGACGTATGTTAACGTGTGTCATTAACGATGATATCAAGCTGCATAAGAAACTTTAGTCTTTAGACTTATAATTTAAAATAAGAAGTAGATTGAAGGATGTGGATTGCTAGGTGAAGTTTAGTATTGAAAATCAAAGAGATGGAAGCAATCAATCTTTATCTAGTTTTGTTTTTATAATATAGATTGTGTTATTACCAATTCAACATGTAGATTGTAGGTCGTCTAAGTCACCTGTTTGTTAAATAAATCATATTTCATCTCAATTTGATCAAGAATTCCTCTCCTACTTATATTCAATTAAATTTCAAGTTGGGAAAAGGTGTTCAAAGACTTGGAATTTTGAGTCTTTCTATATGTGTATTCTCAGTTGATAATGATATCTAGTACATCAATTATGTAAATTGGCATATAAGAAACATCAAACTTATCGCCCAATAAAGTATAGTGGTCCATCAACTCTATATTTTCACTCCATGACCTTGCAGCTAACATATGTAAAAGTAAGCAGCAGAAAGTCTACAGCTCTATAGTCTTCTGCTTTTTCCAACTTCTTCTTTTATATCTTTGGAGCGTGCTAAGTGTACTACACAATATCTACTGAACATAATAAGAAGAGGATCTCATGTGCAATAAGAATTGATCTAAGACATTTAATGCCAATGGCTATTCCCCTCTTGAATCCTAGTTCTAGACTATTGTTTAAGAAAGTTGGGAGGAGGTAATGGAATAGCGTAACTGAGAGGAAAAGGGACAAGAGGCACACCATTAAAAATATTTAATCTTATAAGAGAATGAAAAAGTAGTTTGAAAAAACTTAAAGATTACTCTCTACGACTTCATACATGTTACAGTTCAAAGTAGAAAGAACCCATATAATTCTTGATTCCTTCATTACGATTTAACAAGAAATTAACTCTTAAATCTTGATCCTTGATTACTCAGATTGCTTATGAAGTATTAAGGTCCAATATATATATATATATATATGGAATTAATGCCTGTATCAGAAATAAGTTAAAACAAAATGCAACATGAAAAGTTGTTTTATGCAATGATAAACTGTTTAGCTGGCATCTAGTTTGGCCCAAAAAATCTTTTTTGATCGATCAGTAAACATTTGGGTATTTATTGGGAAATCAAAGAGTATATGTTATTTTCCCAATATTTTCAACTTTGCAAAATGTCTACCTAGTTTGAAATATCAAGTGTATTGAAGTAATTAGAACGGGATTATGTAGTCTTTCATGCAACTCAGGATCTATACTAACTAAAGTTTCTTTTTTAGAAATAAACTATGTACAAGTACATTATATAGTATTCCGGTGCTTCGCCTATTTTCTCTCACGCATTGCAATATGTTTAGGGCAGTGTAGAAATCCTTAAAAATGGAACAGATCTCTAGTCAATGCACAAGTTTATGTGCATACTGAACTTAATATAGAAAGTATATTTTTGTAGCGATTTCATTTCATCAACATTATCAAATCCAACAATTTATGGAGATGTTTGCAATAGTAATTTTTTTTTTAAATTCTTAAATTAATGAGAAGTTGATAAAAGTGACTTATTAGATAATTTGTGGAATGTTTGCAAAAACTGCTTAGAAGTTAAAAATGTTGATAAAATAGTGTTTGCAAATTAATAGCTTATTTTGGAATCGATGTAATATCAAAGTATCTATTTCACCTTGGTTAAATTAATTTAATAGAAAAATAGGGATAAAATTGTCAAATGGCCTCTAAAAATTAGAAGAATGTCATAATCTCAGTAAGTTGGATTTTACCAACTTCACCAACTTCTACTTATTCACGAGAATTTGAGGGATTATAAGTTGTTGCAAATACTCTATTTCAGCTTTTCCTTAAATTAAATGATAAGTTGTAGATTATAATCTATTGCAAACACAAGTATGCTTCGATCTTGTGTTTCTTCCGACAAGTACAGTAGACTGAAGAGTTCCTTACCAGCATCAACATTCTTAATAGATAAACTCCCTCGCAGGGGAGTCAGACTGAAGTCGTCAATTAAGTCGAAAGACTCCTGCGTAGATGCACATATTAGGCATCATTTGGATCGAACATATTAGATTAAAAAACAATTAAGATTCCAAACTAAGAGACAAAGTTAATTAGTAGAAGGAGACATCAAGCAGTAACATGCATAAGGCCTCAACAACATATTTTATAGGAAAAAAGAGATCATAGTAAGATCAATATAGATTTTTGCTACTAAGAGTACTTTGATGTAGAAAAATGGTAATATGGTGTATCTACTGGCTCCACTGATCACATATAACTGTAAGTCTGCTCTAACAGTTGCTGATGTTAAAGTGAGATGATTGAATGTAGAACTAAAGGTACCTCATAGTGAATATGAACTCAAAGATATGGTCAATCATAACTATCCAATTCTTGGGATATGAATTTTTGAATGAATTATAGGGATATAATTTATTTTCTAGGATTAATCTAACATCTATATATTTTCAGATCTTGATGGCACCTAAAAACAAGTGTTTGACAATATTCGATACTGACATTATCGGTAGGAGTTTTTAGTTATGCCTTTTGGGTTGTGTAATGCATCAGTTAATTTCGATGTTTGATGAACTCGACTACATGGAGGAAGCCATCCTTTTCCTCCCGCGCCAGATAGCTGAGCTCTATCTGAACTCAGAATCGGTTGATGGGGACATCCGTTGCCGTTATGTTGTTCATTCACTTGGAGACCCCTCCCGTGCTATTACTGAGATTAAGCAGATGTCGATCAGAGAAGCCCTTCAGAGAAGCTTCCAACTCCCCAGCGAGGGATTCAGCACCGTAGCATACAAAGACGACTTGATGGACGAATACCTGTCAGAATTCTGTGGGAAGCCTACCACATTCAGAGCAGCATTCCCGAAGAATGCCATGCTTCCTCAGTACAGAGCGCTGGCCTACATAGTGACTCAGTTGCTGACGAGTCAGGCCGGGTCCTTTGATCAGGTGTCTAGGCCGAAGCTTCAGCTTATGATGGCCATACATGATCGTGCAAAGATCAACTGGACCGAATTCTTCCTGAAAGAATTCATGACGCAGTCCGCGAAGTTTGACAAGAAAAGTTTTCGCCTTGCTGTGAAGGGGAAACTGTTGTATGGACTGAAGCTATCAGTGATGATAGAAGATTTCTGCGGAATGGACAACATAACATTCGCTGACAAGCAATACTTCAACCCGAAGAAAGTCCGGTTCCAGAGCAGGGCAGCGGCCCTTCAGCAGATAGGGTCAGGGCCCGTTGATCCTAAGTCCGGAGCTCAGAAGACCTCCACTCCCACAAAGAAGAGGTCCCCTCCTAAGTCTACTCCGAAAACTCTGACCAAGAGGCTGAAGAAAGTCAGTGAGGTCGTACCGGAGATAGTGCCAGAGGTCGTGGTTGCTGAACCACCTCTGCAGTTGAGGGATGAATCTGAGTCATCCGAGAAGACTCCATCAGTGGAGAAGGTCGTCTCCACTGAGCGAGGCGAGACAGTGGACCAAGGGGTCCAAGCTTAACCTATTCAAACATCTCAGAGCCCCTTGGACGTCCCTCCACTGAGCAGCATACCTTCTGCTGAGAAGCAGCCGTCTCCCATAGAAGTTGAAAATTCGGAGACTACTTCTGAGTCAGAATCAATCGGGATAGAGGTTTCAGCTCTCCAATCCAGAGCCTCCCGAGAAATTGCTGAAAGGATTCCAGAGATAGCCAGCCACAATGATCTGATCTTATTGGCAAGGCAGGCTAGGCTCCACACGCTGATCCGGTTCCAGGAGTGGCATAATCTGAACCGCCTCATCAAACACCACTCCTATGAACAGCTCCACGAGGAGGAGCTACTGATAAGGAGCAAGATTGGCTACTCAGAGCCATCCGACGTATACTCCTTAGAAGACTTGAGGGCTGCGATGCTAGCCCTGCTGAACGACCGCCAACCCATTTCAGCATCGGCACCCTCAGATGGGTCTAACCCCGATGGTCAGGATCCACCCCGTGATTCAGGACCTGAGAAGCCTGATGAGGGAACTCAACTGGACAAGGATGCTCCCACATCTACTGCTGAACCTCCTCTCAGCATCCTTGGTCCAGGACAGTCGGCGGCTGGTACCTCAAAGTCATCAGAACCCTCTCAGCTGCTACTTGAATCTGCCTTCGAGGTAGCGCCCAGCCCGAGAAGCCGACGCACGAAGTTAGTGGCCAGGGCCCTGAGGAGTCAAGGGACTCAGAACCGACTCCTCGCCCGCGCCGTCCACAAGACATAGCGACAGACCACTCAGGCTCAGAGTGCTGAAATCAAGGGATTCAGGACAACCATTCAGAACTCACCTGTCCCTGATTTCTCCAGTATCCTGAACGACGCACTCGCCACCCGAAGAGCCGACTTCGAAGAGCAACTGAAGATGATTCAGGCTGGCCAAGCAAAACTTCTTGAAGATTATAAGGCAGCACAGAAAGCTCATACTGAATCAGTCTCCTCCATCTCTCAGGCCTCAGACCTCAGGCTCCAATCTATTCAGAAGGCTATAGAAGAGAGAGTAGATAAACAGTTGCAGGAGATCCAGACAGCAGCAGACACTTCTCACAAGAAATACAACGATCAACTCACTGAAGAGTGGAACGAGCTGCATGAACGACTGACTAAGCTGCAGTATGCCTTGGACGATCTAGCAGCCGCTTACAAAAGTCTAGACAGGAAGGTATCTATTCCCACCCCTGGCATATTTGTTGATGCTAAAAAGGGGGAAGGAAAAGGAAAGATACTAGAAGGAAAGGTACTGAAGGTACCGAAAGGAGTGAGGGCAGTGGCAGGAGAAACTCAGAGTCAGCCATCTGCTCCCACTGGTCCCTCAACTCAGTCTGGCGAGGCCTAGGGTGTCTCAGCAGCAGGCGATGTAGTGTCTGCTGAGACCGGCCCAAGCGGCTCAGGACCCAAAGACTTTGCTACTCAAGCAACCCAAACTCCATCTGACATAATCAAGGAGGTTGCTGAGTACGCAGAAGAGGAGTCAGAAGAGGAAGAGGTTCCTCTGCCTCCTCCAGTTGCCGGCAAAGGTAAGAAAATTCTGACACTTCCAACCCCTCTCTCTAAAAAGAAAGGACCTAAGAGGTATGTTACTCCGGAGGAAGAAGCTCAGATTGCTGCCGACGAAAAATTAGCCAGAGAAATTGCTGAGGCTGAGGCTGCTAACAAGCCAAAGAAGAAGCCAACCAAAGGCAAAACTAAGGCTCCAGCAGGTGGAAGAAAGACTGGACCTAGACTGCCTCCAAGAACTCTAAAGCTGAGGGATGAGGCAGATAAAGAAAAGGAGAAAGAAAAGGAACAGCAGACAGCTGGTCAGCAGGGCACTTCGAAAGAAAAATCCACAACTCCTGCTGATTCAGAAGAAGAACCTCACGTACCCTCCTATGTCCCTTCGAAGGAATAAGATCTAGAAATGCAAGAGATCTGGGCTCAGATGGAGAGGTATCTGTATAGAGGAGAAGAAGCAAGACAGATAGAAGCAGCTAGAGAAAGGCTCAGACTAGCAGACTTGGAAGCTCTGAGGCTGAAAGCTGAAAAAGAAGTAAGTCAGAGGATTCCTGAAAAGGCAGACATTCCTTACAGATACAGAAGATTCAGGAAACTTACTGATCTCAAACTCCACAGGTGGCCAAGAGTTGATGAATGGATGCCATGGGAAAGAACTCAAAGGTGGGAGTCACTGAAGGCTGATTATGTAAAGAGATATTACTTCTGGAGGTACTGGCCTGAAAATGTGGGAGCCACTGAAGGACCGACGTAGAAATATTTGCCAGAGTTCAGAAGGCCATTGCAGACAAGATTGATGTCAGAGTCCCAGCTCCAAGAAGCAAGACAGATAGAAGCAGCTAGAGAAAGGCTCAGACTAGCAGACTTGGAAGCTCTGAGGCTGAAAGCTGAAAAAGAAGCAAGTCAGAGGATTCCTGAAAAGGCAGACATTCCTTACAGATACAGAAGATTCAGGAAACTTACTGATCTCAAACTCCACAGGTGGCCAAGAGTTGATGAATGGATGCCATGGGAAAGAACTCAAAGGTGGGAGTCACTGAAGGCTGATTATGTAAAGAGATATTACTTCTGGAGGTACTGGCCTGAAAAGGTGGGAGCCACTGAAGGACCGACGTAGAAATATTTGCCAGAGTTCAGAAGGCCATTGCAGACAAGATTGATGTCAGAGTCCCAGCTCCAAGAATCATGTCGCCCCCACTGAAATTAGATGGCTCTGTTCACTATGGAGTTATTGAGAAAGAGATCAAAGATGCTGCTGAAGCCAAATGCTTAGAAGAAGATGATCCAGCTGACTTTGCAGAGATACTGAAGCTGAGGAAGATCACATATAGGATGTATGGACTGCCCCTTCCTGAATCTAAATCAAAGGACTTCAAAGACAGGATTAAGCAGTTCAGATGATTGTTAGCTTCTGTGTTTCTTGTATTTTCTGTTCTGTCTTTCCTTAGTATAGCAGTTGATATAAATGTACTGAAATTCTTCATATATATAAAAACATCACTGTTGTTGGCCCTGACAATTCCTTATTGTCTATATGACCTTGTTTGTTTTTATGCTTAACATACAGAATCACTCAAGTGATTACTGACTCACACACTCACTAAGTAATATTATATTATGTCAGTTTTTGCTTAGTTAGATTCTGATAGATTGCCTTGACAGGGGGAAAATGTTGTTAGAAAGGGGGAAATTGCTGATTAGTTTCTGTATTGGTTCTGATATTTCTTCCCTGATTCCCTCAGTAGTCTAGGACTTGAAGAACAACTCCACTGACTCTACTTGTAATACTTGTAAGGAGTTCTGTTTCTGATAAGTCATAGTGTTAGGTTTTCACATCATAAAATAGGGGGAAATGTTAGGAGATGATTCAGTCTTCTCACAATCAGTTGAGACATAACTCAGTAGCCCTGTGCTCTAAATATTCACTGAAGATTTGAAGATCCCAAAACCCTATCTTGACTGATGAACCATTCAATTGTAATGTGTTCTGTTCTGTCTCTGAGGTTTCAGACTCAGTAGACATTCTTTATCTGGTTCAGGCGCTCAGTAGATTACCTGCCTCGCACTGCGAGTAGAACACTCGGATATCTTTGGACTCGGCAGGAGCAAGATATGCGAAAGGAGTCGGTGGAACCGAACTCGGCGGGAGTAGTTCACCGAACTCGCAGTTGATCTTCGGTAGAGCCGACTCAGCAAGGAGCATGCTACTGAATAGAGATCGACTCAAGAACGGCCGAACAGGTTTCCGACCGTCCGGATTCTCTAAAGTCAAATCAGCAGAGTCAATACGAGGAAGAGAGAAGTCAGCTTCAAATCTCCTTGAAGTATGTCCTGTCTCACCTACTTTCCTGAACCTCGACCAATGACAAGCAGCCAACTGTCCATATTCTGATTAAAGCTGCAAGTCAACAACTTTCCAGAAATGGAGGGAAAGGACACTGCAACCATACTTTGAAAGAGCCGTTAGCTACCCAAAAGAGAGAGACACAAGGATCGTCGTCTCCAACGGATCTATCCTTGCCTCTACTATATAAATAGAGGGATACAATTCAAATTGAAGCTCACGAGTGAACCAACGAGCACACAAGCGAACTGAAAACACAGAGCATTCAAAGAGCTACTCACAAACGTCTTATGTCTTCCGCAAGTAGTTCGAAGAAGTAATCTCTGGCGAAAGACAACATACCTGCTCATAGGGAACCAAGCTGAACCAGAATTATATAGCCTCTAGTATCCAAGCGACTGAACACGAACCCAAGTCTATACTTAGCCGTTCGTCGCTCTAGAAGCCACTTTCTCGTTTCCTATCCCTCTAACCTAAGCTCAGTTCTTCATATCTATAGCTTAGACGAAGGAGTTCATAGTCGAACTGATCCTTATTGTAAAGGACTCCTTCACAGTTGGAGAGTTTTTCGAACACTTAGTTTGATACCTTGTAAACTGAGACTTGCTCAGTATAAATCTCAAGACCAGTGTTTGTCCAGTGTACAAACCGACTGAGACTATCTCAGTATAATACATAGCTTCCTGATCTTTCGGGACAGTGGACGTAGGATTGTTTGATCCGAACCACTTTAAAAATCGCTTGTGTTCTGTGTTCGTTATTTACAGTTGCATTGATTACTGTGCATACTGAAAATATCTTTAAAATCATTCAACTGAGTTTCAGCAAGCTTAATCGACTGCACTAACATACTGAAACGGTTTTGTTAAAAACGTTTTCTTAACTCAACTGAATTTGGGCCTAAACATTTCCGCACTACTGAACATTATCTGAACGGTACTGAATTCTGACTCTAGTCAGCTAGCAGAACTCAATAAAGTCAGTCACTCTGCCATGCGATTCAGAACAACTTATCTGGTCTGCTGAATTTCTTCAGTACGACACTCTCCTGAAAAGGACTGTTCGCGTTTAAAGTTGAGCAATCGGTTTTCAGGTGTATTCACCCCCTCCCCCCTCTACACCTGAACGTTTACTCTCGGGACCAACATACATCTTCATGATTTTTTTCATGTGCTCATCTATAAATTCATTAAAAACAACATGAGGTGTTTCTTCCATGCAAAGGTTCTGGGAGTTAATGACTTTGAAAACTTTACCGATCATGGAGTATCTTAAGGGCACTCATAAGTCGAAACTATAAATAGAGAACAATCTTCACGCAGAGGAGATACCGGGAACCAAAAAGCACTCAAACATTCAAATGCTCTAGCAAACAAACAGCCTATCCAGCGAAGAACTTGCTCACGAAGATAACTCTTAGTTCTTCACACTAGAGATCTATAGTTCCCTTTCTCTACTCTAAGCATTCATTGTAAGATCACGAGCTTAGAAAAACCAAAGGACTTCAGTTTATTGAACTGTTCTTATTGTAAGAACTCCTTCTTAGTTGGAGAAAATCAAACCCTTGTGTTTGAACTTGTAAAGTCACTACGACTATAAGTAGAGTATCTGTCCAGCGCACAGATCAAGTCACTACGACTATAAGTAGAGTATCTGTCTTGTGAACAAATCAACTAAGACTTGCTCAGTATAAATTAATTCAACTGAGACTTCCGCACATCATCTCATACTCAACTTACTGTACACTGACTAAAGTCAGTAGACAGTGACTCAGTTGACAGATTATCTGCCCACGCGATGGAGAGAGTTTATTTGGCAATCTGACTTGTTCAGTAACATTTTTCAGTAACTACTGCCTTTCGCATTTGAGTTTAAATTTGCATTTAGGTGTAGTCAACCCCCCCCCCCCCTCTACACATGAAGGCTCGTCTCTGGACTAACACAACTACTGAAAACTAATGGCCTAGTCTACTGAACTTCCTAACATGCTAAGCTTAACTAAACTAAATCATCTATTACATTAAATTGATTCTTCAATCAACTAGGCTTTTGTGATCACTTAAATCTTACAAATCATCACCCAACATCTCATTACCTAGTTTTGCCATTTTCAACTTAGTTGCCCATTTTTGCAATTTCATTTGTCAAGAATGCCTATTTTTTCAATTGCCCCACATAATTTTATGGTATTTTTGCACTCGTTTATAAAATTCAAAGAGGATATTCCATTTCACTTATTAATTCTAAGGGTGTTTTTGTACCAAAACATATATCAAATATATTTTTGCTCTTAACAGAAAAGTAGATATATATATATATATAATATTTCCAACTTATCCCAAGAATATACTAAGTTTTTAGCTAAACTTTGTTTTACTTAGAAATATTTTGTTCTCAACTCAAACTTTTTTTGGCGTACTTAATTTATTCTCTTATTTTCTTTTGGGCTAAATCAAAACAAATAAATTACTTTGATGGTAAATGGAAAACAAACAATCACTAATTCTAACAAATTATTGTTAACGTAGGCTCAATTTTTTCTTAATTAACATCTAACGGAAGGGAAAGCCCAACTATTACGATGAATAGACCCAGCAAAAAATCGTTTTTAAATAATATAACTCTGTGTAATTGAAATTGTTTTAGTCTTTTTGACAAATTATTATTTATACTCTGTTACATAAATAATGTTCTTCAGAAAAATAAGAGACATTATTTGTGGATGAGACTATTAATTTGTTTGAGGAAGAAAAATTACAACTAATAAAAAAATGGACAATTTGAATAGGGAACGGAAGGACTGAAGGAGCACTCTAAGAGAGAGAGTAGTAAAACAAAATATTGAAAAAGTGAGGGAACAAGAAAAATTCAAAACGACAACGAAAACCACGATGATTGTGGTGATTGTGGGGGAGACAGAACAGTTTCCGGGTCAAACTCTCCTGTAACAATAAATCATCTTGGAGATTGTGTAATGCTTACTCTGAAACTCTTCGTTTATACCGTAGTAATTTTTTTTGTTTCTCTCTTTATCTTTGGATTCCTATCTAATGATCCAGGGCGTAATCCTGGACGTGAAGAATAAAATACAAAAGGTTTCCTTGGTTAATTTTCCAATTCAATTTTCTTAGGATTTTCTCTATTCACACGTTTCACTAAGATTTTCAAAATTTGAAAAAAAAAAGAAATTAAATAAAAAATAATACAAATAAATAAAGTCATCAACGGAAACGGAAAGAGAGGGATTCGAACCCTCGGTAGAGACTCATTCATCCTGCTCGCCTCTGGCTGCTTTGGATTTGGTGTTGTTCCAAATCCTAATCAGTGACTAAGGAACAGAAATTGATCTTAATATAGTGCATAGTAAGTCATTTGTTTAGTATGTTTAGTAGATTTAACATGTGACTGACGGATATCTGCATTTTGTGAAACGAACACATTTTACTCGCAATGGGTACAAATAATATAATCAGGACATTTCTTTACAGACTTCATTGGACTATTTTCATGATTTTTCCATGGCCCTTAAGTTTCGCAAAGCGTTGTATGTGTGTGCAAAGCGCGATTAGTACGAGTTAATTCGATAATGTTGATTCACAGTTCCGAATCCTAAAGTTCAAGATTAGAATCTTCTCATACCACAAGCTTATTTTATATAGAAAGTTGTTTGAAGTTTGTGACTAGTTTTTTGGCCAACTATATTTCATGATATTGAATTAAATACAATCATATCATTATCCAGATTACCTTGTTTTACATTAACCTTGTCATTATCCAGCATATAAATTTGGGTTTGTGAAATTGTATTTGTAATTTTTTGGTCTTTTTCTAATTTTCTGTTGTCGGTTTCAGATGGAGGCTCTTTACTCAAAGCTATACAACAAATACACAACACTGAAGGTTTTTTCTGATGACCATGCCTTATAAAAGTTATCTGTAGTCATAAATGTGCTATAATTGACCTTATCCTTTCTTTCTGATGCAGAAGGAAAAGGAGTCCCAGTTTGACAAGCTAAATCATGACCAAGAAGTGAAATTCTTGAATTATGCAGCTGGTATTGTATTGTGTAAATATATGAATATTCCCCTGTTAACAGCTTATGCAGACCGTTTTGCTGTTTTTAGATTCAAGAAGTGAAATGCATGAATTATTTACTTATAGAATTAAATAGCTGTTAGTTATTGGTATCTGGAAAATTTATATCCTAGTTCTCTTTTTGCGATTGTTATTTTATATTCTCCCCGAGTACAATGTACATATGTTCTGTTATGATATGCCTCACCAATTTTTTTGTATTTTTTTTTATTTTATAACGATAAACCTATGGACTTCATTCTACCTTCAGAAATGTGCATTAGTGTGCAATAATGATATACTCCCTCCGTCCCTTAGGATGTGTCTTACTTTCCTTATTGGGGTGACCAATAGAATATGTCTTGTTTCCATAAATGACAAACACTTTATTTGTAGGACCCATCATTTTACACAACTTTCAACTCTCCTTAATTACTGTGCCGAAATGAAACAAAACACATTCTATGGGACGGAGGGAGTATTGAAGATAAATGTACCTATGGACATACACCTCATGATATGAAGATAAATGCACAACTGGACATTCACCTCATGAATACATGGATAGGAGAAAGTTTTTTTGCACTTGAATTTGTTATAGTAAGTTGGTTGGATTGTTTTAGATGCTTGATAGATCTGTTAATGCAGCTGCGGATGAAATGATCCAGCACTTGAAAAGTGAGAATGACAAGCTCCATGAACAAGTAGATGAATTGAAAAATGAATTGGCTTCTATTAGGTAAGAATCTACAGTATGTTGTAATCTGATCTGAATCCAGCTCCTTTGGTATGTAATTCACATCCATCATTTTGCTGCAGAACTTCCACCAATGAACAACAGACTCAGTTCCAAAAGCTGTTAGCACAAGAGAACCAAAAGAGTGAGGAAATAAATACCTTACCAACTTTATATTTCATGGTTGTAGTTTTCATTAACTTGCACTTTTAGTTGCCCAACTTGGGGCCAAGTAAGGAGGCATGTCAGCCAGGAACCCCACTAGTCACCATCCAGTACAATGATTTTCATTTTTTATGTTGTAGTAAATTTCCTTTTAAGTGTTGGCTGATGTGGAGCGATCGGAAGATGATAAGAGATTTTATGTTCGACGAGGGCAAGAGAAGATCGACGTAGCGGCATGACGTGGCGTTGGATGTTGCATGGCGTGACGTCGGCGTGCTTGAATCAACAATATAGTTGTTTTATATTATTATTATTTTCGTAATGTTGGGCTTATTTAATTTGTGTCTTGTTTTATTTTGAGTCAATAAGTTTGTGGGCTTCCATCTTATAAAAGGAGATGAGAACCCTAGTTTTTAGTATGCTTGATTTTGGAACTGATTTGGGCAAGACGAGAGTCTTGATTTGGGACGAAATCACCTTGGTTTCGTAGGGGCTTTGCCTATTGGGATTTATCATTTAATTCCGTTTTCGTTTTGGTTTGGATGTTGTGATCGATATTTATTTATTCAGCAAGGGGTGTGATCGGCAATTAGTTTTTTGTTATTGGCCAGAAGGTAGACGAATTTCATTTGAAGTCAGCATCTACGTTTGCATCAATTTATATATTCATCAATTTCAATTCACTTTCATTTGGTATCAGTCCCAGTTTTATATATATATTCATTGCATTTAGTGCGAAACCGACACATTGGATTGGTAAACAAGAATCGTGAGTGCTTGTGACGCGAATATATTCGTGATCAAATTAATTGTTTCTTTTTGCTTGCATCAATTGGTCCGACCTGCCGGATCTAACGGTGTATGATTTCAAACGAGAGTCAGTCGAAATTTGCAATCAAATTCATGGCGAAGTGTATAATGACCAATGAACAATTCATGGGGTTGAGGAATGCCCGAGATCCAGATAGGCCTAAAAATGATAGAGCAGCTATTATTTCGGATACGATTCAAATGATTAAGGATTTGATCTCTCAAGTTGAAAGATTAAACTCCGAATATGTTGCACTCTGTGAGGAGTCACGTGAGCTGACCCAGGAGAAGAATGATCTCAGAGAAGAAAAGGCATCTCTCGTAAAACCGATATTGAAAACCTTAATGGGCAGTACTTACAGAGAGTTAAGACCGTGTACCCATGGACTGGAATGGACAACTCTATTACGATGCATCCATCCTTGCAGCCGCTACCGATTCTTTCGCGAAATTGGAAGGATATTTCAATGAATTTCATTACCAATCTTCCGATCGCTCCACATCAGGCACGCTGAAAGTTCTCCTTCTGGAGCTGAATAACTAGATAAACAAGGCACATTCTGCCATTTTTAATTTTGAAATGGAATATACATATAAATAATACTCCTTTCGTCCCGTTTGACTTGTCTTGTTTCTTTTTGGCACATAGATTAAGATGAGTGATTGATTATGTAGTAATTATTTTCTATTTTAGAAAATAAGACAATTCAAGTGGAACAACCCAATAAGGAAAACAAGACAAGTCAAGCGGGACGGATGAAGTAATGTTGAGGAGTGAGTCATAATTCTTGGATTTTCACCAAACTTCTTCAGCAGAGAACCTAGATGGATTAATCTAGAAATTTGTAACAAATTCTTTCTTAGAAATTTGTGCATTGGAAAATATCTGATGAAATTTGAAATCCTGACTAAAATAACCTGCGTGCACAGTAGTAGTGAGGATCGAATCTCATTTCTGAATTATGCTTCCCTGGTAATCTATTTGTATTCTCACTTCGGTTTCCTGCTTGTCGTAGGGATTCTTTAAGTAGGGCAATCTTTTGCGTAGACAACATCAAACATTTTTTACTGTTCAAGCTTCATGTCTTGAATTGTACGGTTTGCATTGTAATAAATTTCTTTGACTCAATCCTAAGTATAAAATTGCTGCTTCACCATGCTCATCAGTCATCACTAACCAGTAAACTGGTGCTTGTTATCTAACTTCTTGCACTATTTACTTTATTTCCTGATCATATTCTGCTCCCAACAACATTTTAGATATGGAACTCTCTAAAGAAATAATAAGGCTCCAGAAAGTTGAATACGGAGAATGTTCTCGCTGTAGTACATTTAAGGAAATTGGAGATGGACCGAAAAACTTAGACGATCCTCCAGTTGAAGAAACTGAAGGCAAATCTCTTGCAAAATCGAGAAAAAAGACGTAAATCCATTCATATTAGTGACGGTACATCTGTTCCATATGTTGATGCTGAACGTGATTGTCCATCAGCTCAACTTGTTTCTAGGGACAAAAGCATTGGTGCTCCAAGCATCCAGCAGGTACCTAATTTAGACATAGATTCAGGTTAACGTGTACATTTCACTTTTGACTTACATTTGATACTTGGTGATTCAGCATGTCTGCTGTCAGAGAAAGATCTATAGTTCAGGTATATCTCAAAACGAAACATATTGCTTAATTCATTCTGGTTTTGGTACAGGCAATGAGTTCAACGCTTTCACTTGCTATTTTTAGGAGGTGATGCCACAGATACAAATTCTAGCAGCTGCATGTTTCAATTACTTGTTGAGTTTGTAGTTGGCTTGAAGGTTATCCCTCTCATTAAAAGCAATCAACTATCCATTCAGGCGCATCATCAATCAAGTGGTAATGTAATATTCCCAGTTTCTTTAAATTTGGTCGTGTGGACTGGTCTTGGATGTCACCAATATCTGGCATGGTTACTGTTTGTTGACGTTTCAGGGGTATAGCAGGAATATAGTGATTCCAAAAATTGCCAATGCATTTAAGTTGCTGCCTATCTGATAGTATATACCATATAACACTGTCAAAGACGATATGTTGAATCTATAGGTGAATGTTGCAGGGTATTTGTTCAACCTTGCATGGATAACAAATTCAAACGGAGAAGTAGAAATGCTACAGCCCCTTGTCGCTGGGGACATTCGAAAGAGTTGCTCCAGAATGGATCATTAACATGCTACTATTAAGATTATACTCCCTCCGTCCCATTATTAATGTCTCACTTGCCTTTTTTGGTTGTCCCATTATTTATGTCTCATACCAAATTTGAAAATAAGTGAGTGGACCACAATCAATCTAAACAAGTGGATCCCATCCCTTTATACTTTTACACAACTTTACACCTT
The DNA here is from genome assembly GCA_028984105.1 of Lavandula angustifolia. Classification (NCBI taxonomy): domain Eukaryota; kingdom Viridiplantae; phylum Streptophyta; class Magnoliopsida; order Lamiales; family Lamiaceae; genus Lavandula; species Lavandula angustifolia. The sequence continues at coordinate 12,954,422 of CM054817.1, forward strand.
TACCTCAACTATCTTAATTATCGTGCTCAGTCCCAATGGGATATAAATAATGGGACGGAGGGAGTATATTGTTTAATTGTTGCACATATACACAAGTCATAAGAAGCAAGACGATGTTAGTATGAGAAGAAAATAGTTACTTATTCAAAATAATATGAGAGCGAGGATGAAGATATGGATTTTAATCCTTTCTTTATTGAAAGAAGCTAATTGATTAGAAGCATATCCTAAAGTTGAAGAGTTTGGTGATGGTTGAACCTGCCTCCATCTTATGGAGTTACGACACAATAAAAAGGACAATTGTGTGTACTACTCATCCGTCCCACTTAGGGGTGTAACGGTTCGGTTCGGTTCGGTTTTTATGTATTTTAGGAACCGAACCAAACACATAGAAATGGTTCGGTTCGGTTCGGTTTGATGGGTTTTTCAATATCGAAACCGAATCGCTTATAAATGGTTTGGTTCGGTTCGGTTCATCGGTTCATTTTTTATTTTTTTATTTATTTTTTAAATCTTAAATAATGCAAGAATAATAGTTTATAGGATGTCACTCATTACGAACTCATAAGTATAGAATTGTTACTCCTTTCTCTTCATTTGTATAGAATATAATTGATCTAAACTTAAATTTAATATCTAAATCCAACAATATTCTCATATAAGAAAGATAAATATTAAATAAAAAAATTTATAAAATAGGATATTGGTTCGGTTCGGTTCGAACCGTTCAAAAATTCTTGAAACCACGAACCGAACCGAACCGAATGTAAACGGTTTCTAAAAAAAATAAACCGAACCAAACTGCAAAACCGAACCGAACCACATTTTTTGGTTTGGTTCTGTTCGGTTCGGTCGGTTTCGCGGTTCGGAGCGGAACCACTTACACCCCTAGTCCCACTAGAAAGGAAACGTTGCTTTTGAGCGCGAAAATCAAGAAAGTAGTGTCATGTGGTGTAGATTGTTTGACTTTTTAATAATTAAATGTGATCCGCACGATCTTTATCATTTTAGAAAACACATAGTTTCTTGTGGAACGACCCAATAAGGAAAACGCGTCGTTTTTAGTGGGACGGAGGGTATTATAAAACACATCGTCTTTTTTAACTTGATCATTTAGCTTATTTTTCCGATTTATTGCAAATAATCATATTTGTTATTTATTTTAAATTTTTTAGATTATTCGGAAATGATAAATACAAAATACAAATTGATTTAAATTCAAAATTAACTCCTGATAAAATATAAAATAATTTAATTTCACAGTTATGCCTTGATAAAAAAGATGTCAGTGAGCAAACGAAGAGGGAAAAAATTGTAGATTATATAAATTGTCTCAATCAAGAACCGACGCAATGTTTGTTTCAAATTTGGTGTGAAACCAAGTATCCAACTATTGAAACTAAATTAACATTTCCCTCAATTTCCAATCCTTGTACAAAAAGCTGTTTGCACACTTCACTAATTCCACTTTCAAACTTGTAAACCAAAAAATGGTGAGGAGAAAAGATCTTACAACTTCAAAAAATCCTACCATTATACAATTTCTTCTTCCCAGCAGCAAAGACAGACGAGCACTTCGAGGCAAGATCACCAAGGTCGCCCTCAAGTTCGGCTGTTGTCTAGGGTATGGGTTGCAGCAGTCAAACAAAGTGAAGGACAAATCATAGCCAACCATAATTTAATTGGTACAACTTGTGAGAAGTTGAACACAATAAAAGGTCTTGGGAAATGAATTATGCCATTAATGCAACCAACCACAGCCAAGAAATTTAGGCTAGGAAATGAAAACCAACCATAGCCAAGAAATCTCAAACCAAGCCAACCACATATGTGAAGGAATACACAGGTAATCTAGATATGAAGCCATAGAAATAGGAATAACCAAGTACTGGTAGTCAACCGTAGCCAAGAAATTAAGTCCAAGTATTATGCCATTATTCAATCTGATTTTTGAAACGAAGGATCAATTATCCTTAATCCATGACTCATCTAAAGTAGAATACATATAAATTAGACATACATCAAAAATGTCAATCCAAGTATTGACAACCAAGAAATAAAGCCCAATCATTACAATTCAACAAGAGACTCACTTAAACCAAGTATAACAAGAGACTCAATAGATCCTAAAGCATTTCTCTTGTTGACACAACAACATATCTCGTAATTACAATCATCTCATCAATATGTTCAATTCTAACAAATAGTGTGAGCATATTCTCTTCATTTTATAACCTATTCACTCACTTAGAACACATGTGCTCAACTCAACCTTGAATATAGCATTAAAGAAACAAATCATGTTGTGAGGGAAAGATCTCACCAGTTCGAATGCGAAGCATCTCAGACCGATTAGGGTCGGGAAGGGTTTGGCTCTAGCATTAGGTGGCGACGCCAACGACTGTGCTCAAACTCGGGTTGCTCGGAGAGCTTGAAGCCACAATTGGGAAAGATCTGGCAGGGCGCCAGTTCCCATCACGACTTAAGACCAATCTAGCTCTCAACGGCGACGGTGGAGGGGTTAAGCCTAAAAACTCTTCCGATTTCATCTCGGCACCTGTGGCGTCATCATGGAACCCATCGCTCTGAGGTCCTATATCCTCCATCTCGCAACCGGAAATGGACGGACCAATCGGTTCAGAAGGCGATTGTGGTGGTTTACGGATGGAGGCCATAAAATCCGACCGAACTAAGGTTGTTGCCTCACCGTTCTGCCCGTCGTGGGTCTTGTTCACTGACACCCATTTGCCATCAGATATTTGTGGTTTATGGTAAAGTCCTCCGCCGTCAGACCGGCCCAAGGCTCATTTTTCATAGAATCGAGAGCTAGTTCAAGAAGAAGAAGGTTGAGGAAGATGAAGAACAACTAGTGTTCTTCAACTTTTGATCGAGCAGCGCAATGTGAAGAAAAATTGTGTATAGGGTTTTTTATTTTATTTAAGAGAATACAATTGTTTTTCTTTTTTTGAATATTAGAGGTAGTTTAATTATTAGGTAGGTTAATTAGTGTGTAGCTTAATTAGTTTAATTAAAACTTAAGTTACATTAGCATTTTAATTTTCTTTTACCAAAGATGAAAAATGGACAAGAATTTTGGGACAGTGCGATAAGGAATAAGAGACTATAATTATGGACGGAGGGAGTAACTAAGTACTCCCTCCGTCCCGTTATTTGTGGCTCAATTGGTTTCGGCACGGCAATTAAGAGAGTAGATGATAAAGTATGAGAGAGAAAGTAAATGATAAAGTATAAGAGAGAAGATGAGTAAGATAATGAGAGAAGATGAGAGAAAAATGATAAAGTAGGAGAGAGAATGTAATAAAGTAGGAGAGAGAAGATGATAAAGTAGGAGTAATTTTTTACTAAATTAGGAAAGTGGGCACAAATAATGGGACACCCCTTTCGGGAAAGTGAGCCACAAATAGCGGGACGGAGGGAGTAACTATCAACCATAACAATCTATTATTCATATATAATGGTGTAAATTCATTCATTTATCACACTCCAATTGAGTGTTCACAAAACCCCTATATATATATATTCCCTCTGTCCCGTTATTTGTGACTCAATTAGTTTCGGCACGGGAATTAAGAGAGTAGATGATAAAGTATGAGAGAGAGAGTAGATGATAAAGTATGAGAGAGAAGATGAATAAGATAATGAGAGAGTATGAGAGAAATGATGATAAAGTAGGAGAGGGAATGTAATAAAGTAGGAGAGAGAAGATGATAAAGTAGAAGATATGATCATAATTTTTTACCAAATTAGGAAAGTGGTCACAAATAATGGGACACCCCTTTCGGGAAAGTGAGCCACACATAGCGGGACGGAGGGAGTATATATGTTTGGATCAAATAGAAAAACCCTCTTAAACTAGGAAATATGAACAAATATGAACCTTAGATATTGAGATCGATGGTTAGCATTGAGGGAGCTTTCGATTTTTTTCTTTCCCTCATTTGTTTATTCATTAAGGCACTATTATCATTTTTCATTTCTATTTCATTCTCTACATATCAATCATCTTCTTCTCCATTCACCCTTTCTCTCTCCTATCCAACAATTTCAAGGACGGTTCTTTCGAATCACTATTCAACACGAATTTTATCCATTCGAACTAAAGATTTGATATTGCTGCTTTTTTTTTTGGTTGTTTGTCGTGTTCTTCAGCTCAACCAATTAATGGGTAAGTAGCATGTTGTCTTGAGGTGCATTTTTGGTGTTAGTTTCAGATTCAAGCTTCAATTAATTATGATTTAAGGTATTTGCACTTCTCATTTGTCAATAAACATGTCATTTGTGATACTTCAATTATTGAACTTCAATTTGTTGTTCGGTTTGATTTTAGGAACAATTAAGATCTGTTACTTGAGATGCATTACTTGATTATATTTCCCCCTTTCCCCCCTTTTTAAACATGATTTTCAATTCTAGGGTTTTTATTTTGTTTCATGACTTTTTCTGGTTCAATTATTGGATTCACTTTTAATTTATTTTTGATTCATGTATATGTTATATTTGATACACTTCGATTGTATAGTTTTTTATTGGTGGGTTTTCAACTTTTGCACCTTCGAGTGGGTCTTCATATTTGTATGAGTGGATATTTGAAAATACAAGTATATCCTATAAACCAAGATGCCCGGATGAAATCAAACCTTTTATTGGCCAAGACTTTTTATTATTGGATGATTGTATAAATGTTTATAAGGTATATCATGCATTTTGTGGTTTTAATGTTCGTTTCAGTACACATCGTAAGACTGATGAAATTGTATTGCATATGTATGTGTTTTGCAACCGTGAGGGTGAAAGATTACAACTATGTCAAGTCTAGATGGGTTAGTGTATGAGAAAAAAAAAGAAGACGGATGTCGGGTAGTGGATCGTGTATGGCTCAAGTTGTTTTCAAATTAAGTTGTGGAAGATGATATGAGATTATTAGTTTAAGTGAGGAGCACACTCATCCACTTGTTAATGAGAATCATAAACAATTTTTGAAGTTAAATAGGTGTGTGGATTACACTCACCTAAGTTGGAAGTTGAATTGTCGAAAAACAAATATAGGTCGAATTAGGCCATACCGGTGGGTAGTTTTGATAAAATTAGTTGTAGTAGTACTGTTGGTCCCGAGAGTAACGTTCAGGTGTAGAGGGGGGGTGAATACACCTGAAAACCAATTTCTCAACTTAAAAACACGAACAGTCCTTTTCAGAAGAGTGTCGTACTGAACGAGTTCAGCAGACCAGATAAGCTGTTCTGAATCGCATGGCAGAGTGACTGACTTTACTGAGGTCTGCTAGCTGACTAAAGTCAGAATTCAGTACCGTTCAGATAGAGTTCAGTAGTGCGGAAATGTGTAGGCCCAAATTCAGTTGAATTAGGAAAACGTTTTTAGCAAAACAGTTTCAGTATATTAGTGCAGTCGATTAAGCTTGCTGAAACTCAGTTGAATGATTTTAAAGATATTTTCAGTATGCACAGTAAATCAATGCAACAGTAAATAAAGAACACATAACACATGTGATTTTTAAAGTGGTTCAGATCCAACAATCCTACGTCCACTGTCCCGAAAGATCAGGAAGCTATGTATTATACTGAGATAGTCTCAGTCGGTTTGTACACTGGACAAACACTGGTCTTGAGATTTATACTAAGCAAGTCTCAGTTTACAGGGTATCAAACTAAGTGTTTGAAAAACTCTCCAACTATGAAGGAGTCCTTTACAATAAGGATCAGTTCGACTATGAACTCCTTCGTCTAAGCTATAGATATGAACAGTTGAGCTTAAGTTAGAGGGATAGGGAACGAGAAAGTGGCTTCTAGAGCGACGAACGGCTAAGTATAAACTTTGGGTTCGTGTTCAGTCGCTTGGATACTAGAGGCTGTATAATTCTGATTCAGCTTGGTTCCCTATGAGCAGATATGTAGTCTTTCGCCGGAGATTGTCTCTTCTAACTTCTTGCGGAAAACTTAAGGTGTTTATGAGTTGCTCTTTGAATGCTCTGTGTGTTCGTTGGTTCACTCGTTTTCTCGTGTGCTCGTGAGCTTCAATTTGATTTTATCCCTCTACTTATAGAGCAGAGATTAGGATAGATCCATTGGAGATGACGATCCTTTGTCTCTCTCTTTTGGGTAGCTAACGGCTCTTTCAAAGTATGGTTGCAGTGTCCTTTCCCTCCATTTCTGGAAAGTTGTTGACTTGCAGCTTTAACAGATATAGGACATGTGGCTGCTTGTCATTGGTCGAGGTTCAGGAAAGTAGGTGAGACAGAATATACTTCAAGGATATCTGAAGCTGACTTCTCTTTTCCTCGTATTGACTCTGCTGATTTGACTTTTAGAGAATCCTGACAGTCAGAAGACTGTCCAGCCGTTGCTGAGTCTGATCTCTTATTCAGTAGCATGCTCCTGTTGAGTCGGCTCTACTGAAGATCAGCTCTGAGTTCAGTGAACTACTCCTGCTGAGTTCAATTCTACCGACTCCTTTCGGATATCTTTGCTCTCGCCGAGTCCGAAGAACACCGAGTCTTCTACTTCGTGCGAGAGGCAGTTAATCTACTGAGAGCTTGAACCAGATGCAGAGTGTCTACTGAGTCTGAAACCTCAGAGACAGAACAAAATAGGTTACAACTGAATGGTTCATCAGTCAAGATAGGGTTTTGGGATCTTCATATCTTCAATAAATATTCAGAGCACAGGGCTACTGAGTTATGTCTCAACTGATTGTGAGAAGACTGAATCATCTCCCAACAATTTCCCCCTATTTGATGATGCCAAAACCTAACACTATGACTTATCAGAAATAGAGCTCCTTACAATTATTACAAGTAGGATCAGTGGAGTTGTTCTTCAAGTCCTAGACTACTGAGGGAATCAGGGCAGAAATATCAGAACCTATACAGAAACTAGTGAGCAATTTCCCCCTATCTAACAACTTATTCCCCCAAGCAAAAACTGACAAAATATATAAGAACAGTGAGTGTGTGAGTTAGTAATCACTTCAGTGATTCTGAGTGTTAAGCATAAAAACAAACAAGGCGATTTAGACAATAAGGAATTGTCAGGGCCAATAACAGAGATGTTTTTTTTTATTGAAGAAGGTTCAATACAGTTACATCATCTGCGATACCAAGAAGAGTAGAAAAGAAGATACAAAGAAATACAGAAGCTAATCATCATCTGAACCGCTTAATCCTGTCTTTGAAGTCCTTTGATTGGGATTCAGGAAGAGGCAGTCCATACATCCGGTAGGTGACCTTCCTCCGCTTCAGTATCTCAGCGAAGTCAGCTGGATCATCTTCATCTAGGAACTTGGCTTCAGCAGCATCCTTGACTTCCTTCTCAACGACTCCATAATGAACGGAGCCGTCTAGTTTCAGTGGGGGCGGCATGATTCTTGGACCTGGTACTCTGACATCTACTTTGTCTTTTACGGCTTTTGGAACTCTGGCAAACATCTCTATGTCTGCCCTTATGAGCCATTCAACAAAGGCGACAGACTTATACTTCTCAGCCCAGTACCTCCAGAAATAATTCCTCTTAATGAATTCAGCCTTCAGTGTCTCCCACCTTTGAGTTATCTCCCAAGGCATCCATTCATCAACTCTCGGCCATCTGTGAATTTTGAGATCAGTAGGCTTCCTGAACCTTCTGTATCTGTATGGAATGTCAGCTTTCTCAGGAATCCTCTGACTCGCTTCTTGTTCAGCTTTCAGCCTCAGAGCTTCAAGGTCTGCTAATCTGAGCCTTTCTCGGGTTGCTTCTATCTGTCTAGCTTCTTCTCCTCTATACAAGTACCTCTCCATCTTAGCCCATATTTCTTGCATCTCAAGATCCTGTTCCTTAGAAGGGACATAGGAGGGTTTGTGAGGCTCTTCTTCTGAATCAGCAGGTGTGGTAGATTTTTCTTTCGAAGTACCCTGCTGACCAATAGTCTGCTGATGCTGCTGCTTCTTCTCCTTTTCCTTATCTGCTTCATCACTCAGCTTTAGAGTTCTGGGAGGTAGCCTGGGTCCAGTCTTCTTTCCTCCTGCTGGAGCCTTTGTCTTGCCTTTAGCTGGCTTCTTCTTAGGCTTATTAGCAGCTTCAGCTTCAGCAATTTCTCTCGCTAACTTTTCATCAGCAACGATCTGAGCTTCCTCCTCCAGAGTAACATACCTCTTGGGTCCTTTCTTCTTAGAGGGAGGGGTAGGAAACTTCAGAACTTTCTTGCCTTTCCCAGCAACTGGAGGAGGTAGAGGAACCTCTTCCTCTTCTGACTCCTCATCAGCATACTCAACAACCTCTTTGATTATGTCAGAGGGTGTTTGGGTTGCCTGAGTAGCTACTTCTTTGGGTCCTGAGCCGCTTGGGCCGGTCTTAGCAGACAATACATCGCCTGCTGCTGAGACACCCTGGGCCTCGCCAGTCTGAGTAGAGGGTCCACTGGGAGCAGTTGTCTGAGTATGAGTTGCCCCTGCCACTGACCTTACTCTTTTTGGTACCTTCAGTACCAGTTCTTTACCTTCAGGTATCTTCCCTTTTCCTTCCCTTCCTTCCCCCTTTTTGGCATCATCAAATCGGCTCGGGGTGGGAATTGATACCTTCTTGTCCAGACTCTTGTAAGTTGTTGCCAGATCATCTAAGGCATATTGCAGCTTTGTCAGTTTCTCGTGTAGCTCATTCCTCTCCTTAGTAAGCTGATCACTGTATTTCTTGTGGGAGGCGTCTGCAGCTGTCTGGAACTTCTGCAACTGTTTGACCACACTCTCTTCAATAACCTTCTGAATGGTTTGGAGCCTGAGATCTGAGGCTTGAGTGACGGATTCAGTATGAGCTTTCTGAGCGGCCTTATAGTCTTCAAGCAGTTACGCTTGGCCATCCTGAATCGTCTTCAGTTGTTCATCGAAATCAGCCCTTTGGGTGGCTAGCGCATTAATTAGGATGGTGGAGAAATCAGGGACAGGCGTGTTCTGGAGGGTTGTCCTGAGCCCCTTTATCACTGCGCTGTGGGCCTGAGTGGTCTGCCTCCACGTCTCGTGGACGGCGCGGGCGAGGAGTCAGTTCTGAGTTCATTGACTCCTCAGTACCCTGGCCACTGACTTCGATCGTCGGCTCTTCGGGCTGGGCGCTACATCGAAAGCAGATTCGAGTAGCAACTGTGAAGGTTCAGCTGCCTTCGAAGTACCAGCCGCCGACTGACCTGGACCAAGGATGCTGAGCGGCGGTTCAGCAGTGGATGTGGGAGCATCCTTGTCCAGTTGAGATCCCTCATCAGGCTTCTTAGGGCCTGAATCACGGGGTGGGTCCTGACCATCGGGGTCATACCCATCTGAGGGTGCTGATGCTGAGACGGGTTGTCTGTCGTTCAGCATTGCGAGCATCGCATCCCTCAGATCTTCAAGGGTACCAAGGTCGGATGGCTCTGAGTAGCCAATCTTGCCCCTTATTATTAGCTCCTCCTCATGGAGCTGTTCGCAGGAGTGGTGAATTATGAGGCGCTTCAGATTATGCCACTCCTGGAATCAGATCAGCATGTGGAGCGTAGCCTGCCTTGCTAATGTGACCAAATCACTGTGGCTGGCTATCTTCGGGATTCATTCAGCAATCTCTCGGGAGGCTCGTGATTTGAGAACAGAGGCCTCAATCCCGATCGATTCTGACTTTGAAGCTATCTCCGAGTCTTCTACATCTATTGGAGACGGCTGCTTCTCAGCAGATGGTATGCTGCTGAGTGGTGGAACATCCAAGGGGCTGTCCAGTGTTTGTACGGATTCAGCTTGGACCCCTTGGTCCACTGTTTCACCACGCTCAGTGGAGACTGCCTTCTCCACTGATGGTGTCTTCTCGGATGACTCAAGTTCATCCCTCAACTGCAGAGGAAGCTCAGCAACCACTACCTCAGGCTCTGCCTCCGGTACGACCTCACTAACTTTCTTCAGCCTCTTGGTCGGGGTTTTAGGAGTAGACTTTGGAGGGGACCTCTTCTTGGTGGGTGTAGAGGTCTTCTGAGTTCGGGACTTAGGATCAACGGGCCCTGATCCTATCTGCTGAAGGGTCGCTGCCCTGTTCTGGAACCGGACCTTCTTCTGGTTGAAGTACTGCTTATCAGCGAAGGTAATGTTGTCCGATTCGCAAAAATCTTCTATCATGACTGACAACTTCAGTCCATACAGCAGTCTTCCTTTGACGCTCAGACGCTTGGCTGACTTGTCGAATTTTGCTGATTGCGTCATGAATTCTTTGAGGAAGAATTCAGTCCAGTTGATTTTAGCTCTGTCGTGTATGGCCATCATAAGCTGGATCTTTGGCCTGGACACTTGGTCGAAGGACCCGGCCTGACTTGTTAGTAGCTGAGCCAGGACGTAGGCCAATGCTCTGTATTGAGGAAGCATTGCATTCTTCAGAAATGCGGTTCTGAAAGTAGTTGGCTTCCCACAGAATTCTATCAGATACTCATCCATTAAATCATCTTTGTAAGCCATTGTAGTGAATCCTTCGTTAGGAAGGTTGAAGCTTCTCTGGAGTGCTTCTCTGATAGACATCTTCTTGATTTCAATAGCGGTACGAGAGGGGTCGCCTACTGAATGAACGACATATTGGCATCGGATGTCTCCCTCTACTGATTCTGAGTTCAGATAGAGCTCAGCTATCTGGTGCGAAAGGAAGAACGACGGCTTCCTTGTCAGAAAACCTTCAAGCCCAGTTTCACGAAGGGCGTAGAAGATCTCTTCCATGTAGTCGAGGTCACATGCGTCGAACTCCATCACGGGTTCGCACCAGACCCGATCATTCTCTAGGATCTCTTGCATATCGGTAGGAGCGACCGCAGTAGTTCCTGTCATATTCTGTAATCTGCAAAACAGTAGATCAGTATCCAATTAAGTTAAAAAAAAACGTATACGATACTGAATGATCATTGAAATTTACCAAAGATTTTTCTGAGAAGTTTTGAAAGATGAGTTTTGTAAAGGAGTAGGGATTATCTCAGAAAGTCTAGGGTTTGAATTATTTGCAGAGTAGAAATAACGGTTTCAAACATTTGAATGTATATATATATATATATATATATATATGGTAAGGAAGATAAACAGTTAATTATCTAAAGTTCAGTTTGAACATGCTTTTTGAGATGGACGACCAGGATTAGATTTTATAAAATAGGCAATGATCATATTAGCCGCCTAAGTCAAAATACCGTTGTATATAGCCAAAGAAGTAACTTGATATGACATGCATTTAATGCGTTGCAGAGTTCAGCATGCTTTTACATAGAATGTCGTGTATTTAATGTAAACTGTTAATATTAAATGGCATTCTCTAAGGTATTGAATACGAAGCTGAATCTGAGTCATAAATGCACAAAACTGTTCTATTGGCTACTGAGTAGAGATACACAAACCTGTCAGCTGAACATCGTAGTCAGCTGATACCTCGTGTAGATGGTTGCTGAGTCTCTACGTACTGAATTTACTCAGTACTGAGAGTGAACATCCCCCCTTTACTGAATGCTCCTCTCCTGAATCCACTTACTGACTAGAGTCAGTAGGGTCCAGCAGACCTAGCTCTACTGAAAGTTCTCTGAATCTGGCTTCAGCTAGAGGCTTGGTCAGTATATCAGCCCTTTGATGGTTAGTATGGATCTTTTCCATCCTGATATCCTTCTTTTCGACATGATCACGTATGAAGTGGTGTCTGATGTCCACGTGCTTGCATCTCGTGTGAAGTACAAGATTTTGAGTGATTGCAATTGTACTGGTACTGTCGCAGAAGATCGGTACTTCATTTTGAATGACGTCATAGTCGCGTAGCTACTGTCTCAGCCAAAGGATTTGGGCGCAGCAACTTCCGGCAGCCGTATATTCAGCTTCAGTAGTTGACGTTGCTACTGAGTGCTGTTTCTTTGAGAACCATGAGATCAGCTTACTGCCAAGGAACTGACACGTTCCAGAAGTTGACTTTCGGTCAATTCTACATCCTGTATAGTCAGCATCAGAATAACCAGTTAGTTCAATATTATCATCAACTGGATACCATAAACCCATGTTAGGTGTTCCTCTGAGATAGCAGAGAATCTTCTTTGCTGAGTCTATATGACTCTGCTTAGGATTCGCCTGAAATCGAGCTCAGACACCTACAACATAAGTTATGCCAGGACGAGTAGCTGTTAAGTATAATAAAGAACCAATAATAGCACGATATTCAGTTTGGTCTACTGATACTCCCTCTTTATCAAGATCAATTTTCATGTTCGTGTTCATCGGGATCTTGATTGGTTTGTCGGATGTGCAACCGAATTTCTTGATGATGTCTCGAGTGCATTTGCCTTGATTGATGAGCGTTCCCTTCTCCGATTGTCTGACTTGAAATCCAAGGAAATAGT
>CM054817.1:12967285-13062820 GCA_028984105.1 Lavandula angustifolia
ACTCGATATCCGAATCATGCGTCGTTTGATGATTCTCGATACTTGACGGCACGCTCATAAAGTTCAAAGCCGAGCCGCTGCGAGAAGTCGGTCGGCCGTGGACCACTGTACTTAAGAGTCCACTGCGGCGCCTCCACGCGCCGACCCGCCCAAAGAAAAAGAGGCTTACAAAGGTGGAACGTTTGAGGTTCTAGCAAAGCCCGCTTCTCCTCCACCACCTCGGGACGAAAGCATCCCGGGCGACGTCGGTATAGAGGGTGCGACCACGAAAGACAAAGTCCGAGTATCGGTTACGAGGAGACTCGATCGGAAGAAGTTGAGCCGGCGAGGAGATATCTCTTGAATGGGCGACATTGCGATCGGCTCGTCTCTCGAGCCACGGGAGAAGTGTTTGCACGGATCCCGGAGATTCCGAACATAAGGATGCAGTCGACATTGCGATCGGGGCACGGGCCGCAAATCTTTGTTGAGATTCCTAAGTTGGGACATTCTCGAAGAGGCGTCATGAATCGGTCGGCGCGTCGCTGGCGACGGAAGAGCAAAGCTTACGGTCGGCAATCGGGTTTGGGGAACCCGGCCCGACTTAGCCTCGTTTGAGGATCGAGAGCGACTATGCTTTATCTTCTTAGTACGAGATCCTCCAGAACAACATGTCGGCCAGACCCGCGGCCGTCCCATCCACGGCGGCGACAACGATGATAATAATGATGATGTGGATCGAGGCACCACCCGGGAAGCGGGACCGGGGGAGGATCTGGCGAGGTAAAACTCCCAGCGAGAAGGGCAAATCACCACCTCCACCTTCTACATCAGGTGAAGCCCCAGTTGCCTCGAAACCTAGTCGAGAGCAACAACTCGCAGCATCTGAGCAGAGGCTCGGAACCAGCTCTTATCGAGGCCCGACCAATTGGTTACGTGTCCTCCAAGTCTATCCAGCAGAGCCATCGAGAGCGGGGAGACAAAAATCGTCTCCTCGCTAAGGATGTCCACCTGAAGTGGGCACAGTATACCAAGTCTCAGATGGAGACGATTGACAGACTTGCCAGCGAAGTGAAAAGGTCTCCGAAGCTCCTACTCCATCAGTTAATATTCAGGAGATAGTTGAGACCGCACTCGCGGCTCGGAAGGCGGACTTAGCCGCTCGAGTCGGCGGCTCCTTCAAGCTCGGTAGAAGATGTTTTACGGCGGTGACTTAGAGCCTCGCCCGCGATCAAAAAGCTATGGATGGCGCAATCGAGATGGCCGCCTCCGGCGTTCGGAAGACCATTGAGATTCGGGCGGCGGCCCTCAAGCTCATCAAGCTGAAATCACCGCTTCTCTTGACGCATCACTCCCGAAGCAAAGATAGGAGACGGGAGCCCAGATTGATAGGTTCGTGCGACCAAGAAGGCGGCCATGGGAACATTATTGTGATGCGGTCGAGACTTCGACTCCACCGCCCTTCCATAAAGACTATTCTTTTCAACTTAGAAAAGGAAGTGGTTGCCATCTATACTCGTCCGTCCACGGCCGATGATGCAAAAAGGGGGAAGATAGGGTAGAGGCGGAAAGCGGCTCGAGGTGGGCGAAGAAGCGAAGCGGGGATTGTTGCCAAGGGGAAGGTTCGGTGCACAGGCTGGAACCGGCTCGGTTCCCCCCTCCGCGGTCCAGACTTCCTATTGTCTAAACAGCGAGGTGCGTGAGCCGAGGCTGCGGGATCGGGGAGAAGGATCCTCGGCTCGGCACGTTGAAGAGGTCGCTCGGTTCGTAGACCAAGAGGATGAGCAGCTGCCACCGCAAAGGCCGGGGAAGGAAAAGGCTCCGGAATCGACTCCTCCGCCTTCCCGGCACCCCCAATTTAAAGCGGCGGGAGGCATATGACAAGCAAGTCGCTCGGAAGCTCGGGACGAGCTCGATCGGGAGCGGCGGCTTGAAGAAGAGGCTCGAGAAGGTCAAAAAAGAAGGCGAAGCGACCTGGTGTCGGGCATCCAGAGCCGAGCTAGAAAGCTCTGGATGAACGAGAAGAAGAAAAGGCTCGGGATAAGCGGTACGCCCGACGGCGACCTTCGGCCCCTTGCTCGGAGGATGAAAGATCTTCCTAAATTTGCTGCGGCGGGAGCGGAGACAGAGCCACCGGGGAGGCGACGCGCGGGGCCCGAATCTCGGAGAGGAGGCACAGAGGCTGCGACCTCGAAGAAGAAAAAGAGAGCTGGAAGATTTGGCGAGATCGTAGGGCGGCGATAAAATAGCCGATGAACCGAGTTCTCGATTGGAGAAACAGAATACCTAGGTCTTCCAAGTACTACGGGCTAGACGCTCCCCGAGCCACTTATCGGAAGAAAACTCCTCACCGCCGTGCGAGACAAATGGATACCTTGGAATGCGAGCGAGGAGTGGGAGGAGCGAAGATAGAGTTCATCAAAAGGATACTACGTTCGGTAGTGTTATCCGGCGAGGTTCCGGCTAATCAACTCTTCGATGAATTCCTTCATCAATCTAACACCAACCTTAGAGCCCAAGTTCACTGATCCTAGCGAGGAGAAGGCGCCTCTCGTTGCTCACGCTACGGGAAGCGAACCCTCCCATGACCTCTCGTGGTGTACTCTGCACCAAGGAGATTGAAGATGAGGTCGACTCAGCTGCACGCCATCACAATCTTAGTTCTTAGCTGCCCAACGATCTCGAGGATATCCAGACACTCCGTGTCAGAATATACAAATCCTACGGTTTGGATCCTCCTACAGCCAAGTCTGCTGATTTCAAGAGCAAGACCAAGAAGTACAGACGATAGCAGTAGCTCTTTATCTCTTGTATAGAAGTTAGGAACTGCGTAATCCATTTCTCATATATATATCAGTTCTTTCTTCTGGCCAGACAATCACTCATTGTCTTATGGCTTTTGTTTGTTTTATCTTTTACCTGGCCCGATCACGAAATGATCGACACACACTCACACATAACCATTTCTCTGATGTGCCTATCTTTCAGCTGCTGACTTCCTTAAGTTATTTGCTCAGTTTTACTGAAGTCTTTATCATGTCAGTAGTTTGGGACTTATATTCTTAGAATTTATAGAGGTTTTGGCATCATGAATTATGGGGAAATTGTTGGGTTATGAGTCAGTAGAAGATACTTAGCAATTTATTGGGTAAAACAATATTGGGGGAAATCATAGTGCTTCATGCTATGGAATTGAGGATCCCAAAACCCAGCTTGTATCAGTAGTGTAATGTCGATAGAACTAGATGATGTAATAGGTTAGACATATTTTGTTTTCATTATCGTGTGTCAAAGTCTGTGCAGTGCGATCTTGATAGGAAGCTTACTTTCAGAACCCCAGCGTCGTCGGTGTAAGAGCTTGTGTTCTCAAGTCATCGGTGATCTTCGCTCGATAGAAGACATCTTATCGGTGACCGACATCGGTAGAAGAACCCTCTATACAAAGCTCGGTACCTTCGGAGTCATCAGCTGACTACACTTAGTAGAATATTCACCTTTAGTCGACTCGGACGAAGTAGGCAGAGGCTGCATCAAGTCTCTGTGTCCAGATAGGAAACGACGTAGCTTTTAACATCTTTCGAAAGTCGGTAGAAGATCATACAAGGAAAAGTGAGAGTCGACTCCGATGAAGGCCGATGTCGACGTATCTCACCTACCACAAACCTCGACCCAATGAGAAGCCGTCAAGCGCTACAGTTCGACCAACTAAAGGCTGCTCTCATGCGCGGTAACCAACAACTCTGCTTGCAACAATTCGAACATATGGCCGTTTTCCTTGGGCGTTTGTGACACGTGGCATCGTGTTCTCCAATGGGCAAATGCAGGTCACAACTATAAATAGAGAAGCAAATCCGAGCTCCACGCACGGGATATCAAAGGGACAAAGCGCTCAAGCTTTCGAAACAACTCTAGCGCATTCAAGATAATCCAGCGAAGAACTTGCCTAGCAGAATATCTTTAGTTCTTCTCTCTAGAGTTTCTTTCTTTAGATCCCTCTTCTCTATCTAAGCTCAACGTTTATATCTATAGCTTATAATCTCGAAGGAGTTCACTTTTAGTATTGTTCTTATTGTAAGAACTCCTTCATAGTTAGAGAAAATCCCCTCCCCTTCAAACTTAGGTTTGATTTGTAAAAGTCGCTAAGGACTATAACTTAGAAGGGTGCATTCGGTGCGCGAGATACCTTGTTGAGGCTTGCTCAGAGTAATCAACAAGACCTCCTGTTCAGCAGGACTGTGGACGTAGGATCTAGCGTATCCGAACCACGTTAAAAATTGATTGTGTGTGTTTACTGTTTTATTGCATTGCATATAAATATCTTACAAACTCATATCTTGCATAAAACGTATTCGAAAAGTGCACTAGCCAAAATTATTTGACCTGTGAAAATCACGTTTTCAGCTGAGACGAAATCTCCGGGCCCTACACACTTATCCGCACTAAGTCAGCGACTGAGAATCAAGCACTGACTAAACTCAGTAGGAGAGACTTAGTAGTTGGCACACTCTGACCCGCGATCAGAAGGTTACTATTTGGCGCTTTGTTCATTAGTAGCGACCTACGGTTCGGTGCCCTTCGCGTTTGGAAAAAGAAATAGTACTCGCGGTGTATTCACCCCCCTACAACGATTTCGTTGTCATTCTTTGTTGTCGCTACCAACTGCGGCTGCCACCGTCACTACCGTTGCCACCGTTGGTGTTGCCTTCGTTGCCATTGCCTCCTCCTAGCAATGTTGTTCCTCACTTTATCGTGTTACGTCACGATGACTTGTTCGCTCACCATCAACTAATGTACCACCTTTTGGTATACCCTATTCCATGGCCACCAACTCGATGTTTGCCACCATGTCCCCCATAGCTTGTTGCTAGGATTTCCATGAAGGCGAGCTAACGCTTCTAACTCGACATTCGGCTTTTTTGCTATGTCATCGGCCTTGCAACCGAACATCCCTTTTGGGATGATGAACCACCTCGGAAGGGTGGGTTTCAGCCACGATGTTGGTTGTACCTCTACACTCTTCGAGAGTGCTACACTTTGCCAGAAGCCACCGAAGTTTAGAGGTTCCAACTTCGAGAGGTGGCGACATAAAATGTTGTTCTACTTGACGACATTGGGCTGCACTACTGTATTGAGGGAGAATGCTCTGGCTCCTTCAAGTGAAACCGAGGAAAACATCGAAGTTCGAATTGCCAATGAAAATTAACTAACTTGAGAATGTAAAGGCCTCCAAAGAAATTTGGGAGGCACTTGATAAAAAAGTACTATAATCATGATGCGGGGTACAAAGAAGTTTGTTGTAGCCAAGTTGCTGGACTACAAAATGGTGGATTCCCGACCGGTCAAGGACCAAGTGCAAGAGTTCCAACTCATTGTGCATGACTTCCATACCGAGAGGATGTTTATTACCAGGCAGCTTTACTATGGCAGCGGTTATCGGAAAGCTTCCCCCGAGAAAGAGCTACTTGAAGCACAAACGAAAGGAGATGTTGTTGGAAGACCTCATAGTCAAGTTCAGTATCGAGTCAGATGTGAGAAAGTTGTTGGAATTTTGTATCTTTGGAAGCAATGTTTTTGCTTGTATAAAATGTGTTTTGCTTTCTCTTTTGTTTTTATTCTCCTATCGATTAATTACATTCGTGCATGTTGATCCTTTATCTTGTATAGGAGTTAGATTGTTTAGTGTGTCGTAGATCACAGAAGCCGCACAGTTGGTTGAGCGACGAGATATAAATAATTAGCATAGCTAAGACAACTTAAGAACAAGTTGTCGATTTAAGGCTGCGATTTAGATAAGAAGTGACTTGTCTTGGGCGATTGTCTATCTTGGTACATTTGAAGGTGGTGTATTGATGGATCACGGTGAGATGTATTCTCCTAGATAACCTTAGTGAAGAACCAAAGATCTCGGTGATTTAATTTAGTCTTAAGCTTGATAAGATTTCGGGGTGAGTGCTTTTAACTATCTATAACTTTGACGTACTATGGTAAATGTCATCGCAACCGAGTCTACGTATCTTGGATGATAGTAATTATTTGTAGCTCGGGGCTAGTTATACGTATCTTGCAATCGTATCCCTGTTAATGTAATATCCTTAGTTTTCCTTACAAGGTTTAAGAAGATTATTTAATTCTTTAATATAGATTAGAAAATTTTGCAAATAAGAAAAAAAATAAAATAAAATAGTCAAGTTCTTAAGGTAAGGCTTGTAGTAATTGTTGAATAAAGATTTTGCATATTAGTTGAATTGTTAATATAAATACATGAAATTGTTATAGCCGTGATTTACAAATTCGATATAGTATATAGTAGTGAGTGGAGATTTCATAGTCGAACAACTATACATATTAAGATGGATTCTATATAGGTTTTAATGTTACAAATTTGTAAATATGTAATACATATATTTGTGTTATTATTGATGTTAATATATATATATATATATATATATATATATATATATATATATATATAAAATTAATTTTGAAAAGGCGATTTCCTTTTGATTTTTGTTGCGTGTTGAATTTCAACGAGGAGTTTGTGTTGGGTGATGATTGATCCTCGGCATGACCATACTTGTGGGAAATGACTCTTATCTTCCATACTAAATCATGCTCGGTAGCCCCGTGCTACGAAGCGTTGAGAAGATTTGAAGATCCCAAAACCCTATCGATTGGTGAACCGTTCCTTTGTATTTGTATTCTCTCGAGGTTTCGGACTCGGTAGACACTCGCTGCTACGGTCAAGGCGCTCGGTAGCTTATTTGCCTCGGCACCGGTTCGGAAGACTCGGTGATCTTGGACTCGGCGGGAGGCGGTATGCGAGAGAGTCGGTCGGGCCGAACTCGGCGGGAGTAGTTCGGCTGGACTCGGAGCTGATCATCACTAGACTTATCTTCGGCGGTCCATCTGCGAATACGAGGTCGGACTCGGCAACGGCGGATAGTCTTCGGGGTTGTCGGAATCTCTTGAAAGAGAATCGGCATTGTCGTGTACGAGGAAGAGAGAAGTCGGCTTCGGCTGTCTCGAAGTTTGTCTTTGTCTCAACCACTTCATTCACCTCAGCGAATGACAAACATACACGTGTCTTCTCACCGCTAAAGGCTGCGGTCAACCTTTTACCTAAAAAGGTGGGAAAGTACAACGTTACCTACACCAAAAGAGTCGTTTGCTACCAAAAAGAGAGAGAGAGAAGAAGATCGTCTCCAACGGATCTATTTCAATCTCCGCTCCATAAATAGAGGGATCATTCAAGATTTAGGAGAGAATGCGCGCCTAGAACATGAGAAAGCATTCAAACGAGCGAAATTAACGACTAAGTCTTCCGCAAGAAACAACCGAGTTATCTCCGTGAAAGACTACATCCGACTTCAAAAGGAACCAAGTGAACCGACATAAGCTTCCTAGCATCCAAGCGATTGACACGAACCTATAGCTAAATCCTCGGCTGTTCGTCGCTCCAGATAGCTACATTCTCGTTCCTTATCCCTCCAACCCTAAGCTCACTTGTTATATCCATAGCTTAGACGAAGGAGTTCACATTTGAACCCGATCCTTAGTGTATAAGGACTCCTTCGCTTGTTGGAGAAGTTTGTCGAAGCGCTTTAAGTTTGATAGTGTTGTAAGCGAGACTTGGATCGGTATAAAAACCAAGGCGCGGCTTTGCCCAGTGTGCAAGGGTGGCCGAGACTAACTCGGGATAATAAATAGCCTCCCGATCATTCGGGGACAGTGGACGTAGGATTTGGCGATATCAGAACCACTTTAAAAATCCCTGTGTCTCTTCTTGCTTTCTTAAGCTGTTGCATTGATTTTACTATTCATCCCGAACATCATATTTAAATCAATCAAGCTTGTCTCGGCCCCTTGAACTCCATATCTGCGGGCGAGACAGCGTTTTCTCACAAAAATTGATTTGGGCCTACACAATTCCGCCTCCCGAACTCTCGCCGAGCGATGCGGTTCGGCCTAGTCGGTTAGCGAGATCTCGGGTGAGTCGATACTCTTTTAGCCTTTTACTCGATTCGGAAACGGTTATGCAGTCCGCTGGCTATTCGCAGCGGACACCATCCGAATAGGACTGTTCAAGTTCGAAATTGAGAAATCGAATCGGGTGTATTCACCCCCCTCTACACCGACCGTACACTCGGGACCAACAATTGGTATCGGAAGCGGGGAGTTCTTTGACTCTTGTTATCTTTGAGGCTGGTCCATTCGAACGGATCCAGGGAAAGCGTTTTCCTTCGCATATCACTCTACATTCATATCTATATTCTTCATGGCTGATATGTCGGGTATAAGGATGGTACCCATGTTCTCGGTGGAGAATTATGGAGTATAGCGAGTCGAGAATGGAAGCACGTCGACATCCCTCCATGACAGTATGGCGAAGTGCTTGAAGATGGACCTATCGTTCCTATGATTGATAGTGTCGTGACTCGGGACCAAGCTCGAGGAGGAGGAATGGTGGCTGGGAAGAAGATCCCCCAAGACGAAGTCTCTTCACTCCCGAGAAGAGAAGAAGCTTCACAATCTAGATCGAGTCGCCGAAATGCTATACTAACCACCCTTAGTGATTCTTATCTTGGCGGGGTTCGGGGAATGCAAGGCGCTAAAGAACTGCGGGACGCTCTTGCGCTGCGAGTCGAGGGACTCGAGAAGATTAAAGCCCGACAAATTAGCGCTGGAACTCCAAAAAGTGGAAAGCTTGTCTCTCGTGCCGGTGACAAAATCGAAGATCCGAGCGTCGAGTTACCAATCGATGAACTCCATCAATGGGGTGGGAAAGGCGTTCGGCAACCAGAGATGAATGCGAAGATTACGAGGGCGCTGCTTAGGACGGACGCCTGGACACCTTTTGCCACTCTATTGCGACATTCGACTTAGATGTTGTGTCTACGACCATATCTTTTGGAATTACGGGCGGAAGGAGTTTGAGTTCGGCAGGACCTCAAAGAAAGCGGGAGGGGAGGCGACACAAAATCGACCATGCTTTCAAAACATCGGTCGGCCACAGCATCTCCGGCCAACGAGCAAAAGCGGCGAGTAGGGCGAACCTTCACTCGATGATCTACAAGAAGGAAGCCTCGCTCGAAGTATGCCTTTGCTCGTTGTAAAGTATCGGAAGGAGAAGGAGCGACGCAGAAAGCGACTAAAGCCTATCGGGAAGCGAAAGGTAAGTCAAATTATATGTCGAAACACACTCGACTCACAATCTTCGAATGCGAGAAAGAAAGATGACTCGAGAACCATCAAAGAATAGCGAAAGCAAAGAAGAAAAGAGTCGTAACATCGCTTGTTACAAGCGCAAGAAGCGGGACATTATCGGTATGATTGTCCCGAGCTCGGTGGTGCTTAACGCGCGGCACGCAAAGCAAGGAGAGAGAAATTCGCCCCGGAAGAGACAATCCTACATAGGCTGGCGAAATCTCGGGCGACTCGGAAGAGATCGACTCCTTTATGGATTCATCGGCGATGAAGTAGCTTTCATGGCCTTAGAGCGTGAAGCGGATGAATCGGTGAAAAGTGCGTGATGGCGGGCGAAGAGGATGAGGTAAATTCTCATGAACCACTTAACTCCTCGTCACGCTTTGCACACACGACACTATTTCGGGTGCGAGATGAGAATATGGACGTCGCAACCGCATACGAAGAAGCTGCTCGGCGAACAAATTCGGATGAGTGCAACGGCTCGGCCAAGAAGCCGCTTCGGGAGTTGGATACCACGAAAGTAGAGAATCGGGAGACTTTCTCGGGAGAGTCGGGTTGCCTGCGAGGCCGAAGGACTTGTGTTGAGACTCGGGGAGGAAATAAACTCTCGATGGCCAGAGTCTCGGCATCAAGAAGATCGGATTTCGAGTTTTGACCAATGACTTGACTCGAAAGATCTTGGCGGCCGAGTCTGGCTGAAGCAAGAAATGTCGGGACTTCGAGGCCAGAGCACGACACGGCGAAGAAGAGTGATGATGTGCGGAGGGCACGATGGCGAGAGGTATATGGGTGCGAGAGAAGAAATTAGAAGCTATGCTAGCAAGCAATAAGCCAAAGCACGCGCAAGGAAGGACTTGGATTCGGCCGGGGAGCTTCCACGTACGCCCGATACACTCGAAGTACGGCTGGCGATAGATTTGTTCGAGGGGGAGACTATGAACGCAAATATACTGAACCCCCCAGCAAAGAACAAACGAGAAGATGAAAACACCTCGTCCCGCGCGTCGGCATTCGACAAGAAGATCGGTGCCGAGAAACCCCTGGCACGGTCGAGGGGGAACCGGCAAATTAAAATTGGCGAGATCGGTATGGACCTCCAAGGCGACACATCCGGCTCGGTATGGGTCATACTATTATGAACCTATAGTCGAAGAGGCTCCAAATGTCGGAAGAAAAGGAAAGCCACACGAGAAGGCTAAGGTCGGCGGTCCGCCCAGCTCGAGAAGATCGGGACTCCGAACCTCGGAAGCCTCGGGAAGTCACCTTTGACCGGTCCGGTGGTCGAGATATGTTGACTCCAGCGGAAAGAAAATGTGCGAAACCACCGGGGTTGTTAGGCAGATTTGGAGTTATGAAAACTAACATCTAAGGACCCCAAAATCAAAAATAAAGGGGTACCGAATATAATTACATTTTTGCGGGGTGCGTAAAGACCCGTGGTATGTGGACGGCGGATGCTCAAGACACATGACATACCAAAGGAGTCTGCGAAGAATCATATCATCGAAGAAGGACCCGGGTGAGTTTGGAGATAATGCCAAAGGCTACACGAGAGGATACGGCACACTCGGGGCATAGGAAGGCGCCAAAGTTCCAAGAGTATCATATGTTGAAGGACTTCGGCATAATCTTCTCTCTGTTAGTCAATTTTGTGATAACTTCGAATAGAGTGATATTTGGCTGGTTTTACGTGATGTTATTGATAAATCCACGGGGAAAACAATGTTATCGGGTTTGCGCGGAAAAAACATATATGTGGTGGCTGGAACTCGGGTGAACACGAAGCTTGCTTATTGGCGAAGAATGACAACCGCACGGGGTGGCTATGGCACGGGAGACTTAGCCGTCTCAACTTTAAGACGCTCAACAAGCTTGCAAGAAACACTCTAGCAAGGGGACCGCCGAGCGAAGTATTCGGCAAAGACACTCGGTGTAAAGCATGTGCGAAGGGAAAGCAAACAAGGAATCAAAATCCTCCCGGTTCCATCGCCTTCCACGGATGGAATTCTTGGTACTACATATGGATTTGTTTGGTCCGGTCTCCCCGGTGACGATCGGAGGCGAGAAAATATGCATTAGTGGTCATAGATGACTACTCGCGCTACACATGGGTCATATTCATTGCCGACAAGTCGGCGTCAAAGCGAGTTACCAACGCTTACGAAAAAGCTCGGTGTCGAAAAGAACACCAAGATTAGAAAAATACGTTCGGAGCAGGAGGCGAGTTCCTTAATTCCATGGTAAAGGAGTTACGCAAGCGAAGGAATAGAGCATGAGACTTCACCGCACGCACGCCTCGGCGGGAATGGAGTTGCTTTGAACGAAAGAACGAGAACTCTAAAAGAGGCGGCAAGAACTCCACTCGCAGGACTCGGGACTCCCGACCAAATTACGGGCGGGAAGCTACGTGCGCATGTTATACTCGAGAATAGATCTCTCCCGACAAAGCGGCGTAAGAGAACACCATATGAACTATGGAACGACGGAAGCCTTCTCTATCTTATTTCCATATTTTTGGTTGTTCATGCTTTATCCACAATAATGGGAAAGATCGGCTAAAGACTTTTGATAGCAAGTCGGATCGGGGAGTATTCTTAGGATACTCTCGGGTCGGCAAAGCTTTCGAGTATTCAACTATCGGACTCTTTGCGTGGAGGAAAGCCCTCATGTTGTCTTTAACGAGTTTGCTACTAAAGACGGGAGCAATAACTCAAATTCAGAATACGAGGACATCGGTAAGCGGCTACGGGATCTAAGATTAAAGATAAATGCGAAAGATCCAACTATGTTGGGATGATGATTCGACGAAGAAGCGAAGACAAATCTGCGAATCTCAACCCGGTGAGCAAGTAGGCCGGCAGATTGATTCTCCCGAGCAGAATCAATCCCGGGTAACTTCGGGTCGATGAGGAAACCGTAGAGGTGGCGAGACCAACACTGCGAGAATAACAACTCGGGGGGAACGTCCAGTAATGTTCTGAGTGAATGCCCCTGAACACCGGTGACTCGGTAGATCATACTCTTGTTCTTGAATTATTTCAATCTCGAGAATAGTACAGCTGAAATGCCTAACTCACCTACTATACGTGTTGAACAAATTTCGGATGAAGAGTTAAAACATCGTAGATCGTGGCTAGATGCTCACACCTGCGATCTTATAATTGGAGATCCTTCGGCACATGTCAAGACAAGATCCGGATTACGTCGAGGAGAAAGCGCATTATTTTCCCGCTTCTTGTCTGCGAAGAGCCTCGAGAATATTGAGGATGCACTTAAAGATCTTGGCCTGGATCATTGCTATGCGGGAAGAGCTAAATCGGTTCACGAGAAACGAAGTATGGGAGCTTGTAGACGAGACCCCGGCATCAACATGTCATAGGAACCAAATGGGTCTTCAAAAACAAGCGAGATGAAAACAACGTTATAGTAAGGAACAAAAGCAAGACTCGTGGCTAAAGGCTACTTTGTCAAGCCGAAGGGATAGATTTCGATGAGACATTCGCTCCGGTTGCGGGGTGGAGGCGATTAGACTATTCTAGCCTACGCAACACATCAAAGATTCGGAGTTTATCAAATGGATGTGAAGTCTGCGTTCACGAATGGCGTCTTTGAAAGAAGAAGTCTATGTGGAACAACCGCCCGGCTTTCGGCGGGGACATCAAGTATATAGACTCGAGAAAGGCTACGTATGGGTTAAAACAAGCACCCGGGGCTTGGTACGATACCCCGTGCGAGTTTCTTCTTCGGAAAAGTTTTCGAAAGGCACGATGAGCCGCACTCTATTCGGCATTCGGTTGGAAGAAGACTTATTACTTGTGCGGATCTACGTGGATGACATTATCTTCGGTTCGAAGAATGTCATCATGTGTCGGCAATTTGAAAAGATGATGAAGGATAAGTTCGAGATGTCGATGATGGGTGAAATGAACTACTTCCTTGGTTTTCAAGTCAAGCAATACGAGAAGGGAACATTCATCAACCAAGGCAAATACACTCGAGACCTCGTCAAAAAGATTGGCCGCACATCAGGCAAACCTATCAAGATCCCGATGAACACGAATATGAAGATAGATCTTGATAAAGAGGGAGTATCGAGTAGACCAAAGGCGAATACCGTGCTATAATTGGTTCTTTATTATATCTAACGGCTACTCGTCCGACATAACTTATCTTTGTAGGTGTATGCGTGCTCGATTTCGGGCGAATCCCAAGCGAGTCGTATGGACTCGGCAAAGAAGATTCTCCGCTATCTACGAGGAACACCGACGTGGGTTTATGGTATCCGGTGATGATAATATTGAACTAGCTGGTTATTCGATGCGACTATGCGGGATGTAGAATCGGCCAGAAAATCAACTTCGGGGAACATGTCGGTTCCTTGGCGGCAAGCGATCTCATGGTTTTCAAAGAAACGGCACTCGGTGGCCACGTCGACTACCGAGGCTGAATACATGGCTCTTTGGAAGTTGTTGCGCCCGGATCCTTTAGGCGAGGCGGCGGCGAGAGACTATGGCGTCGTTCGGGAATGAAGTGCCAATTTTACTGCGGCAGTACCGGTGCTATTGCAATC
Source organism: Lavandula angustifolia (assembly GCA_028984105.1). Lineage (NCBI taxonomy): Eukaryota > Viridiplantae > Streptophyta > Magnoliopsida > Lamiales > Lamiaceae > Lavandula > Lavandula angustifolia. Next base: position 12,981,042 of record CM054817.1, read on the forward strand.
ACTCGGAATCCTGTTCTTCACACAAGATGCAAGCACGTGGACATCGGGACGTCACTTCATTCGTGACCATGTCGAAAAGAAGGATATCGAGAATGGAAAAGATCCATCTCTCGACAAGCGAAGGGCGATATCTCGACTAAGCCTCTAGGCCGAATCCAGTTCGAGAGAACTTTCGGTAGAGCTAGGTCTGCTGGACCCTCCCGACCACCAGTCGGTAATAAGGTTTCGGGGAGAGGAACATTGCGGTGAGGGGGAATGATCACTCTCGGTGCGAGTAAGTTCGGTACATCGAGATTGAGAAAACCATCTACACGAGGTATCGGTGACTACTATGTTCGGTGACGGGTTTGCGTATCTCTACTCGGTAGTAATTTAATACTACGGTACTTTGCATTTATGGCAAAGATTCGGCATGACATTAATATCTTTTGGTTTGTCTTTATAATTAACGACTCACATTTAATGCACGACATTCCATACATAAGCTTCTTTGAACTCGCACGCATTTAATGCATGTCTTTTCACGGTTACTACTTAGGCTATTTTACAAGCGGCTTTGACTTAGGCGTCTTTTGTGATCATTGCCTATTTTTAACTTCTAATCTTAACCGTCCATATCATAAAGCAAGTTTACATTCGGCCTTCGATCGAAAACCGTTCACCTTCATAGTTTGATATATATATTCGATCATATCCTTGAACCGCCGTTAGCATACTTCATAACTTTCAAATTAGAAAAATCCGAGATCTCGCATTCGCAATCCTTACTTGCAATTTCACTCCCGATCTTATCTCGAATTTTATCCATTGGTATGCTTATATACGCTAATATATTTGTTATATGTTTCGAGTATCGCATTGCGCTGACTTTGTTCTATCCAAAAATATCCCGACTCATTTCTTGTCACGAGTCCGATGGCGGAAACCAATATCTCCATGATATCTCCGGCGGATATGCGAGAACATTTTGGACAAGGATCGCGTGTGGTTTGAACCCACCATGGATTTCTATTCATGCGATCCGGAGTATATGGACGATGTATTCTCGGCTGCGCGAGTCGGGGTGGAGAAATTTACGTCCAGGAGGCCTTCGTTCTTCCTCCCCGAGACGGGTTGCGAGAGATGTACTTGAATTCGGACGCGGTGTGCGGAGACATAATGGCGGGATTCGTTGCACATTCCATCCCGACACGCCGCTACGGAGTGAAGCGAGATGTCCATCAAGGATGCCTTGAAGCGGAGTTTTGATCTACCCTCCGAAGGGATAAGTACGCGATCGGGTGCGAGAGACGACCAAGTTGATGAATACCTTACCGTCTTACGTGGAAAGCCCGCTACATTCGGAGCCGCCTTTCCGAAGAACGACATGTTGCCTCGGTTCGGGGCACTTGCCCATATAGTGACGCGGCCTGCGACAAGCCAAGCGGGGTCGTTTGACCGGTGTCGAGGCTTAAGATTCAGATGATGATGGCCGTATACGGCCGAGCCCCGGATAAATTGGACGGAGTTCTTTCTCAGAGAATTCATGGCTCGAGGTTGCTAAGTTCGACAAAGCATCGAACATGCCGAGCGCAAAGGGCAAATTGCTTTGTATGGACTCAAGCTGTCCATCATGATCGAAGATTTATGTGGATACGAGCCTATCACCTACGGTGACAAGGAGTACTTCAATGTGAAGAAGGTCGAGATTTCACAACAAGATAGCGGCGCTTCGGCGGATAGGGTCGGGACCCTCGGCGGTCTCTCCGAAATCAAAGTCTCGGCGGGCTACGCCTATAAAAGAAAAGAACCCCTCCCGCTAAAACTCCTAAGGCACCGGCAAAGAAAGCGAAGAAAGCCGTTGAGGTGCCGCCTGCGAGGAGGTTCCACAAGTGCCTGGCGAACGAGGGCTCCTGAGAAGACTACTCGGCCCGTGCACGGTGGTTGATGAGTCCGAGTCTTCGAGAAGACTCGGTCGGTGGAAAAGATTGTTTCCACTAAAAGGGACCAAGGGATGCTTCCGCGGCTCGGAGCGCGAGATATTCGGCGCCTAGACACGGCCCCCTTTACGTCCCTCCACTCGGCTCGGTCCCTCCGCCGAAGAAGCGAGACTTCACACATAGACTTGGAGTCGAGAGGCGCATTCGAAGGTGAATCAATCGGGATGGAAGCTTCGGTAATTATATCCGAGCATCCCGAGAAATTCTACAACTAGTTCGGAGCTTGTCGACTACTTAGACTTGTTGCTCATCGCCAAAGCAGCAAGGCTCCACATGTTCTCTGCGGCATCGGGGAGTGGCCTCGTCTACGGCGCCTTGTCCTCCACTACTCTGTCGGCGGTTTGCATGAAGAGGAATGGAGCGAGAGAGGAGATAGGCTATTCGAGCACGAAGACCTCGGCTTCAATGGACAATCCGGGGGGCTGCAATGCGGCCATGATTCATGATCGGCAGCACGCCTCCGGCCCAGCACCCTCGAGATGGGTCGAGACCACGACGACCCGCCCGGTGATTCGAGCCACAGAAAGCGATGAGGGACATCCACGCGGAGGACAAGGATACCCATATCGAAACTGCTCCACCACTCGGTATCCTTGGTCCCGAGAAGTCCAAGGCGGTGCTTCGTCCTCGGCGAGCCCGCTCGGCTCTTGCTTTGCGATCGACTTTTGAAGCGGCGCCCGGCCCGGACCGCAAAGCGATCTCGATCGTGGCCAAAGCCTTAAGCGCCCGAGGGATCAAAAATCGAGATCTTGCGAAGGCTATCCATAGGACATGGAAGACGGCTGCTCGAAGCCGTGACTAAAAGAAATTCGTGGGTGAAGTCTTGTCTCTTCATCGGCCGCCCACGATGTTTCGCGCTTATTTCGAAGCGTTGGCTCGGCGGCAAGTCAAATTCGAAGCTCGGCTAAAGATCTTTCGGGAGAGCCAAGCCAAGCTACTTGATGAATTTTTGGCCTCTAAAGCGGCTCATCCCGCGCTATCACTGAACAATCCGAGGCCACTGAGCAGAGACTTGAGAACATCCAGCGGCCTTGGAAGACAAGATCAGCGAGCGAAAGACTTCAAGGAAGCGGTGACCTCTCTCACAAGCGGTACAAGGAACACCTTACAATGGAGAGGAACGAGTTGCATGAGGCTCGACTAAGCTCCACGATCGTCTCGATGAGCCGTCAACCTCCTACAAAAATGCGAAGAAGTCGGTCCTAGTCCCTACCCGGTGCTCATTGATGATGCCAAAAAGGGGGAAAGTGAAGGAAAAAGGGAAGGAAAGAAGAGATCTTGGGAAGGGCGACCCTCACCAAAAGTCCAAAGTCTAAGGGGGAAGCTACGCTTGAAGTCATCCCGGGACTCGGTCTCGAAGGGTGAGGCCCGGGGGTGTTTCAGCTGCGAGCACCTGGTGAAAGCAGGCCCAAGTGGCTCGGGACCCCGGCCGGACTACTCGAGCGACCCAAACTCCCAAAGATATCATTAAGGAGGTTGCTTTGAGTACGGCCGAACGGCGGTGGAGGACTCGAGAAGAAGAAGAGGCTCCTCTTCCACCACCGGTTCAAGAAGGCAGGGGCAAACAAAAGCTTAACATTCCAACCCCTCCGGCAAAGAGATTAAGATACATATCTGGCGAGGAGGAAGCCCCGAATAGGCTGCGGATGAGAAGGCGGCGAGAGATTGCGAGAGCCGAAGCGGCTAACAAGCCAAAGTCTAAGCACGCCAAAGGAAAGACTAAAGCTCCATCCGAGAGGAGGAAGAGAGCGCTAGGCGCCTCCAGAAAGCTCATCATAACGAGATGAAGAGGACGAGAGAAAAAGAAAAGGAGCGAGCGAGCGGAAGAATGCGAACGGCGGGGTACATCCAAATCTAGATCTACAAGCTCCTCGAAGCCTCGAGAGCGGGATGCGAAATTGAAGACATCTTTGCTCGAGATGGATAGATATCTCTACGAGAGGAGAGGAAGCGCAGGATAGAGGCCGCCGGACGGAGGATACATTTGGCGGACCTTGAGGCACTCGGGAAGCGTCTTGAACAAGAGGCCGGCGAGAATTCCTTCGAAAGTTGACATTCCTTATCGATACGAGAAGGTTCAAGAAGCCAAGCGATCGAAAACACATAGATGGCCAAGATCGGACGAATGGATGCCTATTCGGTTCAATCGAGAGATGGGAATCGGCCAAGATAGAGTTTATCAAGAGAAATTATTTACGGCGATTACGGCTGAAATGTCTAAAGGGCGATGCCTATGTCGAGTGGATGACCATTCTCGAACCACGATCTTTACCCGTATATGCACGGAGCGATGGCGAAGGGGGTAGTAGTCGAGTTCTGAAGCGAGGATCATTCCTCCACCCCGAGAAGACAAGGCGACTCGGTACATCTCGGAATGATTGAACAAGAAGTGAAGAATCTTTGCGTTGAGCAGAGGACTAGAACAAGATGATCCGGCGGACTTCGCCGAATATCCGAAGGCGAGGAAGAACACGTTCGGGAATGTATGGAGTTCCACCGCTTGAAGATCAATCCCAAGGTTTCATGAATAGGATTCGGCGGTTTAAGGGTTCTCCCTCTTAGTTCCTCTTTTAGCTTAGCAAGATTTGTAATGTCTTGAGCTGTGTATTATATATATACAAATCTTCTTTTGGCTCCGACAACTACTTGTTGTCTAAATAGCCGTGTTTGCTTTATGTTTTAACACTTCGGGAATCACCGAAGTGATTCTCGACACACACATCCTGTTTATTTACTTGTCGAGTTTTGCTCGTTAGACTTCGATAGACTAGACTTTCACCGAGTTACTATTTCTTCAATAAGGGAAATTATTGTAAAAGGGGAAAATTGTTACGCCTGTCTCCCTCGGTAGTCTAGCACTTACCGAGACAACTCCACCGATTCTACTTGTAATATTTGTAAGGAGCTACGTTCACGAGTAAGTTAGTGTTTAGCATAGTTGATAGGACATAGATGATAGGTTTTGGCATCATCAAATAGGGGAAATTGTTGGGTGATGATTCGATCCTCGGCATGACCATACTTGTGGGAAATGACTCTTATCTTCCATACTAAATCATGCTCGGTAGCCTCGTGCTACGGCCGTTGAGAAGATTTGAAGATCCCAAAACCCTATCGATTGGTGAACCATTCCTTTGTATTTGTATTTCTCACGAGGTTTCGGACTCGGTAGACACTCTGCTCTCGGTCAAGGCGCTCGGTAGCTTATTTGCCTCGGCACCGGTTCGGAAGGCTCGGTGATCTTGGACTCGGCGGGAGCGATATGCGAGAGAGTCGGTCGGCCCGAACTCGGCGGGGGGTAGTTCACCTGGACTCGGAGCCGATCATCGGTAGACTTATCTTCGGCGGTCTATCTGCGAATACGAGGTCGGACTCCGGCAACGGCGGATAGTCTTCGGGGTTGTCGAGAATCTCTTGAAAGAGAATCGGCATTGTCATGTACGAGGAAGAGAGAAGTCGGCTTCGGTCTGTCTCGAAGTTTGTCTTTGTCTTAACCACTTCATTCACCTCAGCGAATGACAAACATACACGTATCTTCTCACCCGCTAAAGGCTGCGGTCAACCTTTTACCTAAAAAGGTGGGAAAGTACACTTCGTTACCTACACCAAAAGAGTCGTTTGCTACCAAAAAGAGAGAGAGAGAAGAAGATCGTCTCCAACGGATCTATTTCAATCTACGCTCCATAAATAGAGGGATCATTCAAGATTTAGGAGAGAATGCGCGCCTAGAACACGAGAAAGCATTCAAGCGAGCGAAATTAACGACTAAGTCTTCCGCAAGAAACAACAGGAGTTATCTCCGTGAAAGACTACATCCGGCTCAAAAGGAACCAAGTGAACCGACATAAGCTTCTAGCATCCAAGCGATTGACACGAACCTATAGCTAAATCCTCGGTTGTTCGTCGCTCTAGATAGCTACATTCTCGTTCCTTATCCCTCTAACCCTAAGCTCACTTGTTATATCCATAGCTTAGACGAAGGAGTTCACATTTGAACCCGATCACTTAGTGTATAAGGACTCCTTCCTTGTTGGAGAAGTTTGTCAAACGCTTTAAGTTTGATAGTGTTGTAAGCGAGACTTGGATCGATATAAAAACCAAGACGCGGCTTTGCCCGGTGTGCAAGCTGGCCGAGACTAACTCGGGATAATAAATAGCCTCCCGATCATTCGGGACAGTGGACGTAGGATTTGAGCGATATCAGAACCACTTTAAAAATCCTGTGTCTCTTCTTGCTTTCTTAAGCTGTTGCATTGATTTTACTATTCATCCCGAACATCATATTTAAATCAATCAAGCTTGTCTCGGCATCTTGAACTCTATATCTGCTGGCCGAGACAACGTTTTCTCACAAAAATTGATTTGGGCCTACACGATTCCGCACGGCTTGAACTCTCTTTTGAACGATCTCGGTTCGGCCTAGTCGGTTAGCGGATCTCGGGTGAGTCGGTACTCTTTTAGCCTTTTACTCGATTCGAACGGTTATGCAGTGCCTTTGGCTGAATTGAGACGCAGACACCATCTGAATAGGACTGTTCAAGTTCGAAATTGAGAAATCGAATCGGGTGTATTCACCCCCCTCTACACCCGACCGTACACTCGGGACCAACGAGTCATTTCAATAAGAATTGCTTCAAAATATTCTCGGGTTTTCTTCCCAAAATGATTTGGGAGATCTTTATTAAGATAACTTTGTGCAATTTGTAATGGGGATAGACCTTTTAGATCTGTTTCAACAGGAAAACAATTAAGAACCCCAGAGATAAGATAAGGATATTTTATCTCATCTTTATTTCCTTTTTGAAGGAAAATGGCATCTTTGTAATAATTAAGATCATAAGATGTTTCATCATCTTTGAATTCCTTATTAGGATCAAATTTTGATAGATCTTCAACAGGAGTTTTACTCACTTCAGCAACATTTTGCTTTAATTTCTGGTTGTTCTTATTGGATAATATTAACATTGGTCTTTTTGCTGGAATTGCAGACTTTTTAGCCTGTGCTTGTTTTTTGACAATTTGCTTCCACTGATTGTCCCTGCAAAAATTCTCTTGTTAAAAAATCTGGTAAGGAATTTTTCTTCCCCGCAATATGCTCAATATCAAAATCAAAACATGCTAAAATAAATTGCCATCTAGCAAAGATTTGTTTTGATGCAACATTTTTAACGTCTTTAAACAATATGTCTTTAGCAGATTTGCAGTCGACTCTAATTAAAAATTTCTTATTTAATATGTCACTTTCAAATTTAGTAACACATTTGACGATTGAAAGTAATTCTTTCTTGACAGTTGAATAATTCTTTTGAGAATTATTCCAAATTCCTGAAGTGAATCTGACTAATTCTTCTTTTGAATTTTCAGAATTCTTTTGTTTAAGAATTCCACCATATCCGATTTCGGAAGCATCAGTTTCAATAATTTTGAAAGCTTCTGGATTAGATAATGATAAACAAGGGAGTTCTTTAACTCTCTCTTTAATTTTTTCCATTCATACGTATGAGCATCAGTCTAAGGAAGAGGATTCTTCTTTAATCTTTGAAATAATAGCTTACAATCTTTAGCTAAATCTTGGTAAAAATCTCCAATATAATTGAGACAACCAAGAAATCTTTGTAATTGATTTAAATCAGATATTTTATCTGGAAATTTTTCTGAAAATAGAATAACCCTTTCAATAGGAGTAATTATCCTATTTTCAATATAATGACCCAAGAATTTTATTCTTGTTTGGAATAGCTTAACCTTTTTAGGATTGGCTGCTAGTCCTGCATACTTAGTAGCATTTATGAATATATTAAGATGTTTAAAATGGCTATCAATTGTTTCAGAAAAGACTAAAACATCATCAATATAGACAATAATAAAATCCATATAAGGATTATAAATTTTATTCATAATATTTTGAAATTCCATAGGGGCATTTTTTAACCCAAATGGCATGACATTCCATTCATAATGTCCAAATGGAACAGTAAAAACTATTTTATATTTATCTTCTTCTCTTATCTATATTTGATAAAATCCGATTTAAGATCGAGCAGAAGAAAATATATTTCCTTTGAATATTCTATTTAGAAGATCCCTTTTATTAGGGAGTGGATGTTTTATCCACTTAAGTGCTTTATTTAGCGATTTATAATTAATAACAAGTCTAGGAGCACCTCTTTCAATTTCGGAGGCATTTTCAACATAAAATGCTGGACAACTCCATGGACTATGGCTTGACCTTATTAGACCCTTTTGCAGAAGACTTTCAATTTCTTCTTTGCAATATTTTAAAAGCCTTGCTCCCATGGCAATGGGTCTAGGTTTTGTACTAATTTTATTTTTTTTCAAATTCTTCCGTATTTGGAAGATTTACAGAATGTTGTTTTCTATTCCAAAAGGCATTTGGGACTTCAGCACAAACTTCTGTATTAATTTTTTGAAGTATTAAATCTATTTTTCCCTTAACTTTGTCTGTTTTAAGACTTTCATTTATTTTTCTTAAAAGTAATTTCTTCTTTTAAAGAATTTATGAAACAAATTTTATTGTCAATAACATGTTGTAATATATTAATAGATTTGAAAACAGGAGTGGTAGAAAAAGGAAAGAAATTTTTTCTTCCTTTAAGAGTGGTGAACAAACCCTTCTCATTAATTTTATTAATGGGGAAAAGCATTTGAATAAAGGGATTGCCAAGTATAACAGGTGTAGAAAATTTTTTTTTATCAAAATAAATGTTGTATTGATACAAACTCCTGAGTTACATATAGCAACATCGGAAAGCTTATAATTTACAATTAATGGTTCGTTTATTAGCCATGATTATAAAGCGTGTCGTTTTAGAATAATATTTTGAAGGTATAATTCCTTCATTGATACAATTAACATCTGCTCCTGTATCAAGAAGAGCATCAATTGTAATTAAACTCTTTATTAATAATAAGGGTTACTTTTGTAAACCACTTTTGTGATTTTATTTGATCAATTTTATTGATCCACACCAAAATTTTAAAATCAATTTGATTTATTTCGGGATCCTTTTCTTTAGAACAAGAAGCGTCCTCTTCGTTATCGGCTTCTTCTTCCTCACGAAGAAATGAAATCTTCATTCAATTACTAGAATTTCTAATTGAAGTAACCTTTTCTTTAAGGATCTTGACTTCAGATTTTATCTGATTTATTTCATTTTATAATTCATTTATAGTAGGTTCTCTTTCCTTTTGAGAAGCTCTAGTAAGAATTTTAATATAGGAATATAATTCCTTCTCTTGATTAATTTTTGTTGATAACTTGGATTGATCCGTTTTAGGATCTTGTTTTGATTTAATAGCAAAAGAGAGATAATGCTCAATTGCTTTTCTCTTTTCTAAAGGATCATTAATTTGATCAATTAGATCGAGAATAAAACTTTCTTCTGTAGAAATAACATTTTTTTCTAATCCCATAAAATTTATGAGGCATTCACAATCGCAATCTGATTTGCAACTATGTGTATCGAGACTCGCTTTCATTTTGTTCCTACGATTGGGAAGATTCTATGGAATTAGCTATAACCACTAATGAGGATTTCTTCATTTGGTTCTTCTTCAATAAGAAGTATATTGCAAAGAGATTCTTTTAAATCTCTATCAATATTAAGATTATTAATCTTCTTTTTACCATAACATTTGTTAGCTTTGTGGCCAATTTTACCACATTTCCAACAAACTGGTTGAGCTTCTTTATTAGAAGCCTTAGGATATTTATTCTTTATATCCTTAGGAAGTCCTTTCGTAGACTTTTTTCTTCTTTTAGAGAAATTTTTTGTTGGAAAAAACTTTTGCTTCTTTTTAAGCTTATGTTTTTTCTTAATTTTGTCTCTAAAGGACTCAGTTTCAAGCCTAATTTGCTCACAGAAATTTCCAATGATATTTTTATTTTCATTTCTTTGTAATTCAAGTTGTTTTTTCAACTTGATATCATTACAAAGAATCATTCCTTCTGCAGTTATTTCTGCTGAAATATCACCATAGGAAAGATTTTCCCAAAGTATTTCTCCATGTGCCGTTTTTGCTTTTAGTTTATTCAAAACTCTTTCAGCAAAGAGCGTTGGTAATCCTGCAATAAATTTTTCTTTCCAAAAATTCATATTGCAATCATTCCTGGTTAATACTTTGGACATAAAGACATCTTTGTACCATCTAAAATCAGATAGTATCCGACATCTCAAATTTAATAATTGCTTGTGCGATCTATCAAGTTGAAGAGTATTTGCTCCAACAAAATTTGATAGAATTGTATAGATGAGTGTATTAACTGCATCTGATTCTTCTCTTTGAGAGATAGGATCGTATATAGTAGCATTAAGAATTTTATTCTTTGCTTCTTTTGAAATATAAAAATCCCACCAACCTTGAAGTTGGCCAGTAAATCCCGTAACAATGGCTTGAGCAATTTACCTATCATTATTGTCTTTAAGCTTTGCAGCTGACGAATAAATAAGCATTTGCTTTGCCATGGTTTTAATCTGATATTCAGATTTTCCATCAAGATTCCATTCAGTGTTAGATTCTCCACTGTAATTTACCAATTGTTTTTCTTCTTCAATTGCTTTGCCATGGTTTTAATCTGAGACCTTTTCAAGTTTATTAACTTGAATCTCATCTTCAGATATTTCTGAATTACATTCTTTAGAGATTGTTGAGATAATTTCTCCTGAACTAGAGGCTTCTGATTTAATATTTATCTTTTGAAGCCTCGTAATAAGACCTTCAAGGAATTCTCCATCCTTTTTTGAATTTAGATGGAATTTTTCCTTTTTTAAATTAGGAGGTGGTTTTATCATAATTGTATCTGAACATTTTAGTTCATTCTTTTTAGGAGACAAAATTTCTTCTATTCTATTGGTTTGATTTCCAATAGTATGCAACGCTAAATTAGTAAAATTATTTCGTTGCAAAATATGATCAAAATCTCCTTTCCCTGTTTCAGATTTAATAGGAACAACATAAATATATTTTCCTCATTTTTTAATTTGTAAAGTCGAGAAAGGGGGATGAATCTCTTTAGATTCTTCTCCTGTTTCTTGAATAAAAATTTTATAATTATTTTCAAGAACAACAATAAATTCTTTATTTGAGAAATTTGGAAATTCCTTTTCTCTAGCAGGAAAATAAATATTTTCAAGCCAAATAAAGAAATCCATTTTAAAGGTAATCTTTTGTTGCCATTCTTCATATCTTTTTGAATACAAAGATCTTTGTTTAGACGAAAGATTACACAGAAACCATTTTCTCTTGTAAACATTTTCGCTTTTATTTAAACTTGTTTGAATTGTTTTTGAGATAAAATTTTCTTTTATCATAAAAACATTATATCCAAAATCTGAAAAAGTTGGTGATCCAGGGTTTCTGGAACTTTGGCTTTTAGGTATTTCAACCTTGTATTCAGGCTGAGAAACTTGTTCAGGAGTTATATTAATTCCAGAAACACTCTTTTTTTCATAATCAGTATATGGAACAGAGGATGTAGAGCTTCTAGCTTCTTCATCCATCTTAATCCTAAATCTTCTTTGAGAAGCGAATTTAATCTCAGCATCTCCATCAACGTATTGTATTATACGTTCCAACTTTCTATTTTCTTGTTTAGTTGGTGGAGAAACATTTTCTAGTTTCCATGTTTCTGGGAGACTTATTTGACTCCATAATATAGTTTTAGGAACAACAATATTACTTTTAGTAATTTCTGTTAAGAAGAGAGTAGTTTCTCCTTTCTTTGAACAAAGTTGTTGAGAATTAACATTAAATCTCGAAATTGTTGTATTCATTACTTTGTAATAAATTCTATAAATTAGAACAATATTCTCTGATTCTTCTTTCATTTTATACCCAGACGTCTTAATATTAAGAGTAAGGGCATCCAAAATATTTGGATATGAAAGAGATAAAGGATAATTTGGAAAACAACTGAAATGTATTGGTCCTTGACAGAGTGTGGACTCAATTATTTCGAGAAGAGAATCTTCTAAATTTAAATGCCTTTGATCTCTGACCATAATTAAGGCACAAACATTTAATCCATCTCTGGTTAATGGCTTAATTTCAATTTGGACCATTCCAAGATGTAGAAATTTATATTTTTCTTTATGAACTTCAATCATATTTTTTGAAAGAAGTGATCGAGAATCATATCCTCCTTTTAGAGGAATAGTTTCTTCAATTGTTTTTATAACATAATTGCTTTGGAATTCAAAGCTTCCTTTTTTGTAAACTTTAAATTTTGAAACTTCTGGTAATTTCCAGTCTTGAAGACTTTTATCAAAATTTTCAGAATAAACAATTTCTTTGTTCTTATTAAGAACGTTTTTGGAAGATTTCTCCATTGAAAGAGTATGGAACAATTTCTTCATTTGATCTAAAGATATTGTCAAAGCTTTACTCCTACCTTTTGCCTTCACACAAGGACTTACAGGCTTTACGGATACTCGACTTGGAGCAGGGCTCGTGTAGAGCTTCAAGATCTCAAGAATCAGTTGTTTCGGACTCTTTACTAGAGAAATTTTCTCTTGGCCTAATTTGACTCTGATACCACTTATTAGCGGATCTTTTAGATTTTCTAGAACAAAGCGTTTTACGCTAAAAATATAGTACCTTGATCTTCGAAGGCTTTTAAGCTTCTCAAGGCCCTCTTTAATTGAGGATAATAATAAATTTCTTTTACTGAATCAAGAATTCTTGGCTCAGCAATTTGTTCTTTTAGATGATCAATTAATTGCTTAATTGATTTAACTTTATTTCTTAATTTTTGTTTATAATTTAACTTTCTAGGAAGTATATAATCCAGAGGTGGATCCCAAACTTCTTCAACGATTCTAAGATGACGTAAGTAAGTAGAACCCAGCAACAAAGCTTGTCATAAATTATGAACAAAGCATAAATTGGAAATACAAACTTACATAGTTTTATAACTTCAAGCCTCGGAAATCTTTTACCAGGATAAGAGAGAGATATATTACAAGAGAGATCTAGAGAGAGGAAGTCTGAAATTCGATGCTTCCTCTAATGAAATACAAGCACACTTATATAGACACAAAAGTAGGAAAACAGTAGATTACATTATTGAGGCTTTTAGCCTTTTCTGCGCGTAATGGCTTACGCCTTTTCTTGCGACGTAATGGCTTACGTTTCTGGTCTTGACAGCTGTCTTCCCTTAATGGGGCAAAGTCGGATTTTCTTCTCCACTCATTAATGCTAGGGTAAATTTTTCAATCTCATCTTCAGTGATCGGCTCTTGGGCATCCTTCATGAGCTCGTCTTCTTTTGTTGTAAAAGAATTAGACGAAGATGGGCTATCTATTTCCCTCCCGAAAACTTCCTTCCACATTGTAGAAATGGACTCTTTATCCGTTATGCGAAATAGGTTTTTAACAAGGATGAAGGGGAAGGAGTTTCGGCATTCAAATGCCTTTGAATTTCTTGGGATTTGGTTTGATTGAAAAAATTCCTTTTCTATCAAACACTTTTCCTTCTCCAAAGAAGTCTTCTTTAGGCCACCATTTAAGGAGCATTCTCCTTTGAAGCATATTAATGGTGAATTTCTGTTCCTTTTTCTCAAATCTTGTATTACCGGAGGATATAATCCCATCTAATGATCCATGAAATTCCATAATGGTTCATAAATTGGAGAGCGAACCGGATGGTTTCCCTAGCGGTTGTTTGTTTCATGAAAATTTTCCCAAATCTTTTTAATATTTCTAGGAAAAATGATAGGAGATGCCCCCCATGAGAAAAAGAATGATAAAAACCAATTTGGAATAAATTGATTTGCATCGTCAAGAGTGAATTTTATCCACCATGAAATATATATATATATATATATATATATATATATATATATATATATATATATATATATATATATATATATATAGGGTAGGGTTCCCATGAGAACCAATCCCTATATGAGAATTAGGAACCATTATAGATCGTAGATCTTATTTCAATCTACGGTTAAATTTACACCAAAATCTAAAATATTAAATTAATTTTTAATTGCATAAGGGCAAATCCGTACAAAAAAATATGGGTAAAATTGAAACATTCCATTTGTGAAAACATTAATTTCAATCATATTAATTTCGAATCATTAATATGGGTAAAATTGAAACATTAATTTGTGAATCATTCCATTTGTAAAAAGTTTTCTAAAATCGCCGATCTCAACTACTCAATCATATTAATTTCATAACCCTAATGTTATTATCACTTATTTAATGTGTATGCATATGTATGCATTGTTCATGCGATGCATATGTATGCATTGTTCGATGCATACTTATTCATAATGTGATGCATATTCCCGCAAATCAATCTAATAGCTTGAAAAAGGTCCATCGACACAAATATTACTTTGATGCATATATATATGCATTATTAATGCATAAGTATTCCTAACTTATGCATTTGAATAACAATTCTGAATAATAATAATAATAATAATAATAATAATCTACTTAAATTATAGAATAAAACCAGCATTTGAGACCTAAATATCTATGAAAAAAATGAATGATAAATATTTAATGTTTTTAATGTGATATATAAAATGCAATTTTTATGCATTATAAGAAAATATTTGAACTAATTGTATTATGGATATGAATAGATGCCTTGATTCACTTAATTTAATGCATTTCTATAATAATTCATATCATAATATTTACTTTAATTTCTATGAATTATTATAAAATTTTTATGAATTATGATTAAATTTATATGAATTTAAAAATAATTCATAGAATTATTACGATAATTCATGTCGTAATATTTACTTTAATTTATATGAATTATTATAGAAATGCATTAAATATTAATGACATCGAAACATTATCAAATATTACTTTTTAGATCTTTCCTTGTTTAGCATAATTATTATCAAAATTATTGAATTTAATTTACCTAAAAAACGTTAGATAAAATTCCTAAATAAAAAAAAATCACCAAATATAGAATACTCATTAATTACCATATGAATTGAAAGTTACAATCATAAGCTGTTGGTCAGGAGACAAATATCGGGTGTAGGGGGGGGGTGAATACACACGAGTACCGTTCTTTTTCTCGGTGAAGGTCGTTGTAGATGTTGGATGCGGCGATGAACGAGTGCCAAATAAACCTTCGATCACGGGACGAGTGAGTTAGCTGCGAGCTCTCCTAATGACTTTTGTCGGTACTTGAAACTCGGTCGGAGACTTAAGTGTGCGGATAAGTGTGGGGCCGGGAGTTTGTCTCTTTTTTGAAAGCGTGTTTTCGCGAGATTAAATTCTTTTGGTTGTGCGACTTTAGAAATACGTTTTATGCAAACTTATGATTTTCAAAGGTTTGTATGCACTAAAACGGTAAAGAACACAAGCGGTTTAACGTGGTTCGGATACGCAAGATCCTACGTCTACGGTCACGAACAGAGCGGGGATAACTTGTTGATTGAGTCGAGCAAGTCTCGGCAAGGAAAGCTGTGCACAAGACAGATCCTTCTAAGTTATAGTCCTTAGCGACTTTACAATTCAAACCTAAGTTCGAAAGGGAGCGAAAGCAGTTCTCAAACTAATGAAGGAGTTCTTACAATAAGAACAGTTCACTAAAAATGAACTCCTTCGAATCTAAGCTATAAATCGACAATGAGCTTAGGTAGAGAAGAAAGGGATCTAAAGACTCACAGAGAGAAGAATCACAAAATATTCTAATAAATGCGAGATTCTTATTTGGATGTTACGATGAGTTTGCTAGAGTGTTTGAGAGCTTGAGCAATTTCCCTTTTTAATTTCGTGCTTCTCCTTCTTTTTTTGGAGCTTCGAAATCTTCTCTATTTATAGTTTGTGAGCTATGGCGTATGTCCGTTGGAGACGACGATGCCACGTGTCACAAGCTTCCAAAGAAAACGGCCGTTAATTCGAACTTGTTGCGGCGGGCGGTTAATTTGCGTACATGAGAGCAACTTTATTGTTTGGATCGAGATAAGGCGTTGTCGGCTTCTCATTGGTCGAGGTTTGTGGTTGGTGAGAATGTCGAGTTGGCCCGTTCAAACAACCTCGTATGATCTTCTGGCGAACTTTCGAAAAGACTTAAGTAGGCTGGGTCGCTTTACGCCGGATCTGATGAAGCGCTAAGTCTCTGTCTTCTTCGGCCCGAGTCGGTGACAAGGAATGTAACCACGAGTAAATCGGTGGCGGCTAGCGAAGGTACTTGGCTTGCATGAGTTCTTCTGGCGATGACTTATCGAGTTCTTTGGGTTGGCTTCTGCGAGGTCTACTCGGTGATGGTGAAAGAGCACGCAAGTGATTACACTAATGGCGTGGGGTTACGAAAAGTATCTTCGGCGGAAGATCGGTTCGACAATTACCCTGTACGGGACTTAGACAAAATATAAAAACGATTACAACAAGTCTAACCTATACATCGGCTAATCCCTAACGACACACTAAACTGCGATATCGGCTCGGTTTTGGGATCTTCAATTCCATAGTACTAGCAACATCTTCTTGAGTCTTGCTCGGTGAAGTGAGCAACATCTTCTATGTGAGCGCGAGAAGATGAGATGGGGGGTAGGTTTAGAGGGAAATTCGAGCGGCAGAACCCCCGAAGTATCTTCGGCTGGCGGTGAGGATTGAGCATGGCCGATTGAGGGTTGTTCGCCTGAATACCTTCCCCCGAGTCGAGCATTTGAGGGTCCTTCCTCCCGACCACCCTCTACTATTTGGACATCGGCCATATCAGTATCGGGTTCATCCTTCATAATACCTTCCCCCCTTTTTGGCATCATCCGCCTTAGAGAGTTGGGTGCGGATGGCTTGAATGTCTCTTTCCACATTGTGGGTGAATCCTTAATCGAGTTCTTTGTGGATTCGAAGTCCTTGGCGAGATCGTAATATAATTCCCGGTCTTTTTCCGATCGGCTCTGGATGTTTTAAGGCTGTGCGGTGACTCTGACGGAGTTTCGGGCGAGCCGATCCTGCGGTTGTCATTTCTTTACGAATATGTTTTAGAGCCTCTCGCTTTGTTGGGTAATAGCTTTACGAAGGCTAGAGGTGGCAATCTTATTCCGTTCATCGATTTCGAGCTTAACGGTTGCGAGAGCTTGAGTCGTTGCTACGAAAATATCTTCCTGGCGATTCGGAGCAGCTGCCGACTACGAGCTTCTAGATCGACTTTACGAGCCGCTAAGGTTGCCTCGATAATCTCTGAAAGTTGGGTTGAGGAGGAGCTACTGGAGTCTTTGAGATGCTGCGGCTATTGCATGTCTAAGCTACGTATGCGAGCCTTTGTATACTTTGTCCATTTCGGATGGACGTCCTTAGCCAAAAGTCTGTTTTCTCTCCTTGGCGTCGAATGACTTTATTTACGAGACTTTGAGGACACGGAACCGATAGGTTGTATACGGTACGGGCTGGTTCCGAGCCTGCGCTCGAAAACGTGAGGGCTGCTCCCTGCGCCACTTGAGCACCTTGAGCATCACGATGTATCGGGATGTGGTGATTTGCTCTTCTCACGGGGAGTTGAACCCTCGGCAGAGCCTCCCGGCTCCGTATCCATGGGTGTACGATCCTTCCTCGATTGTTATCATCATCTTTATCATCGTCTTTCTTATCGGCGGGAGGAGATGGGGGGCGGAGGAGTGTTACCGGGGGGCCGACTCTCGCAAGCTTAGAAGGTAATGCATTGCGGCTCACGAGATCTTCAAGAGTAGCTAAGTCGGTGGTTCTCCAGTACCCTATTACTTCTTGTAGCTACTGCTCCTCATCGAGCAAGTAGATGGCGAGTAGGTTTTGATTATGTCTTCTAGAATATCCCAACTCGAGAAATCTTAGAAGCATTTGAACCCTAGCCACGATGGCTATGTCGACTAAGTACGAGTGCCCGGCGATCTCGGGGAATATGATCGTGTACTTCGGATGTGGCATGGAGACGAGTGGTGTGAATAGGTTTGTCCACTCGGTCGCGGTCTCCTCGGTCGGTTCCACGACGTCCGTCGTGTCTCCTCGAGCTAATTACGGACTTTATCTTTGAGGGTCGCACCCCCGATGCCCGATATCGAGTCGAAGCTGCTCTTCTTGAGTATGAGGAGGAGGAGGTGGTTCAATAACGGAGAGGGGGCCGGCGGTTGAGACCTCGGGTGAGTGCGGTCTTAATCGGCCGCCTCTTCTTAGGCACTTCGGTATGAGGGGGCGGAGCGGATGCGGCTCTCTTCGGCTCAGCGGCCCCTTACCGATAGACTTCTCGGTCGGTTGCTTTAGTCTTGAACTTAATCGGTTTTACGTCGAAGAACTTAGAATCGGCAAACGGCGAGTGCCTTTGAACGAGTTTTCTATGAGGATCGACATCTTAGTCCCGTAGAGTAATTTCCCTACACTTTGGCTAACTTCCTCTCTCCGGTGGGTAGGGTAGTGAACTTACGGGCTTGGGCTTTCATCTCCAGAAACATAATAGTCGGCCCGAGTTCACTTCAACTCCATCATCTATTGCCATCATCGGTTGAATCCTTGGCTTGGATAATTGATCGTATGATCCGGTGAGCTCGTCGGGATATGAGAGACTATGTAGGCTAGTACTCCGTATTGGGGAAGCGGAAGGTTCTTAGCGGAGGCGGACTTGAGCGATATGTCGGTTCGTCCGCAGAACTTATGGACATACTCGTTTATCTCCTTCTCCTTGTATCCGATAGGAGAAATACCGGAGTGCGGAAGATCAAACGTCGGCATCGGAGCGTCCACGGCGTTGAAGACTCTCACGAGTAGCATCCTAACAACTCCGATCAACTTCCTTCATGTAGACGAAGGAAGATTCCTCGCCTCCGGACGCGAGCAACCTCCGGTTGTAGTACACTTCTACCACTTGCCTTGGTAGATATGATCTTGGGTGCTTCGTCACCGGCTCACGAAGACCGAACGCTCCGAGCATCAAACACCGGCTCCCAAATAAGAGATATCTACTTGACGGAAGGCCAAAGTCGGTTCAAGCCGAATCTGGATGACATAATCTCCTCCATATTCTCGGGAGTTTGAGATGTCGCCATTGAAATCTGCAAAATAATTTGTTAGCACTTGAAAATAGAGTAAGTTAGTAAGTATTCGGCGGGTTTCAATACATTACGAGTACTAAAGAGCTTGAGAGATGCAAAAGCGAGACGAGTTAAGATGATTTTTGAGAAAGAAAGCGAACGCTTGAAGATAGCTCTTAAGTTGAAAAAAAGGCGGAAAGTGAGGAAATGGATAGAAGATGAAAGATTTGTATATATTGGTGATTATAAGTTTAGATCCAGCGATCCTATTTTAATCTTTCAAATCTATGGACGGTGAGATTAAATGTTAAAAAAAAGGAATGATTACCAAAGCCGCCTCTAACATAGATTTACGTAATAAAGGTAAGTGAGAAGACATGCGTTAAATGCGCGACGAGACGGCATTAATTACTCGGTTATTCAAATGAGAAGGTTTCCTCTTCGACCTTTCCTTAAACTATTAAAGCCGGGAAATAAATGCACATTAGCTGGCGACTACGTGCGGCGATATAATAAGTGCGAAACATGCTTACGAAAAGAAATTAAGTAAATGATACTACACAAACCTCTTGTTGAACTTTCGATCGGTGGTTACCGTTATATCACGGGAGGGTGATTGAAGTGCGATAAGCATGTTCCCCCCTTGTTGTGTACGGTGTGATTCTTCCCCTTTGAATCAATGTACGAAGTCTCCGACTTGTCGTCTTGGTTCCATCTACGATACCAAATATTTCCAATTGTCTCCAAGGGTGCTATCGGTAGTTGTCTTCTGCGATGCATTTCGGTAGGATCCGGTAGACCTAGCTCAGCGATAATTCTCCGAATGCGTTCTCGGCTAGTGGTTTGGTCAGTATGTCTGCCCTTTGCTTGTCAGTATGGATCTTCTCCATTCTGATATCCTTGTTCTCGACATGGTCTCTGATGAAGTGTGTGTCAGCTGGAGCACTGGAGCACTTTTGAGGTAGACTATACTCAAATTCCTCCGTCTTTAATTATGAAAATATAACATCAGGAGTTAGAGTATTAAGATCAGAGCGACGTAAATAAGTAGCAAAAGGAAGCCACTTCTGTCGAGGTAGCACTCTTATGATCTTTGTGTTCATCTCTTTGTTTGAGAACACTTTTCCCAGCCCGTTTATCACATTGACTTGATTCGTAAATCTGACGCTCAGCTCGTCAATGGTTTCACTAGGCTCCATCTCAAAGGCTTCGAACTTTTGAAGCTCTAATTCGAGCTTGTTTTCTTTGATCTGAGGAGTTCCTTGGCTCAGTACAGCCAGGGCGTCCCAAAGTTCTTTCGCCGTTTTGCAGTCCTGCACCCTCCCGAGGTGTGAGTCGGCGAGCGTTGTCGGTATAGCATTTCGTGCGACTCGGTCGAGGTTATGCGGCTTTTTCTCTTCGGGCGTGAAGGCTGATTTGTCCTTGGGAATCTTCGGACCCGTCCGAGCACCTTCACCTTCCACTTGTGGCCCGAGCGTTGTCCATCATTGGAATGATGGGTCCGGTCTCTAGTACGTCAGTCATGCTGTCATGCAGCGACGTAAGGTGTGCCTCCATTCTTACACGCCATACTGTGAAGTTCTCTATCGAGAACATCAGCACCATCCTGATACTTGACAAGTCGGACATTATGTGTACGAGTATAAGGATGAAAGAAGAGATGCTTGTGCGAGAGAACATGTTTTTAGGATCGGTTCGAGAAGACCCGATGTCTGAACGAGTGATCGGTAGAACACCATGTGCTCACGATACCAATTGTTGGTCCGGAGACAAATATCGGGGTGTAGAGGGGGGGGTGAATACACACGAGTACCGTTTCTTTTTCTCGGTGAAGGTCGGTGAAGGCTGTTGGATCGCCCGATGAACGGTGCCAAATAAACCTTCGATCACGGGACGAGTGAGTCGGCCTGCGAGCTCTCCCTACCGACTTTTGTCGGTACTTTGAAACTCGGTCGGAGACTTAAGTGTGCGGATAAGTGTGGGGCCGGAGTTTGTCTCTTTTTTGAAAACGTGTTTTCGCACATTAAATTCTTTTGGTTGTGCGACTTTAGAAATACATTTTATGCAAACTTATGATTTTCAAAGGTTTGTATGCACTAAAACAGTAAAGAACACAAGCAGTTTAACGTGGTTCGGATACGCAAGATCCTACGTCCACGGTCCGAACGAGAGCGGGATAACTTGTTGATTAGTACGAGCAAGTCTCGGCAAGGAAGCTGTGCACGGGGACAGATCCTTCTAAGTTATAGTCCTTAGCGACTTTACAATTCAAACCTAAGTTCGAAAGGGAGCGAAACAGTTCTCCAACTAATGAAGGAGTTCTTACAATAAGAACAGTTCACTAAAAATGAACTCCTTCGAATCTAAGCTATAAATTTGACAATGAGCTTAGGTAGAGAAGAAAGGGATCTAAAGACTCTAGAGAGAAGAATCACAAAATATTCTAATAAATGCAGATTCTTCGCTGGATGTTCTGATGAGTTTGTTAGAGTGTTTGAGAGCTTGAGCAATTTCCCTTTTTAATTTCGTGCTTCTCCTTCTTTTTTGGAGCTTCGAAATCTTTTCTATTTATTGCTGTGAGCTATGGCATATGTCCGTTGGAGACGACGATGCCACGTGTCACAAGCTTCCAAAGAAAACGGCCATTAATTCGAACTTGTTGCAGCAGGGCAGTTAATTACTGTACATGAGAGCAGCTTTATTGTTTGGATCAGATAAGGCGTTGTCGGCTTCTCATTGGTCGAGGTTTGTGGTTGGTGAGAATGTCACAGTTGACCGTTCAAACAACCTCGTATGATCTTTATTTGAACTTTCGAAAAGACTTAAGTAGGCTGGGTCGCTTTTACGTCGGATCCGATGAAGCGCTAAGTCTCTGTCTTCTTCGGCCGAGTCGGTGACAAGGAATGTAACCACGAGTAAGTCGGTGCGGCTGCGAAGGTACTTGGCTTGCATGAGTTCTTTTTTGCGATGACTTATCGGCGCTTGGGTTGGCTTCTGCGAGGTCTACTCGATTGATGACTGAAGAACGCAAGCGATTACACTGATGACGGGGGGTTCTGAAAAGTATCTTCGGCAGAAGATCAGTTCAACAATTACCCCGTACAGGACCTAGACAAAATATAAAAACGATTACAACAAGTCTAACCTATACATCAGCTAATCCTAATGACACACTAAACTACTGATATCAGATCGGTTTTGGGATCTTCAATTCCATAGTACTACTATGATTTCCCCCAATTTTCTTTTAACCACGAACAGCTGAGTATCATCTACTGACTCATATCCAACAATAACCTTATACTATTTTTGCATTGAATATAATGCATTAAATAAAGTTTCAATACCAACCATAGATTAAAATATATATATGATCCAGATTAGTTCTTAGTTCTCATATAGGGATTAGTTCTTATTTGATCCCTCCCCTATATATATATATATATATATATGTATTGAAATAGTGTGCGCGAGTGTATGGTTTTCAAACCATATATCTATATACATATAATAATATACAATAACTATATAGGATATATGCACATGTAGGTATATACAATATAATGTATATATTAATATTTTATGAAATATAATTAGTGGCTTGAATGGTTGTATAGTGAGGGAGTAATCAACAAGTCAATCTCTAGTTATATTCTCGATGCATCATCATATGATATATATATTCAGATTAAGATGTTATACTATGTACATGAATATGTGATAAAAGACAAGATTGATTAGTAAGCAAAATCATCATTTCTTTTGTCCACGTGTCCTTTAAGCTTGAGGCGGTTTGGGAATTGGCTAAATTTTGTTCGTAGTGATTTTACTACTAATTCTATTCTATAAATACCCATTTCCTCATATTCAACATTTTCATCTTTGTATG
This sequence comes from Lavandula angustifolia, assembly GCA_028984105.1. Lineage (NCBI taxonomy): Eukaryota > Viridiplantae > Streptophyta > Magnoliopsida > Lamiales > Lamiaceae > Lavandula > Lavandula angustifolia. The sequence continues at coordinate 13,003,930 of CM054817.1, forward strand.
TTATTTCCTTTTCTCTCACTACCGCCATAACTTTAGAAAAATCAAGAGCTCTCAAGAGTTAGAGAAGTTAAGGTATAATTCATTCTTTTCATCTTTGAATAGTTTTGAGGATATTTGGGAAGTTATTCAAAATGATTAATTATGATTTTATTTATTAATTACAATTAAAGTGAAAAATGAAGCATGAGGCCATATCAAATTAATTCGAAAGTGGATTTAAAATTAGAATAATAAATCATCCATTAATATTATAATAGAGCATGTAGAACCATAATTATTAGAGCAGGGAAAATATAATTTACTAGTAGATAGGTATTTCAATAGTCAAAGTGGTAAGTTAGGAATTTGATAACTGAAATTATTTTGTCAGATTAGTCCAGATGGTAATATTCAGATTATAATAGGTATGCCATCTTCATAAAATTAATTAGTGGTATCTTTAATAATGAGCAACAAAGTTGAACAGGTCATATGAGAATGTTTTAGAAGGCAGATAGATGATTAACATTATGACGTTTTAGGTATAACCTAATAAATGGTTTGACTTGATGCTGCTTTGTCCTTTCACTAATGGAGTTGATAAACAATGAAATGATTTAAGGAAGATGAAGTTATTTGTATTCCTTGTTTGTGAAAGTAGCAAATCGAATCTAAAAACCATTTTGAAATTCAAGTGTTGTGTAAGTTAGGGTTCCTCTTGTAGGCCCTATTGAAATAGTGAAGTAATATCAGGTTCAAGCAAAGTGAATTAATATTGTTGCAGCTTCGAGATGAGTTTTACTATCTAAAACTATTTTGAGTTATTAAGCTCTGTGAAATGTTTGTTTATCCATGAAAGATGTTTTTGTGCGTTCTACTTGTTTAATGCTCTGAATTTAATCGATTGAGTTCTTGACTGGCCTAACACGCTAGTGAGAATTGTGTACACCATTGTTAGTAGTGCAATGGGTTGATCGCCATTGTGTGCTAACCAGTTGGAGAGGACCTATGGGCTTCGACTTTAAGTCTAACGGTTGGGATATTTAGGTCAAGACCCGAGATCAGATGTTTATGGGACTCACTGTGTTGTAGCCAGCGATCCAAGAGTAAGGAGGTATAGAGTAACGATAACGTGAGGCGTGAAAGTGCACACACAAGGAAATGAATGTAGTATTCTTGGGAGTGACTTTTGTTTTTTAAACCTTCCAAGTCATACGGTTTATGCATGGATAAACTATTTATAAAAACGTATTTCAAATGATTTCAGGTTGAGCGGCGGCTGGTGACAGGCGAAGCTGAGGCGAAGGTTTTTGGTTGTATATCTATATTATATATTACTTTCGCTTAAGTTCGAATACTTTTATTAAAAACTCTGATGAGCTTATCTTGTGTATTGTTTTTGGGCCATGTGATACTTGCTTTGATGATTAATTGCTTAAAGACTCAATTTGAGTCGAATCTTTAAATATAAAATTCTTGAGTACTGTTGTCATCTTTGTTTTAGCATGATTCACTATTGAAAGATTTGTAACACAATTTATCTGGCTTTCCGCTTGATTTATTCTAGATAATACAAACTCTATTTCTTTCCCCACTTCTTTTCTCCAACTGTTGGGATGAGTATATATGATAAGATTTGAAGATCCCAAAACCCCTAGCTGAATGATGGGCCTTCGATATTGTAATAGCTTAGATGAGTTCAGCTGTTAGAACTCAGTAGGGTAGAGTTCAGTAGCTGTGGATTCAGTAGAAGATTCTGCACTCAGCTGAAGAACTCAGTATCGAGGAAGTCAGTTGGTCTGTCTATCACCAACTGAATTTGCAACAGGATGAACTCAATACCAGAGACTCAGTCGGGTAGCTCAAAACCCACTGAATCGAAAAACAAATACGAGCCAAGTACTGAATATCACAAAAGAATGTCAGCAGAAGACAACTAAGTACAAACGTCCGATGAATAAGAGGAAGTCAACTCAGCATCTTCTTTGAAGTTTGAACAAGTCTCACCAACTTTCTAACCTCGACCAATGAGGAAGTGCCAACACTGTACTTGGATTGACAGAAAGTTGCTCCCTATAATGAAAAGGAGAGAATCTCTATAGTGACATTCAAATTCGAGATTGTCGTTTTTCTTGGCGTTTTCGACACGTGTCTAGACCCTCTCCAACGGATCTATTCATGAGTCGAAACTAAAAATAGAGAACATTCTCCATGCAGAGAAGATACCGGGAACCAAAAAGCACTCAAGCATTCAAACGCTCTTGCAATCAAACAGTCTATTGGTGATCGCTGTATTGCACCAAATAATCCTGCAAAACTTGAGAATTATATCAGTATAGTTCACAGGGTATCGAACACAGGGAACGAAGAACTAGACACATTATTTTTCTACTTATTTTGAGTTTGGTTAGCACCCACGCAAGTTTTGTGATTTTATCTAAGCTAAGAAATTGTAAAAAGCGAAAGAAATTGTAAAAAGCGAAAGCGAAATAAAATTGTTTTAAGCGGGCGGTTGATAGATAGGTCCGAGAGAATATTCGGCATACACGTAATTCCAATCCTCGACACTTAATATGAATTAATCTTAAGAATCTGCTAGTTATAGATTACCGTAATTAAACTGACACAACCCTCACTCCCACTTACTTAGTCGGTAACCGCCATGTTGGGCATCGAAACGGCTACTTCCCTAATCTAGCTACAACCTACGTTGTTGGGCAATCAATAGATTTAATAGCTAGACAACTTTATCGATCTAAGGGAGCCTAGTATAGGAGTCTACTCATATGTTGGGCATCTAATAGTCTCCTACCGGTTTAATCCAACTATTCTTACGAATAATTTTGCTACTTACCTAGCCTTGTTCCACGAGAAACAATGGAAGTACTAAGTTAGCTACAGACTATGTAACCTAGGGTGATCAAGCCTAAATTACTAGCCAGATTAATTAATTCAAAATTAACCCGAAACCCTTTCAATTAATTATTAGCACCTAAGCCTCATGTATTGTTCACGTGTATGTTTTACATTCTGCCGGACCACTAAAAGTTTTAGCTACTCATGAAAACGTCCTGACTGCACAGGTGAGACACTTTGCAGAACAGAATTATAATAATTCGTAACCCTAATTCTAGCATGCACGAATATTAAAAATAAAACAGTAGACACGAACGAAACCTTAAAATGAAAACACGAACTGCAATTAAAAATTAAGAACGAAACTAAAGAACGAGAGTACCAAATTTAAGTCTTCGATCTCTCCAACGAACGGAGATTTAAAACTAAACAATTCTGGAAATTCGAACATCAATCAACTGAAATAAAAGTGTTTGTTTCTTCCTAACTACTTCTCGAATTGCAATGGAACGGAATTGATTTCTGCTCCCCGGCGGCAGCGATGGTGACGTGAATTCGGAACGGCGGCGGCGGAAGGAACTCGGGATTGAGATCAGACGGAATTGATAAGGTTTCGTGTATGAGGAGGTTTTGATTTTCGTGCCTCTCTTCCCGTTTTATATGGCTGCTCCTTGATCTAGATAAACTAGGGTTCCTTTTCGGATAAGGAAATGATTCTTTGAGATAAGGAAAATATCTTATCCTTCCTTATTTATCCACTTTCCTTCCCTTTCTCTAATTTCGGCCAAATCCGTTCATAATCACGCCATTCCGGCTGGAAAACGCGTTGCCACATCATTTCCTCGTCATATGCCAAATCAGCCTAAATTCTGCTGGCCTCGCCAACAAAAGCGTCTTGCCTGCACAGTTAAGAGACTTTTCGGACATAAATAATTAGGTACGAAAACGACTCATCACCTATCCAGTGAAGAACTTACTCACGAAGATAACTGTTGGTCCGGAGACGAGTATCAGGTGTGTGTGTGTGTGTGGGGGGGGGAATACACTGAGTCTAAGTTTTTCCTCAAAATGCGAAGGTCAATCTTGTATTGAGTTTGCTACTAAACGGGTTCAGTTGCCCGTTAAGCCTTCTGATCGCTGAACAGAGTGATTCAACGACTGAACTCTTTCTACTAACTGATGTCAGTATTGAGAAATTCAGTAGATGAATATTGTGCGGAATAGGGTAGGCCCGATTTTAGTTCGTCTCTTTGAAAAATGTTTTATGCGAACCAAATCAGTTTTGGCTAGTGCAGTTTCAAATCTGTTTTACTGAAATAATGATTTTGCAAATAGTTTAAGCACAAATATAATAAAATAGTAAATGACACGAGAAATTTTTAACGTGATTCGGATATGCAAGATCCTACATCCACGGTCACGCTTAAGGAGGTCTTGTTGATTTATCCGAGCAAGCCTCGGCCAAGGTTTACGTGCCCTGGGACATAACCTTCTAAGTTATAGTCCTTAGCGACTTTACAAATCAAACCGAAGTTTGAAGGTTTTCTCCAACAATGAAGGAGTTCTTACAACAAGAACGTTTCACTAAAAGTGTACTCCTTCGAAAGTTCTAAGCTTAAGATCTAACAATGTTGGCTTAGAAAGAGAGCCAGGGGGAACAACTCAGAGAGAAGAACTACTAGGATATTTTTGGGATTTCTAGTTCTTCGCTGGATGTAACAGTGAGTTTGCTAGAGTGCTTGAGAATGTATTCGTGAGCTTCAAAAGCGTATCTATTCCTCGTTGGTTCGTGTTGAACTTGGTGAAATTAGCACACTGCTTCAATGAAGACAATCTCTTTATATAGTTGTGATTCATGCATAGATCCGTTGGAGAGGACCATGCCACGTGTCACAAAACTCCAAGGAAAACGGCTATATAATTTTGAATGTCACCGCAGAGTGGTTGACTTTATGTGTATGAGGGCAACTTTTATGTCAGAGCAGGTAAGCTTCGCTTGCTTCTCATTGGTCGAGGTATGGCGGTAGGTGAGGCTTGCCAGACATCAATCTTCTAGCTGAGTTGACCTCCTCTGAACCTCGGAAACTAAGTGATCCTCTGCTGACATCCGATTGATAAAGGTCAGGCCGTCGATTTTTCTCGTACTGTCTGCAACTGAGTCGCAACTCTTCAGTATATCAAGGTTGATCATACTGAGTCTACTTTCTGAGTCTGCTGAGAAGTGATCTTCTACGGAGTGCTTCCAGCTGCTGACTCGAAGACAAACACTGAGCTCAGACAAAGCTCTGAACCTATGACAGACGTGGGGTTCTGGAACCTTAACTTCTCTACTAAAGTTCAGTCCAACAATTTACCCCTTACAGGACTGAGACAAAATAATCTGGAAAGATCAACGCAGATCTAGCCTATTACATCATGTCGGTTCATCACACACTCAGGGGTTAGGATAGGGGTTTTGGGATCTTCAATTCCTCAAAATATTTACTCAGTATCCACAATGTATCACACGCAGAGGTACTGAATCATCTCCCAATAATTTCCCTCGAATCACTGATTCGACTAACAATTTCCCCCATTATCAGTTGTTGGGTGATGATTCAATCCTCAGCATGATCATACTTGTGGGAAATGACTCTATCTTCTATACTGAATCACGCTCAATAGCCTCGTGCTACGAGCTCGTTGAGAAGATTTGAAGATCCCAAAACCCTATCTGATTGGTGAACCATTCCTTTGTATTCGTATTTGTCTCTGAGGTTTCAGACTCAGTAGACACTCTGCTCTGGTCAAGACGCTCAGTAGCTTATTTGCCTCGGCACCGGTGCGAAGACTCGGTGATCTTGGACTCGGCGGGAGCGATATCTTGAAAGACTCGGTGATCTTGGACTCGGCGGGAGCGATATGCGAGTGAGTCGGTTGAGCCGAACTCAGCGGGAGTAGTTCACCGAACTCGGAGCTGATCTTGATAGACTTATCTCGGCGAGTCTATCTACCGAATACAAGGTCGAGACTCAAGCAACGGCGGATAGTCTTCGGGGATTGCCAAAATCTTTTGAAAGACAATCAGCATTGTCGTATGTACGAGGAAGAGAGAAGTCGGCTTCGATGCTGTCTCGAAGTTTGTCTTTGTCTCAACCACTCCATCCACCTCGACGAATGACAAGCATACACGTGTCTTCTCACTGCTAAAGGCTGCGAGTCAACCTTTTACCTAAAAAGGTGGGAAAGTACACTGTTACCTACACCAAAAGAGCCGTTTGCTACCAAAAAGAGAGAGAGAGAAGAAGATCGTCTCCAACGGATCTATTTCAATCTCTGCTCTATAAATAGAGGGATCATTCAAGATTTGAAGAACAAGAGAATGCGCGCACCTAGAACACAAGAGAGCATTCAAACGAGCGATATTAACGACTAAGTCTTCCGCAAGAAACAACCGAGTTATCTCCGGTGAAAGACTACATCCAGCTCAAAAGGAACCAAGCTGAACCGACATAAGCTTCTAGTATCCAAGCGACTGACACAAACCTATAGCTAAACCCTCAGCTGTTCGTCACTCTAGATAGCTACATTCTCGTTCCTTATCCCTCTAACCCTAAGCTCACTTGTTATATCCATAGCTTAGACGAAGGAGTTCACATTTGAACCCAATCCTTATTGTATAAGGACTCCTTCACTGTTGGAGAAGTTTGTCAAACACTTTAAGTTTGATAGTGTTGTAAGCGAGACTTGGATCGATATAAAAACCAAGACGCGGCTTTGCCACGTGTGCAAGCCGGCGAGACTAACTCGGGATAATAAATAGCCTCCCGATCATTCGGGGACAGTGGACGTAGGATTTGAGCGATATCCGAACCACTTTAAAAATCCCGTGTCTCTTACTGCTTTCTTAACTGTTGCATTGATTTTACTATTCATACTGAACATCATACTTAAAATCAATCAACTGTCTCAGCATACTGAACCTCTTAATCTACTGAACTGAGACTTAAAACGTTTTCTCACAAAAACTGATTTGGGCCTACACTATTCCGCGCACTGAACTCTTACTGTAGATATTGAATTCTGACGTAGTCAGTTAGCAGATCTCAGCTGAGTCAGTACTCTTAGCCTTACTCGATTCGGAACGGTATGCAGTCCTTGGCCGCCAATTTGATCGGACATCATCCTGAATAGGACTGTTCGAGTTCGAAATTGAGAAATCGAATCAGGTGTATTCACCCCCCCCCTCTACACCTGACCGTACACTCGGGACCAACATCAGTAGTCTCTACATATCTTATAATTCAGAAACATGTACTGACCCATATCCTACATATCCCCCTAACAATAGTCTCCTGACCACTGACTCATATCCCTACAATAACTCTTAGTTTTTCACACTAGAGATCTATAGTTCCCTTTCTCTATTCTTAAGCATTCATTGTATAATCCTGAGCTTAGAAAAACTGAAGGAGTTCAGTTTATTGAACTGTTCTTATTATAAAAACTCCTTCTTAGTTGGACAAAATCAAACCCTTGTGTTTGAACTTGTAAAGTCACTACGACTATAAGTAGAGTATCTGTCCAGCGCACAAATCAAGTCACTATGACTATAAGTAGAGTATCTGTCTTGTGAACAGATCAACTAAAACTTGCTCAATTTAAATTAATTCAAGAACTCCTGCCTTGTTCCGGACAGTGCACGTATGATCCGTATCCGAACCAGTTTAAAAACCGCAGCGTTATTTTTTTACTGTTCCATTATGTTACTGTTCATACTGCATTCAACTGAACTTTTAAAAATTGCACTTACATGAAACGTGTTTTCAAGACCGAGACAAAAATTACTTTTTGTTGGGCCTACACTTCCGCACACCATCTCTTAATGAACTTACTGTTCACTGACTGAAGTCAGTAGACAGTGACTCAGATGACAGATTCTGTGCATATGCGATCGAGAAAGTTTATTTGGCGCTTTTTGGCGAACTTCTCTCTTCGAGCTTGTCGCACAACTCTTTCAGCTGCACTCAGCTCTGGACACTCATATTGGTAGTGCCCATCCTTCTTGCAGTTGTAGCATGAAGAAGATCTGCTTAGTTTTGGTTCTGACTTTTCAGGCTTCGAAGCAGATTCTTTATTCCTGCATTTAGAGAGTCTCGAATTATAATCTCCTTTGGAAGGTGATTCATACTTACCTCAGGATTTCCAATAGGATTTCTTCAGTTTGATCCTCCTATCCTTCTCTCTCTGGTATTTAAGGGCCATCAGAGCATTGCGTTCAACCAGGGTTCCTTCTATAGGAATCGAGGCTGAGCTTGTCGACGTAGTCTGGTTGCTCACTGCTGCTTGTGGAGTACTGACTGATGCCTTTTAGGGCATGATCATGTGAGGTGTTAGCTACATCCCTTATCTTGTGAGGTACACTGAATTCTAACTCCTCTGCCTTTAATTCAGACAATATATGGTCAGTAGAAATAGAATCAAGGCCAGAGTGTCGAAGATACGTGGCAAATGAACTCCATCGTCCTTCTGGCAACACCCGCAGTATCTTCAAGTTCATCTCACTTTTTGAGAGCGTCTTCCCTAGCCCGTTGATTGAATTCATGATCTTGGTGAATCTGTCGTTTAGATCTTCAATCTTCTCATTGGGCATGAGGGTGAGCTTTTCAAGCTTCTGGAGCTCCAGCGTTAGTTTGTTGTTCTTTATCTTCTGAGTCCCTTGACTCAGTAACGCCAGAGCATTCCAGAGTTCCTTTGCGGACTTACAGTCCTGAACCCTGCCTAGATAAGAATCACTGAGAGTTGTTAGAATAGCATTACAAGCAACTCTATCTAGATTGTGAAGCTTCTTCTCTTCCGGCATATATTCAGGTTTTCCTTTAGGCACCATCTCCCCTGTCTCAGCTCCACCTTCCTCTTTGTATTTGACACTGTTTATCATAGGAATGATAGCGCCGATTTCCAGCACATCAGACATGCTGTCATGTAGTGAGGTAAGATGCGCCTCCATTCTGACCCGCCATACACCATAGTTCTCTACTGAGAACATAGGTACCATCTGGATCCCTGACATATCAGACATTTTGAAAATAAGGGGTTAAGGATGAATGAAAAGATGTTATGCTGTGAAAAACGTTTTCAAAAGGATCAGTTCGAGTAGACCAGTTTCATAAAACAAGAGTCAAAAGAACTCCCGCTCTGATACAAATTATTGATCCCGAGTCAAATGTTCGGTGTAGAGGGGGGGGGGGGTGAAAATACACCTGAAAACCTTTTTCTTAAACTCAAAACGCGATCAGTCCGTTTCGCGGAAGATGTCTACTGAACTGATTCAGTAGACCAAGCAGCCTGATCTTAATAGTGCGGACAGAGTGATGGGCGCGATGCGAGGTCCGCTAGGCGGCCGATGTCGGAATCGTAACGTTCGGCAGAGGTTCAGTAGCGTGCGGAATTGTGTAGGCCCGAGTCACTTTGTTTCGAAAACGTTTGTTTAACAAATCAGTTCAGTATATTAGTGCGATGTTTTGGCTTTTAACTGAAATGATGTTGTATGATTTTGTAAGAATATTTTTAGTATGAACAATTAATCAATGCAACAAATAAACGACACAACAACTTTTAAAGTGGTTTGGATACGCAAGATCCTACGTCCACTCGTCCTTAACAACACAGGACACTATTTTATTATACTGAGTTAGTCTCAGTTAGTTTGTACGCATGACAAACTTTTACTTGTGATTATACTGAGCAAGTCTCAGTTTACAGGGTCAAACAAGAGTGTTTGAATGTATCTCCAACATTGAAGGAGTTCTTAACACTAAGAACAGTTCAATAAATGAACTCCTTCGGTGTAAGCTATGAATATTACAATGAGCTTAATAGAGGGTGAGAACTGGAAAGACTTCTAGAGTGAAGAACAAAAATAATATATCAACTCTAAGTTCGTGTTCTTCCCTGAATAAACAATATTCTAGAGCTTGATTCTTGAATGCTTGAGTTCTCGTATGGTCGCTTATGTGATCGTGTAGTGCGACATTGAAGATCACGACCTTCCCTCTATTTATAGGCGTGACTGTGAATAGATCCGTTGGAGACGAACTGTCCACGTGTCACTCTATAACTAAGTAGCAAACGACTTCATTTCGAACTCTGTAGAGTCCCCTTTCTTTTTGGGAAAGTGGTTGACTTGCAGCTTTATGTCGGAGACTTGCCAGCTGGCTGCTTGTCATTGGTCGAGGTACATAAAGTGGTTGAGACACTTGTAGACTTCAAGGTTGATACTGAATATGACCTTTCTCAGATGTACGACCTCAGACAACTCTATTGATATGACATTGAAGTCCACTGTCAGTTAAGGAACTGATAGACCGTTGCTGAGTCTGACCCAGAGGTTCAGTATTATACTCCTGCTGAGTTCAACTCTACTGAAGGTCAAGACTCTGAGTTCAGTAAACTGCTCCTGCTAAGTCCAGTTCTACTGACTCCTGAACACCTTTCAGTATGATGCTCCTGTTGAGTCCAACATTACTGAATCTTCACTACATGGCACTGCGGCGGATAGTCTACTGAAACACAGCAGACGGAACTTCGGAGTCGGACCATGCTGAAGACAAGTCTGCTATAATAAGACTATTGTTGGGAGAGGCTATTCAATGTTATACCTAAACACTTGCCATAATAAGATGATTCTTTTAATATTTATGGAATCTAAGGGAAAGGCTATTGCTGGGAGTTCTAGTCCAACTTCTAGACAAGAAGAAGAATATCCAAGGCTATTAGTGAGGGCCAGTCCTGCATGCATGTATCAATCAATCAAACAGATGAACACAACACAAAAAGGATGTGGTAAGGGATTTAGGAGTTGGGCATTTGTTAGATATAAACACTTCGGAGGTGCCTCTAAGGCTAGGTTACTGGTTAGTGCAAAATTTAGATCCTAGGAAGTGTGGTATTAGATTAACATATGGTGAGTGCGTTAAGATTGTACATGAGGATGTGGCTAGGGTGTTTGGGTTTCTTAGGGGTCTCCAATTGAAAGATTAGGAAAGTGTGAAAAGAGTACCCTTCTAGATGAGTTGAGAGGCTTCTTCCATACAAATATTCTCCCTATGCTATATGTTATGCTATCATAATACACGGGGGGAGGAAGGGTTGGTTTAAAAGGCAATTCATGGTCATTGATGATCCCAGATATGTAGCTCCGTTGTCTATTAGTTCGTGTGTTATTGTCTGTTGAAGTACAAATTTTTAGCCAACATTAAAGGAAAGATGATGGAATTTGAAGCAAGGAAGGGAAAGACTGCAATATGGGCTATAGTGAACATTATGTTCAGAGTTGGAGGGAATTGGGTTGCAAAGAGATCATCTGGGCATGAGAAGTGTTGGGCCAGAAATAGAGAAAGGAAGAAAGGAGTTCCCAAATACTGGCCCATCTTCCTCCAACTGTTGAGTCTAGCAGGAACGATGAAATGTTTGAAGGACAGAAGGTACAAGCCAGCTCAGCACAACCTAGGGGTCCTTGCAATTACCCAGTGGGTAAAGCTACAAACTTTGATGCACTCCATCAACAAAGGCAGCTAAGAGATAAAAAGAGGGAGATAATATATTTTCAATACACTTCCACTTTTCGAACTCCATAGTTGTTGAGCTTAGAGCTCTCTCTCCCTCTATACTGCAACCCCACCATGAAACAAACATCAACTTATTTTTGATCTTCCTAATTTAGTTTTATTAAATATCTAGTGTAACGAATCTCTCCTGGAGGAGAATACTGCTTTTATTTCAAGTTGTGAGTTAATTTAACATGATCTTTAATATTGTTTCATTTATGTCTCTTTGATGTTGTTTCTCAACATGCCTTTAATTTTGCATGAAAAGTCTAACTTCTTTTAATATCACCTTTATGTCTGGAATGTTAGTGACAAGAACAATGTCCTTTGATGATTTTATTCCTTCACCGCTTTAGATCTATATGTCCATGAGCTATATGTTAAGATTCCATCGCTTTTTCAAGAAATTTGTTTATGTTCGGTTCTTGCTATTTTAGTAAAGTTTATTATTCTGCCTTTTCCATGCAGATATGTACTATATTGTGCTTTTACAGTCGATTTAGTTGATATGAGTAGCTAAGTACCATATCTGGCTGAGTTGCTGAGGTATTGAGACACCACTCCTAAATGTTTTGAGATTTGTTTTCGTGCTTAAAGTTGGTTAAAAAAACTAGGGCTTTAGTTGAACTCTACTCTGGTCGGTTAGTGTACTACTTAGATTTAATCACTCTAGGTACCTAGATTTCCCTCTACGCAGACGTAAACTGACTAGGATTCTATTTGTATGCTGAACATCGGTAGAAAACTTGTTACGATTCCCTTCTTTCTGATGCACCTCGGTGATATCCTAGTCATTGCTATACAAGGTAGGGTATTGTTTGTGTAGGTGACTGTTGTTATGCTAAACATGACAGTCACTATTTATGTATAAGGATTGGACCCCCTTATGCTCAACACGACGTCCTGGCTAAATAGTCCAAGTCAAAACCAATTCATCTAGTGATCTAGGATCAAATAGGGAGTGGTGTGGAATTACCTTTGCCGGATTGCCCCTTTTATTATCTATTTAATCTCGTGCTAATATATTGCATGTTTTTCTTCTACCCTTTTTTAAACATTCTGCCTAGTTTTAGTAACCCAAAAATTAGTGGTGGTTGCTTGCTAAAACATAAGGTCAGTAGTGAATGCTTCCTAGTGGGTCGACTCTGCTTACACTATTGCTAATTGTTTAGTTTAGTACTCTGTGCAGGAGATGATTACAAATTTTATTTGGTCTCCGATTCTTACAACGGAATCATGTTCGATCAATCATGGTTGTTTCATGTTTAATGCAGAACTTTTAGAATGGCTACATCCATGCTTATGTTATTAAGTGTTTAGAGGATGTAAATTATGTCAAACGATGGAATTGGTGCCAATATTTGGTTAAATGTTTGGTTCGGCGTCGCGGCCCTTCATTGTTTTTAATGGTAAGTTAGTTCTAGTTTAATGGTTATAATGATAGCTTAACTATCATTATTATGACTAATTCTTTTTACCATTTCAACGGTTTTTCTAGGTTGATCAAGTTAAGGTGTTTAATGAAGAACCACCAAGAGGGTATCCAATCATGCTTCAATGGGATTTCAGAACACTAAGAAGAAGAGAAGGAAAGTAAATAAAAGCGGATGAGATTTCGATAGAAAGTCGTGATGACAGTTATTCATCGAGATTGGTTTCATAGGAAAACCTAGTTGTCAAATACATGATGGACTTATTCAAGGAGATTGAAGATGTTCATGCTACTATGACTGCTACTCCTGTTGTCCTGAGGGTGGTGAATGCAACAAACAGATTGGTTGGCCATAGAGTACAAGACAACCAAAGGGGAATGGCGACCTTGATTATGATGAGTTTTGGATAGATGCGGAAGTGATGAGACAAAAGAAGAAATTGAAGTTGCTGCAGAGAAAAGAGAAAAATGGCTATAGTCATTTGATGATTTGCCAACCTTCAGTCTTGGAATGTCACAATTTGGAAACAATACTCAGCAATAAAACAATGTGACACTATCAAAGGTAATGTCTACAAATCTGAAAAACAATTTTAGATTTTATGTGGATGCTTATGAGATATGGATTGACTGTGATATCTAAAATTGATTAGGAAAGATGAGGTGCTAACAATGGCAGAGTGGTCGGTGATAGAAAACTGGGTTCGATAGATTGGTTGATGAGGGAGTTGTGCATGGATTTCCATCTCCAAATGAAGAGACTGTAAGTTTAATTCACATATTACACTTAGCAATTAAAAATTAATACACTCATAACAATTTTTTGATTCACTTTTGATGTCTGTTCTTATTATGCATGTAGTTTTGATGTTTGTTGGTGTACACGTATAAATGTATCTGATGGTTTGATAATGACTATTTGTTGGTTTGATAATGTATCTGATGATTTGATAATGACTGTGTGTTGGTGTATCTATGCAGTTTTGATGTTCATTTGCTAATGACTATCTATTTGTGTATATGTGTATATGTTTTTGTAGTTTTTACTTGGAAATTTGAATCAAATGTGAATCATGCTCAAAATCAGGTTGGAGCAGATGAGGGTCGGAACGATGAGCAGGGGGTGAGGCGACACAAGCAAGAAATGCAGGTGAAGAGGAAATTAGAGGATGAAGAGGGGAATGAGGCAGTGGAGGGTAGAGTTGAAGCTACAAATGAGAAACAAATGAGCTTCTTAATAATACAACCTCCATGTAAAGCCGCACACCACCTATAAGTTTGCTTCATTTATAAAATAGTAATAATTTTAAGTCTATAGGAAAAATCAAGAGCTGGGGCGAGTAAGAGCTACCAGTAGGCCTAACAAGAGGCAGAAAAGAGTAGCATTCAATTCACCTTACATGAAACACATCATAGGTGTTGCAAAGAGGTTGTTGTGATGTGAAAAGGAGATGGGAATGTATACATATGATTTGCATGAGGGGTCAATGTATGATTTATACTTTTATTTAATATGCTTCAGAGTAAGTCTTGCGTTTTCCTGCTAAAATATCTTCATTTTTTATGGTGCAGGAATGAAGTCATGTTCAGAAACAACTTGGGAGTTGAATTGAATAAGAGGATGATGCGGATATTGGCAAATGGCCAAACCATTGACACTGATGTCGTGAAGGTTTGGTTGAACAAAAAAGAGCACTATAAACCAACTGGATCACCAAGCAGGTTCTTTGCATCCCTACTAATTAGTGTAAGTAAAAACGTTTAGAATTATTAAGCTACATTGAAAATAAGCAGTTACTTTGTGATTAATGACAGACATGTGGTGTCTTGAAGGAAATGGTGCAAGTGAACACAAGTGATTCTCAGGTGATAATGACAGAATGCTAGGAGAAGCAATAAGTTTGCAAGATGTATCCATGGGCAGTATTGACTTGGTATAGCCTTTCATAGTTACTTCATATTTGACATACTCGTTCATCTGACCTTGTTGTAAGCTACGTTCGTAAGTCATTTCTCATACACTGTGAACTCACTTACAAGTCATTTCTCATACACTGTACACTAAAATCTGATACACTCTAGTAGGGTAATAGGTAACAGTCATCAATGACATACTTTGACATAGAAAATCAATACACGTTCTTTGATAAACTTATATACACTCAACTTATAAAACATATGTAGCAAACAAATCATATGATAAAACTTAAATTCCACAAATAACACAGAAGTTCTATGAGTAGTGATTAGTTTAAAAAAAAAAAAAACAAGAAGAAGAAGAACTAGGGGTGGGCAAATGAAACGGGTTCCCGTTCCCGTATCCGTCCCGTTCGGGTATTTCCCGTTCGGGTCGGGTAAAACGGGTACGGGTACCCGTTTTGCGGGTACCCGCAAAAAATGGTGAGAGTCGGGTATGGGAACGGGTAGTTCCAACAATTACCCGTTCCCGAACGGGTACCCGCTTATTTTTATTATTATTTAATTAATATATTACATATTTTATTAATTAATATTTATACATATAATAATATATTAATGTTTTAAGTTTAAAAGAAAAATAAAATAATTAAACAACATTGTTGTAGTCTCAGTAGAGAGTCAGAGACGGGACATGAGTCGCTTGGAGTAGAGCTTAATTAGGACTTAGGGTTTTCTGTGCCGTTACTCACCGTCCACCGTCAGCCGACTGTCTCTGCCGTCCGCCGATTATCCCTCGCTGTTCCGCCAATTGTCCGTTCGCCGTCCGTTCTTAAGGATTTGTGTTAATTTATATGATATTTTGGATACAATCATACAATTACTTGGACTTAAATGTTGATTTGGATTCGATGATTTGAATTTGTTTGGTGTTTTTGTTTTGTTTGATATCTATTGATTTTTTTGCTAGTTTGTATTAATGAATTTAATTATAATGAAATAAATGGTAAGGCGTGTGGGTATTCCCGTTCCCGTTCCGTTCCCGCGCGGGTACCCGTAGTCGGGTACCCGCACTATGCGGGTCGGGAAATGGGTAGTAAAATTTAGTACCCGCAGACGCGGGTATCCGCATTCGGGTACCCGTATCGCGGGTACCCGTCCCGCGCACACCCCTAAGAAGAACGATCATCTTGAGCCACACTGCTTCTCAGTATTTCTCGCTTGATCACAATTGCGAGCATCGTAGTTGGTATTTTCTTGCATTTACTACACTTCCTCTTCGGTTTGCTTGTCTTCCTTAATGCAACATCTTTCCTTGACTGCATTCAACTGCCACTTCCTTTAGTCTTGATGAGGTTTGGTGACAACACAGAACTGGAATGAAACCTCCATTGAAGTCAGTTATAATATGTTTTTTACCTTTACTACCGCCATGTTCATCTTGAATATTAGAATATGTGAGTGTCGGGCTCTTCAAGTCCACCAACAGATCACCAATAAGATCAGCATCTCCATCAACCACGCCCATGCATCTATATACTTCGTGGTACAACTCTGAAAAATCCGAAGAAGCACCAACATGTTCTGTAACGCCTATATTATTGAAGTTGGTAGCTTTCAGGAATCATATCAATCCTCAAATTCTTATAAACACAAAAAATGTAGTTACACAACCAAACTTTCCAAATGAAATTGTTGCATCCACATGTAATAGATTGATCTTTCAAGTTGTAAACAAGTGTGAAGTTTCCATCAAATGTGTCATCAACCTCATAAACTGTAGTATCTGCTAAAGGGGTAATCTTCACCAAACAACAAACATTAATAGCTAAAACTATTGGTCCCGAGATTAAACGTTCAGGTGTAGAGGGGGGGGGGTTGAATACACCTGAAAACAATTTCTCAACTTAAACACGAACAGTCCTTTTCAGGAGAGTGCCGTACTGAACAAGTTCAGTAGACCAAATAAGCTGTTCTGGATCGTGTGGCAGAGTGACTGACTTCACTGAGGCCTGCTAGCTGACTTAAGTCAGAATTCAGTACCGTTCAGCTGAAGTTCAGTATAGTGCGGAAATGTGTAGGCCCAAATTCAGTTGAGTTTAGAAAACGTTTTTAACAAAATAGTTTCAGTATATTAGTGCGATCGATTAAGCTTTGCTGAAACTCAGTTGAATGATTTTATAAATGTTTTCAGTATGAACAGTAATCAATGCAACAGTAAAAGAGACAGAACACATGCAGTTTTTAAAGTGGTTCGGATCCAACAATCTTACGTCCGCTGTCCCGAAGGATCAGGAAGCTATGTATTATACTGAGATAGTCTCAGTCAGTTTGTACACTGGACAAACACTGGTCTTGAGATTTATACTGAGCAAGTCTCAGTTTACAAAGTATCAAACTAAAGCGTTTGACAAACTCTCCAACTATGAAGGAGTCCTTTATAATAAGAATCAGTTCAGATATGAACTCATTCGTCTAAGCTATGAGCCTATGAATAAGATCTGCTGAGCTTAGGTTAGAGGGATAGGGAACGAGAAAGTGGCTTCTAGAGTGACGAACGGTTAAGTATGGACTTGGGTTCGTATTCAGTCGCTTGGATACTAGAGACTTTATAATCTGGTTCAGCTTGGTTCCCTATGAGCATGTATGTCATCTTTCGCCGATGATTACTCTTTGAACTACTTGCGGAAGACTTAGGTCGTTTCGAGTTGCTCGTGAATGCTCGTGTGTTCTTCGATTTTTCTAGGTTTTTCGCCTGTGTTCACTCGTGAGTTTCAATTTGAAATGTATCCCTCTATTTATAGAGCAGAGACAAGGATAGATCCGTTGGAGACGATGATCCTTGTGTCTCTCTCTTTTGGGTAGCTAACGACTCTTTCAAAGATGGTGGCAGAGTCCTTTCCTTCCATTTCTGGAAAGGTGTTGACTTGTAGCTTTAATCAGAAAGTGGACAGCTGGCTGCTCGTCATTGGTCGAGGCTGAAGAAAGTAGGTGAGACAGAACATACTTCAAGGTAGATCTGAAGCTGACTTCTCTATACCTCGTATGACTCTGCTGATTTGACTTAGTAAAACCTGACAGTCAGAAGACTGTTCATCCGTTGCTGAGTCTGATCTATATTCAGTAGCATACTCCAGTTGAGTCAGCTCTACTGAAGATCAACTCTGAGTTCAGTGAACTACTCCTGCTGAGTTCAGTTCCACTGACTCCTTTCGATATCTTTGCTCTGCCGAGTCCAAGTATCACCGAGTCTTCTTCTTACGAATCCGAGGCTAATAATCTACTGAGCGCCTGAACCAAATGAAGAGTGTCTACTGAGTTTGAAACTCTCAGAGATAAAACAACAGATTACAATGGAATGGTTCATTAGTCAAAGTAGGGTTTTGGGATCTTCAAATCTTCATCATATCTTCAGAGCACTAGGCTACTGAGTTATCTCCCAACAAGTTGTGGAGCATGTGTATATAGAAGCAACATGCTTCTCAATCATGAGCTAAGTTGCCAATTCTGAAGACCTTTTGACGTCGTTGCAACTGATTTGAGAATGTGAATGCCTTAGTGAATCAATAGCCCTCCAAAACTGCATGAAGAACTCGATCAAATTTTCGTGTTTGTTTAAGAACCTTTGGAAGAAACTATTCTCACATTCTTACATGGATGTAGTACGGAATATGCCGCCCATCGGAATATTTCTAAAATATGCAGGGATCCAATTCTCACGAAGATGATATCAAATCACTTGTGACCTAACAAGTCATACTCAACCATGATTGCATTCCAACTTAAGTTAAATTCATTAAGATCAGTGAATTCAGATCAAAAAAAGAACATTGGACTTTTTTGAGAAACCTTCTCACCTCTTAAACTGACGGGAGTCTTGATGGCAATCTTGTCCGCCACTTTGCACAAGATGTTCCACATGCAGAAACGGGGACATGGGGCTGGGATTCGTAACACAATGTCAATAAATGCGGAATCTTTATATGTAATAAAAAAAGAAGGCCCTTTGTCGAACATGTAATGAAGAAACTTTTGCAAGATTCAAGCATAAGAAGTCTCATCCTCCCTGATTAGTAATCCAACACCAAATTTAACACATCTATTGTGGTTATCTTTGTCTATAAACGGTGCAAAGATCATGTGGTACCTATAGAACAAAGCCATAATTAATCTGGAAAGAGCAAGGAAAACTCTGCACAATGAAAACGGTATTATAATTACACTAATAGTGAAGAAAATCCTTTAGTAAGTGCATCTTACTGGAAAATGCAGAGGGCTGAACTTGCGTGTTTGTCGAATAAGTGACATCGAAAGACACGACGTCTCCAAACAAACTAATGTTATTGTAGGGATATGAGTCAATGGTCTTGTAGATCATTGCTAGGGGGTACTTAGAGCTTGACTTAGTAGTTGCATAGAACTGAAGTCAGTAGTTCGTGTACTTAGGACGATATTATAATATTTGTTATTGGGGAAAATTGTAGTGATACTGAATTGTATTACTATAGAATTGAAGATGCCAAAACCCGTCCTGAACCCTAGGTGTGTTTGAACCGTTATGATGTAATAGACTAGACTTGATTTTATCATCATAGATTATTTTGTCTTAGTCCTGTATGGGGTATTGTTGGACTGAACTTCAGTAGAGAAGTTAAAGTTCCAGAACCCAAGTCATCGGTTTTGTAGAGCTCTGTAGTCTTCAAAGTCATCAGCTGACAGCTTCCAGTAGAAG
Source organism: Lavandula angustifolia (assembly GCA_028984105.1). Classification (NCBI taxonomy): domain Eukaryota; kingdom Viridiplantae; phylum Streptophyta; class Magnoliopsida; order Lamiales; family Lamiaceae; genus Lavandula; species Lavandula angustifolia. The sequence continues at coordinate 13,023,434 of CM054817.1, forward strand.
ATTACCTTTAGCAGATTTTGGAAGAAGACTCAATATGATCCTTGATCTACTGAATGAGTGTAAAGCTCCTGTCTTCAGAGTCACCAGCTGACAACCTTCAGTAGAAGATCCTTATCAGCCGACCCAGATGAAGACTCAATATGATCAGCCCCGATCTACAGAATGAATGCAACTCAGTTTCAGACCAGACAAGGAAAAATAACTGCCCAATTCTTATCAGTCGAATGTCAGCAGAGAACATTCAGTATACGAGGTTCAGAGAGTCAACTCAGATAGAAGGCGATGTCCGACGGGTCTCACCCTACGCAAACCTCGATCAATGAGAAGCAACCAAAGCTTACCTGCTCTGACACTAAAGCTGCTCTCATATACAGAAAGACAACCACTCTGCGGCGCATTTCGAAAATATATGGCCATTTTCCTTGGAAGTTTGTGACACGTGGCATCGTCCTCTCCAACGGATACATGCCTGGGTCACGACTATAAATAGAGAAGAGTCTCCAAGCTCAACGCACGGGACAAGAAGGGAATACAAAGGTTACAAGCATACAACTCTCTAGCGCACTTAAAGCCAATCCAGCGAAGAACTTGCTTAGTTGAATATCCTTAGTTCTTCTCTCTAGAGATTCTTTAGTTCCCCCTTCTTTATCTAAGCTCCATTGTTATATCTTAGCTTGGAACCTTCGAAGGAGTTCACATTCTGTGAATTGTTCTTATTGTAAGAACTCCTTCATTATTGGAGATCATCCCCTCCCCTTCAAACTTCGGTTTGATTTGTAAAAGTCACTAAGGACTATAACTTAGAAGGGCCTGTCCAGTGCACAGATTCCTTGCTGAGGCTTGCTCAGCTTAATCAACAAGAACTCCTGTTCTACAGGATCGTGGACGTAGGATCTTGCGTATCTGAACCACATTAAAAATTGCTTATGTCATTTGCTGTTTCGTTCATTGTGCTCAAAACTATTTACAAAATCATCCTTTGCATAGAACGAACTTGAATAGTGCACCAGCCAAAACGATTTTGGTTTGCATAAAAACATTTTCTAAGAGACAAAGTTTACTGGGACCCACACTTATCCGTACAACATTCTGCAACTAAAATCCTCATACTGAGTCAAGTCAGTAGAAGGGACTCAGCTGCTGAATCACTATGACCCGCGATCAGAAGGTTTATATCTGGCACTGAATATTCAGTAGAAAAACTCAGCTCAGCTGACCTTCACGTTTGAGAAAAAACTTGCAATCAGGTGTACTCAACCCCCCCCCCCACCCTCTACACCTGATACTCGTCTCCGGACCAACAATTGGTATCAGAGCGGTGTTCTTTTGATCATCGTTTTTGAAAAACCTATTGGTCTACTCAAACAGATCCTGGAAATGTTTTCACTGCACAAACATCTCTTCATACATCCTTATACTCTTACCCATAATGTCTGACATGTCAGGTATTCGGATGGTACCTATGTTCTCCATGGAGAACTATACGGTATGACGTGTGAGAATGGAGGCACACCTTACATCACTGCATGACAGCATGACTGATGTCCTTGAGACATGATCTATCCTTCCCATGATCGACAGTGTGGAATATGCCGCTGTGGGAGGTGTAGGAGCACAAACTGGGGCAAAGGTTCCCAAAGATAAAGCTGCCTTCACGCCAGAAGAGAAGAAATTGCATAATCTTGACCGGGTGACGCGAAATGCAATCTTGACAACGCTCAGTGATTCTCATCTCGGGAGAGTATAAGACTGTAAGACGACAAATGAACTTTGGGACGCCCTGGCTGTACTGAGCCAAGGAACCCCGCAAATCTAAGAGAACAAGTTCGAACTAGAGCTTTAGAAGTTCGACAACTTTTCCATAGAGCCTAGTGAATCCATTAACGAGCTTAGCGTCAGATTCACCAACCAGATCAATGTGATCAATGGGCTAGGGAGAACGTTCACTAATAAAGAGATGAACACCAAGATCTTGAGAGCGCTGCCTCGACTAAAGTGGCTTCCTTTTGCTACTTTTTTATGTCGCTCGGGTCTTACTGCTTTAGCTCCTAATGTTATATTTTCAGAATTAAAGACAGAGGAGTTCGAGCATAGTCTACCCCAACAGTGCGTTAGCGCTCCATCTGACACTCAAATCGACCATGCTTTTAAAGCAACGGTCAGCACCTCTAGAGCTAAACCCGGTTCAACAAGCAAGACAGTCGCTACATCAGAAGCAAAATCTACTGAGACTCCTCCTGCTGAACGACACACGCTTATGGCTCTTAAATATCAAAGGGAGAAGGAAAGAGTCAGAAAGCTAAAGAAATACTACAGAGATTCTCCCTTAGGTAAGAAAGACAATCACAAAAGGGAAGAATCTAAACCTTCTCCTGATTGCAGGAACACGGAGCCTGCTGCCAGTCCATCCAATAACTCAACTGGAAAAGGTGACAGATATACTGTGTGTTATAACTGCAAAAAGGACGGACATTATCAGTACGACTGTCCGAAGCTCTCAGCTGCCCAACGAGCTACACGGCAGGCCAGAAGAGAAAAATTTGCCCGAAGGAGGTAGGCCTACATCACCGAAGAGCTATCTGACGACTCAGTAGAGGAAGATACATTCATGTATTCTTCTAAGGATGAAGCTGCATTCGTAGTTGTTGAGGTCAGAGAATCAAGTCCTGAAGTATCAACTGGACATTGCCTAATGGCTGGAGAAGAAGCTGAGGTAAACTTTAAACTAAATATAACCTCCTCTTCACAGAGCACACACGATACTTGCTTAGCTACAGGTGAACCTCTAGACATAATTCAAGCATATGACAACTTACTAGAGGAGCAGATTCAGTTGAGTAGAGAGTTCAGTAGAACTGTTCAGGAGTTAGAACAGGTAAAAGCTAAGAATCAGAAACTTTCTTCTGATTTTCAGGTCTCTACTGATTGAGAGAATCTTGTTGTGAGACTAAGGGAAGAGATTGAATCTCTTATGACTAAGTCTCAGCTTCAAGAAACTCAGATATTAGTTCTGACTAAGGATAATTCTGAGAAAGATACTGAGACAGCTATGCTCAGTCAGAAACTCGTAGAAGTTGAAAAAGATTATGAATCACTCAGAAAGAGTGATGAAGTTTGGCGAGGTGTGATGACTGAACAATACCTGGGAGCCAAGGAAAAGTTGGAGAATATGCTTAGAGCATAGAGGCCAGTTGCCATGAAGGATGGACTTGGCTATACTCACGAAGCTTCAACTTCTACCACAAAAGGCTCAGGAATGTTGGCTGATAGGTTCGTCTGAAGGAAAGTTCAAACTACTGAACCCGTCACTCAGGCGAAAAACAAACAAAAAATTATTGCACCTCAGTTGAGCAATAAGCAACTGCCCAAGAGTTCTAGCCCCAGAACACCACGATTGAATTCAGGGGGAACTAAGAAGGTTAGATGGGCAGAGCAGTGTGGTATATAAACATCCTACACAATATGGTTCGTACTACTTTGAGCCTAGGGCCAGGAAGAGCATAAAACATCAGAAGAAGAAAGCTCTTGAACCCAAAACTTCCAAGAAGTCAGTACCTCCAAGTTCAGTGGAGAAGAAAACTGACAAAAAGGTTCAGAAGAAGAAAGTGTCTGAGACCCCCAAGGTTGCCAGACAGATTTGGGTCGCAAAACCATCAACTAACGCAAGGACCCAAACTGAACCAAAGGGTACCTAAAAATGTTTTTGTTTTGCAGGTGCATAAGGACCCTTGGATCATGGACATCGGCTGCTCGAGACACATGACCTATCAAAAGAGCCTGCTGACCAACTATGTATAGAAGAAGGTCCCATAATTGAGTTTGGTGACAACTCAAAAGGCCACACAAGGGGATTTGGAACATTGAACATTGGGACTGCTTCAGTTCCAAGAGTAACATATGTTGAAGGACTTCAACATAATCTCCTTTATGTCAGTCAATTATGTGATAACCTTAATAGAGTTACCTTTGACGCTGGTTTCTGTGATGTTATTGATAAATCTATAGGGAAAATAGTGTTATCAGGTTCTCGAAAGAAGAATATCTACTTTGCAAACTGGAACACCGCCGATCCTGAAGCTTGCTTGCCTGCCCAGACAAAATCAAGTGATTAAACGGGATGGCCGTGGCATAAAAGGCTCAGTCACCTGAACTTCAAGGCAATGAACAAGCTGGCAAGGGACTCAAGAGTAAGAGGACTGCCCAATGAAGCATTCATTAAAGACAAAAATTGTAAAGCATGCTTGAAGGGAAAGCAGACAAAGAAAAGCAATCCACTAATTCCTTCACCTTCCACTGATGGAATCCTTCAACTGCTCCAAATGGACTTGTTTGAGTCAGTTTCTCCAGTGACTATAAGAGGCAAGAAGTATGCCCTCGTTGTTATTGCCGATAATTCAAGATATACATGGGTCATCTTCATAGCCAACAAATCTGATGTCAAGACTGAGTTGCCAATACTGCTGAAAAAACTCAGTGTGGAAAAAGACATCAAGATTCAGAGAATACGCTCAGATAGAGGGACTGAATTTCTCAACTCAATCATAAAGGAGTATTGCGATATTGAGGGGATTCAACACGAGACTTCAGCACAAAACGGCCTTGCTGAACGGAAGAACAAAACATTAAAAGAAGCAGCAAGAACGCTCCTAGCAGACTCTGAATTACCCTCAAAGTTCTGGGCAGATGCTGCTGACACCGCCTGCTATACTCAGAACCACTCACTACTAACAAAGCAACACATTAAGACACCATACGAACTATGGAAAGGGAGAATTCCTTCTATTTCTAATTTTCATATCTTTGGTTGTCCTTGCTTTATCAACAACAATGATAAGGATTAGTTAAAGGTCTTTGATAGCAAATCTGATCAAGGAGTATTCTTAGGATACTCTCGAGTCAGTAAAGCCTTCAGGGTCTTTAACTACCGGACCACTGCGCGGAAGAAATCCCTCATGTTATTTTTGATGAGTTTGTTACTGAGGACAGGAAATCTAATAAGACGAATACTGAAGATGTCAGCAACAAGCTACAAGATCTCAGGCTGAATGACAAAACTGAAAAGATCCAGCATTGTTGGGATGATGGGTCAGATGAAGAAGAAACTCAGACCCATCCCGCAGGCAATGTAGCTGACCTGGTTGATTCTACTGAACAAAATCAACATCAGGTAACACTGGTCGATGAAGAAGCCCTAGTGGCAACTGAGACCTCTACTAAGAATATCAATTCAGGGGGAACGAATAATGTTCCCTAGTGAAATGCCCCTGAACTTAGGAACTTATTAGATCCTAACCTTCTTACTAAATTGCTTCACTCACAGAACAACACTACTGAAATGCCTAACACACCTGTTCACTGTACAAAAGTAACTTCAGAAGAAGAAGCCAAACTCAGACTATCGTGGCTAGACGCTCACTCTTCTGATCTCATCATTGGAGAGCCATCAGCAACAGTAAAGATAACATCCAGATTATGTCAAGGAGAAAGTGCTTTATACTCTTGTTTCATGTCTACTGAAGAACCTCAGTCGATAGAGGATACACTCAACGATGCTGATTAGATTATTGCCATGCAAGAGGAGCTGAACCAGTTTGTCAGAAACGAGGTTTGGGAGCTTGTTGATAGACCTAGACACCAACACGTAATAGGTACCAAGTCGGTCTTCAAGAACAAGCGTGATGAAAACAACGTCATAGTAAGAAACAAAGCTCGACTTGTTGCCAAGGGATACTGTCAAGCAGAGGGAATAGGTTTTGACGAAACTTTCGCTCCAGTCGCTAGATTGGAAGCCATTCGTCTATTCCTGGCCTATGCAACACATCAAAGATTCAAAGTATATCAGATGGATGTAAAGTCAGCATTTCTGAACGACTTGCTGAAGGAAGAAGTCTATGTGGAACAACTGCCCGGCTTTCAGCAGGGACATCAAGTTTATAGACTCAGAAAGTCTCTGCACGGGTTAAAACAAACACCCAGGGCTTGGTATGATACCTAATCAGATTTTCTTCTTTAGAAAGGTTTTCAGAAAGGGACATTAGATTGCACTCTGTTTAGCATTAAGTCAGCCAATGACATTCTACTAGTGCAGATCTACGTAGACGGCATCATTTTCGGTTGCAGGAACGTGACTATATATCAACAATTTGAAAAGATGATAAAGGAGAAGTTCGAGATGTCTATGATGGATTGTTGGTCCTAAGACGTGCTTCAGGTCTGGGGGGGGGGGGTGAATACACCTGAATACAACAAATACGAAAGTCAACTCTAGCTGAGTTTGCTACTGAACTGAGTCAGATAGCCAGATATGCTTTCAGATCGCGTGGACAAGGATTTCTTCTACTTAGTTCAGCTCTACTGACTTGAGTCAGTCGAATAGTGTTCAGTACTAGAGTTGTGTGCGGAAGTGTAAGCCCTATTAAACGTCTCGATTGGAAAACCGGTTTTATGCTGAGTTTGATGAAATACAGTTTTAATGCAGTATGATCAGTTAAGAAAAGCAGTAAATCAACACATCAGATTTTTAAAGTGGTTCGGACTCACTGGGTCCTACGTCCACTATCCTGACCAAAGTAGGATACTTGTTATATTTATACTGAGCAAATCTCAGTGATCTTTTCACAAGACAGATACAAACTTGATGCTTATACTGAGCAAGTTTTCAGTGATCTGTTCGCAGGACAGATTCTCTACTTATAGTCGTAGTGACTTTTACAAGGGTTTCAAACTTAAAGAGTTTGAGGCTTCTCCAACTATGAGGAAGTTCTTACAATAAGAACAATTTCACAAGAATGTGAACTTCCTCAGGGTTTCTAAGCTATGAGTATTACAACTTGGCTCGCTTAGATAAGCGAAGGGGAACAAGGATAACTCTAAGTGATGAACTAAAAGGTTCTTATATGAATACTTGTTCTTCACTGGATTCTTCAATGAGTGTTAAGAGTTTTCGCGCGTCAATAACTTTGGTTCCCAGTGTTGTCTCTGCTTGAAGACTCTCCTCTTATATAGTCCTCGATTGTGAATAGATCCGTTGGAGAGGGGTCTAGCCTCGTGTTAAAAAGACAAGGAAAACAGCTCCTTCAAATTTGAACGTTGATGAGTAGGTGCACTGTAGAGATACGCCTCTTTTTCAGTCTAGGAGCAGCTTTTGTCAGAAAAGATAAAGCGTTGCCTGCTCCCTATTGGTCGAGGTGGATTGGTAGTTAAGACTTATCAAACATCAGGGTTGACTTCCTCTGAATCCTCGGACCTTCAATTGAAGTGACTTTCTACTGACGTTCTTATGAGTATTCAGTGCATGGGCATGAATTCCTGTGCAGATTCAGCAGTTGGTCGGCTGACCAACTGCCTTCTTCGATCCTGAGTCCATTAGCTGAGTGCAAGGTCTTCTGCTGAACTCTGTAGCTACTGAATTCTCGCCTACTAAGTTCCTAACATGCTGAACTCAAACTAAGCTATTACAAGAACGAAGGTTCATCATTCAGCTAGGGGTTTTGGGATCTTCAAATCTATAAAATATGCTGTTGGGAGATGATTCAGTAGCTCAGTGCTAGTAGATTTGAATGATCCCAAAACCCTACTTTGATTGGTGAACCAGTGAGTTGTGATTGTTTTGCCGTGTCTCTGAGAGTTTCAGACTCAGTAGACATTCTTTCAGCATGGTTCAGACGCACAGTTCTGTCTGCTGACTTTTCAGTAGACTATCAGCTTCAGTACCATGAAGTAAAGACTCAGTAGTGCTGGACTCAGCAGGAGCAGCATCCTGAGAGGCTTTCATACTTAGTAGTGCTGGACTCAGCAGGAGCAGCATACTGAAAGGAGTCAGTAGAACTGGACTCAACAGGACTATACTACTGAACCAAGGTCAGACTCAGCAACGGCCAGACAATCTTCTTGAATGTCAGTGATCTTACTTGTTAAATTAGTAGAGTCATACGAGGCTTAGAGAAGTCAGCTTCCGATCTACCTTGAATTCTGTTTGTCTCAACTACTTTCTAAGCCTCAGCCAATGACGAGCAGCCAGCTGTCTACTTTTTGATCAAAGCTGCAAGTCAACATATTTCCAGAAATGGAGGGTAAAGACTCTGCCATATTTCTTTGAAAGAGTCGTTAGCTACCCAAAAGAGAGTGACATATGGATTATCGTCTCCAACGGATCTTTCCATGACACTTCTCTATAAATAGAGGGAAGAATTCAAATCGAGCTCACCAAGAAAATCGAGAACACACACGAGCGATTACGAGCAAATTTAAACCGACTTAAGCTTTCCGCATGATCTTTAGAGAATTACTTCATGCGAAAGGTGACATTCTTGCTCAAAGGGAACCGAGCTGAATTAGATTCATAGCCTCTAGTATCCAAGCGATTGAACACGAACTCAGAGAATATCCCTCACTGTTCGTCGTTCTAGAAGCCTCATTCTTGTTCCCTTCCCTCTAACCTAAGCTCAGCTGACCATATCTATAGCTTAGATCGAAGGAGTTCATCCCTAAACTGTTCTTTATTGTAAAGAACTCCATCATAGTTGGGGAGTTTGTCAAACGCTTTAGTTTGATCCTTGTAAACTGAGACTTGCTCAGTATAATCTTCAAGACCAGTGTTTGTCCAGTGCACAAACCGATTGAGACTAACTCAGTATAATAAAATAGCCTCCTGATCTTTTCGGGACAGTGGACGTAGGATTGTTTGTTATCCGAACCACTTTAAAAATCGTCATGTTCTCTGTGCTCTGTTTTACTGTTGCATTGATTACTGTTCATACTGAAAATATCTTTCAAAATCATTCAACTCTGTTTTAGCAAAGCTTAAAAGACTGCACTAAGATATTGAAATAGTTTTAATAAAAACATTTTCTAACTCAACTGAATTAGGCCTACACATTTTCGCACTCTACTGAACTCTTACTGAACGGTACTGAATTCTGACTTCAGTCAGGTAGCAGGCCTCAGTATAGTTAGTCACTCAGCCACGTGATTCAGAACAACTTATTTGGTCTACTGAACTTGTTCAGCAAGGCACTCTCCTGAAAAGGACTGTTCGCGTTTTAAGTTGAGAAAGTTTTCAAGTGTATTCACCCCCCCCCTCTACACCTGAACGTTTATCTTGGGACCAACAATTGGTATCAGAGCAGGGGTTATTTAAGACTCTTGTTAATAGAAACTGGTCTACTTGAACGGATCCTGAAAATGTTTTCACTGTATATCATTCTTCATACATATCACAATTTACAATGTTTGATATGTCAAGGATCAGGATGGTACCCATGTTCTCAGTAGAGAACTACGGGGTATGGCGAGTCAGAATGGAAGCTCATCTGACTTCCCTCTACGACAGCATGACAGAGGTCTTGGAAGGCGGACCTATCATTCCTATGATTGATAGCGTCGAAGTCCAGGATCCAGCAGAAGGAGGTGGCATGGTGACCGGGAAGAAGATCCCCAAAGATAGAAGCCTTTTCACTCCTGAAGAGAAGAAGCTTCACAATCTAGATCGGGTTGCCAGAAACGCTATACTGACGACCCTGAGTGACTCTTATCTCGAAAGAGTTTAGGACTACAAGTCCACGAAAGAACTCTGAGATGCTCTGGCGTTAACTGAGTCGGGGACTCAGAAGATCAAGGCGAACAAACTTGCGCTGGAACTTCAGAAGCTGTAGAGACTGTTTCTCATGCCTGGCGATGCTATTGAAGATCTAAACGTTAGATTTACGGATCTGATGAACACTATCAACGGGCTGGGAAAGACATTCTCCAACCGATAAATGAATCTCAAAATATTGAGAGCACTGTCGGATGGACATTGGACTCCATTCGCTACATTGCTTAGACATTCTGACCTTGATATTGTTTCTCCTGATCATATCTTTTCAGAATTAAAAGCTGAGGAGTTCTAGTTCGGCCTACCCCAAAGGAAGCAGCGAGCTGAAGCTGACACCTAGATTGACCATGCTTTCAAAGTATCACTCAACATAGCAGCTCCTGCATCTAGCAAGGCTGAGCCTTCAATCAACGATTTACAAGAAGGAAACCTCACTAAGAAATATGCACTGTTTGCCGTGAAGTATCAAAAGGAGAAGGAGAGGCACAAAAAGCTCTCCAGAGTCGTCATTGACTCAATGGGTAAGTCTGAGTATACACCCAAGCGCACTCCTGAACCGCACACTTCTGATTGCAGGAAACAGGAGGATTCAACTCAGTTGAAAGATAGTGAGAGCAAAGATAGCAAAATCACCTCCTGCTACAACTGCAATAAGCCATAACATTACCAATACGACTGTCCTGAGCTCAGTACAGTTGAGAGAGCAGCACGAAAAGCTCGAAGGGAGAAGTTCATCAAGAAGCGTCAAGCATATATTGCTGGTGAACCCTCAGACGACTCAGATGAAGTCAACTCCTTTATGGATTCATCAGACGATGAAGCGGCATTCATGGCCATAGAGCTTGAAGAAGATGCTGAAAAATGTCTTATGGCAGGAGAAGAGGATGAGGTATGTTGGTCCCGAGTGTACGGTCAGGTGTAGAGGGGGGGGGGTGAATACACCTGATTCCGATTTTCTCAACTTCGAACACGAACAGTCCTGTTCAGGAAAGTGCCGTACTGAAATAATTCAGCAGACCAAATAGCTGTTCTGAATCATGTGTGGCAAAGAGTCGACTCTACTGCGAGATCCGCTAGGCGGCGAGTCGAATTCGATATCTAATAGGTAGAGTTCGGCGGTGCGGAAAAGTGTAGGCCCAAATCGGTTGAGTGGAAAAACCGTTTTAGCAAGTCTCGGTTCGGTAAATAGACGAGTTCGGTATCTTTGAGACAGTTGTATGATTTTAAAGTAGGTTTTCAGTATGAACAGTAAAATTAATGCAACAGTAATCAGAAAGCAATAACAAGACACAAATTTTTAAAGTGGTTCGGATATCACACGATCCTACGTCCACTGTCCCGAAAGTTCAGGAGGCTATTTATTATACTGAGTTAGTCTCGGTCGGCCTTGTGCAGGGACAAAGCCGTGGCTTGGGGATTATACTGAGCAAGTCCCAGTTTACAAAGGCATCAAACTAAAGTGTTTGACAAACTTCTCCAACTATGAAGGAGTCCTTTCACAATAAGGATTGGGTTCAAATATGAACTCCTTCGTCTAAGCTATAAGTATATTCTGTTGAGCTTAGGGTTAGAGGGATAGGGAATGAGAGAGTGGCTTCTAGATCGACGAACAGCTGAAATAAGCTTTAGGTTCGTGTATCGTCGATTTGGATACTAGAGGCTCTTCTAACAGTTTAGCTTGGTTCCCTATGAGCTGAGAAGGTAGTCTTTCGCCGGAGATAGATCTTCAAGTTCTTGCGGAAGACTTAGGGTTTTCTGGTTCTAGCTCGTTTGAATGCTTGAGTATGTTTTCGTCGTTAAGCTTATGCGCATTCTCTCTCTCTTTGAAATGTCCCTCTATTTATAGAGCATAGATTGGAAAAGATCCGTTGGAGACGATCTTCCTTTCTCTCTCTCTTTTGGTAGCAAACGGCTCTTTTGAAGTAGGTAACAGTGTACTTTCCCACCTTTTTAGGTAAAGGGTTGGCTGCGGCTTTAGCGGTGAGAAGACACGTGTGTTCTTGTCATTCGTCGAGGTGGATAGAGTGGTTGAGACAGCCACGAGACTTCAAGGCAAACCGAAGGCGACTTCTCTCTTCCTCGTATATGACAATGCCTGATTGTCTTTCAAAAGTATTTGATGATTCGCTATGCGCCGTCTTGGGTCGATCCCGTATTCGGTAGGTAGATAGGCGAGGAAAGTCTACGAAGATCAGCTACGAGTTCGATGAAGCGCTGCTCTGCGAGTCCGGTTCCATCGACTCTTTCGATATCTTGCTCCTGCTGAGTCCAGTATCACTGAGTCTTCTACTTCTGGTGTTAAGGCAGATAATCTACTAAGCGCCTTGATTAGAGCAGAGTGTCTACTGAGTCTGAAACCTCAGAGACAAATAACGATTACAACGGAATGGTTCACCAATCAGATAGGGTTTTGAGATCTTCAAATCTTCTCAACAATCAGAGCACTAGGCTGCTGAGCATGGTTCAGTATAGAAGATAGAATCATTTCCCACTAAGTAAGACTATGCTGGGGACAGAATCATCACCCAACCATTTCCCCCTATTTGATGATGCCAAAACCTATCATCTATGCTAACACTAAACAAACAGAAACAAAGCCCCTTACAATATTACAGGTAAGATCAGTGGAGTTGTTCCAACAGTTCTAGCCTACTGAGAGAACAGGGCAAAACACAATTTCCCCCATTACATAGAAACTAGACTAGCAGAATCTAACAAAGTAATAAACTGACAAGAAAGTAAATAGCAGTGAGTGTGTGAGTCAGTAATCACTTCAGTGATTCTGAGTGTTAAAGCATAATACAAACACGGCTGGATAGACAATAAGTGGTTGTCAGAGCCAAAATCAGATTTGTATATATGAGTGATTCAGATCAGTACAATTACAAATCTTGCTAAGCTAGGAAGATCAGAACTAAGCCTAGGAGCCCTTAAACTGCTTGATCCTGTCCATGAATCCTTGAGATTGCGTCTCTGGCAGTGGCACTCCATACATCCGGTATGTATTCTTCCTCAGCTTCAAGTATGCAGCAAAGTCTGCTGGCTCATCTTCCTCCAGTTCTCTTTTTGATGCAGCATACTTCACTTCAGCTTCTATTACCCCAAAGTGGATTGAGTCATCATTTCTTCTAGGTGGAGGTATGATTACGGGCTCGGAACACTGACTTCTATACCTTCAGATACGGCTTTATGCAAGTATATGTATAGATCAGGTTCAATTATCATCATCCATTCTGTGTAGGCATCAGTCTTAGTCATGTTGGGCCAGAACCTCCAGAAATAATTGCGCTTGATGAACTCTATCTTTGCAGATTCCCATCTCTGAGTAAATTGAGCAGGTATCCAATTGTCTGTCTTTGGCCATCTATGCGATTTCGGATCGGCGGCTTCCCGAACCTTCGTATCGATAAGGAATATCGGCTTTTGAAGGTACTCTCGGCTGGCCTCTTCCTCGGTCCTTTTCCTCGGTGCTTCAAGGTCCGCCTCCCGGTCTGTCTCTCGCGGCTGAACTTGTCTAGCCTCTTCACCTCTCGTATAAGTATCTGTTCATTTGGTCGAATATGGCCTCAATTTCATCATCTTGGGCTTCGGTGGCTTTTTGAGGAATGTCTTGATTCGGCGGGGTACTTGATTTTTCTTTTGACGTACCACCGCTTCTCGGTGCTTTCTTTGCTTTTGCTCCTTCTCTTTCTCCCTATCTTCTTTATCCTCGATAATCGGTTTCCTTGGAGGTATCCTAGCGAGGCTTTCTTCCTCCTCGAGCTAGAGATTTTCTCTTTCCTTTGATGAGCTTAGACTTTGGTTTATTAGCGGCTTCGTTTCAAAGCAATCTCCCTTGCCGACTTCTCATCAGTGCAATTTGAGCCTCCTCCTCGACTGAAATGTATCTCTTCGTTTTCTTGGCCTGGAGGGGTTGGGAGAGTCAGCACTTTCTTGCCTTTTCCTCGAACAGGTGGAGGGAGAGGAGCCTCTTCCTCTTCGATTCTTCTCGCTCAAGCATACTCTGCAACCTCCTTGATAATATCAGTCGGAGTCTGGGTTGTATGAGTAGCCACGGGTTCCCGAGCCACTTGGGCCGGTCTCGGTGTGCTCGCAGCCAAGACACCCTGGGCCTTACCCTCTGTCTGAGTCTGAGTCTGAGTCCTGCTTATCTCAGTCACGGACTTGGTCTTTTTCTCAGATCTCAGTGAAGCTGTCCCCTTAAGTAATGCAGCAGTTTTGGTAGGGGTCAGCTTCTCAGTACTCTCAGTACTATTCTCTTTTCCTTCCCCCTTTTTGGCATCATCAATTACAGCCGGGGTAGGTGTTGGGATTTTGTATACTGGAAGCACTTTTATGCTTGTATACAATGTGTTTTTGTCCTTACCACTGTTTTATTCTCCTATCTGATAAATATGTATATTTGCACATGTTATCCTTTATCTTGTATAAAAGTTAGATTTGTGTGGTGTGTCGGGTATCACAGAAGACAACACAAATTGGTTGAACTGACAAGATATAAACAAGTTAACACGATTGAGACAACTTAAGGATGAAGTTGTCGGTTTAAGCCTGCGATTTAGATAAGAAGTGGCTTGTCTTAGTTGCTTGTCTTTCTTGGTACACTTAAGGTGGTGTATTGAAGGATCACAGTGAGATGTGTTCTCCTCACTGACCTTAGTGAAGAACCAAGATCTCGGTGACTTAGCTGATCTTAAGCTTGGTAAGACTTCAGCTGAGTGCATTTGGCTATCTATCACTTTGACCTACTATGGTGAACGTCAAATGAGCGGCGGGATCTACGTATCTTGGGTGTTAGTAGTTATTTGTGGCTCAGGCTAGTTGTCTGTATCTTGCATCCGTATCCTAGTAAAATGGGTTGATAATATCCCCTGAGGAACTCGAAAGGATTAGCACACTAAACCCGACCGGTTGATTAAGTTCAGGTGTGTTAATAAGGTCGAGTGGTACTACTCAGGAATATAAGATGTTAATTAATTTAAGCAGTCAGTGAGCTTAATTAATTAACGGATATTTCTATCTTAAATACGGAGATCCATTAAGTCTAAAATACAAGCCCTTGCTCAAATTGGGATAAAGGGGTAAGTCAGCACGGATTCTCTAGTGGAATGAATGCGTGTTAATTAATTAATTTTGCTCGGGGTGAGCATGGATAATTAATTAATTGGAGGCCCTGACTTTATTTCTTGTATTGGATCCCTGATCTGGCCCAATTAGTTGTCTAGTAATTTATTATCTCTCAGAATTCATTATTAATGGATTAATGTATTTTTACATTATTTAATAATGTTATTTATCTGGAATTAATTGGCTGGGCCAATTAATTGATAAATATTAGTAGCCCAATAAATTAATTAATTATATTATGGGCTGATTTTATAGAAGCCCATTGGAATATAATTAAATTAATGGGCTACAAATATATTAATAATATATCGGTTTTTGAAGCCTATATATATTAGTATTCTGTTCAAAAACTCACACAATTTCATTCTTAATTTTCGAGATTAACGTGAGTGACAGAGAGAGTTATAAATTTATTTTCTTCAGATCTCTGACCACCCAGAGGAAGAAAAAGGCCGTGATACAGATCAGAAGATCTGACACAGGAGCAGCAATCGGAGCCGCGACAACACACCGGGAGGAAGGTAGCCTTACTATACAATCTTATTCCTTCAATTGGTATCAGAGCCTGGTTTAGGCTCTGATTGTTGTTTAATTAGTTTTTATTTCGTCGTTATCGGGCTTATTTCGTGTTTGGGGCGGCCTGCGAGCCACTGTTTTGACCCCGTTGTAACGTTTTTCTCGTGAGAAAATCCACGAGTAGTTGATAGGATCAATATTCTATGTGATTGTATTTTAATTGTACTGTAATTGGTCCGGGTGGCACGAAAAACGAGACGACGAAAATCAGTTTTTCGCAGCGAAAAACCCTAGTTTATCTAGGGTTCCGCCGCCTCTTGCAGCGAAGATTCCCAGCGCGTTCGACGTCGGTTCGACGATTGGCTTGAACCGATGGAATCCTCGTCTTACGAGCTTCGCGTCGATAGGTTGCAAGGGATCATCTGATCCCGGATGCGATCGTAATCGACGTCTGAAGTTCGCTGCTCACCATGAATTCATTCCAGCGAATCATTTGAAATTCAGGAAATTGAGGAACTAATCTCGGCCGGAATCCATTACCCGGTGGTCGTGAGTGTTCCAACATCATTTCCCCTCTTTCAATTGATCGAATCGCGGCTCGGAAAGGTCGAATTTGGGCGGCGAATGCGCGGCGGCGGAGGCGCGATTTATCGCGCTGCACGCGATGCGGCGGCAGCTCTAGGCGTCCGTTCTTCACAGATCCGACGTCCTGGGGACGTCGGGTGGGGCTGGAGACGGTGCATGAGGGCCGGAGACGCTCGGGAAAGGCGCGGCGGCGTGCGCCTGCGGCGCGCAGTGCGCCGCGCGCAGGTGCTGATTCGCGCCGTTTCCGGCGGTGTCTCAGCGTGGGGAGGCCGGTTCCAGCATCTCCATGGTGCGGCGACCCTCCTGGTGTAGGCGGCCGGCCGGGAACCGGCCGGGATGAAGACGGTGGCGGCGGCAGTTTGCGTGAGGAAGACGCTGACGTGGCGTGCCACGTCAGCCCTAGCTGAGTCAGCATCCACGTGTGCGCCACGTGGTTGCCACGTGGCAGACCCCTGATGACGTGGCGACGGCAGTTTTCCAAGCAGTTTTCAGATTCGAAGATCTGTATCATGATAGGGATATGTAATAGTTAGGAATTACGTGTTTTAAAGCCCGATAACGATTTTATATTTCCTATTTGCGTATTTATTTTTAATTATGCTTTAGCATGCAATTGTATGATTAATTGCGCTTAGAAAAGCATGTAAATAGGATTTATGTCTTTATTAAAGTATGTTTTATTTTTCGCGAGCACGTTTTATTATGTGCGTTTAGAAATTGCATGCTTTAGGAATTATGTGTGATTGCATGATTCGTTACAAACCTTTTGAACAAAAAGACTAAGCAACTTTAAAATTAAATGTTTAATTAGATTCCATTAATTTGGATTTTAAACACTTAATCGGACCTCCATTAATTGGACTCTACACGAAAGTAGTAAGATTATGTAAGTAAACGTCCACCTGCGTGGCTTGCTTGCATTTTTGAGCTACCAGTTTTGTGAGATGAGTTTTCCAAAACAATATTTGATTATTATTGAGTAGTGGGAGCGAAGCCGTAAACGTCCACCTGCGTGGCTTGCGTGCCTAGTAAACACGAGTACTCTAGAAGATAATAATTAAATAGGATGGCTAATTAGATCAAATTGAATGCGGCATGGTTCGAGTAAGTATGTCAATTTCAAGAATTTGATTCTATTTGGTCAAATTAATGGTCAATGCTTAGATGTCACCGCAGGTACAATTCACTTCCATCGAAGTCCCTTCCCGTGTTTTAATAGTGACATGGTCCAGTATATCGAACTATTAATTTCATTCATCTCAAGAACCTAGACGTGGATTGACATTAAAGAGCTAGGTAAATAGCTTGGTTTAGGGTTACACTAGTAAACGTCCACCTGCGTGGCTTGCTAGTGGAATTCTTAGAGCTGTTCGAGGTTTTTAACATCATTGTTTTTCAAAAGGTTACAATGATAGTTAATTACGAATTATGTGCAAATATTAATTCATACATGTTTTTAAAATTATATTTTTTCAGATATGTCTGTTCGAAATTTTTCAAGTTCCTAAACAGTCTCACCAATCAAACCCTAATGGGTTTAACAATCTTTTAAAATAATTTTACAAAGTGGAAGAGATATCTTACCGCTCCCAATAAAAGCTCTGCAAAGGTCCTATAAGAACTTCTGTTTAAGGACCGCAATGTCTAAGAACGAGTTTACTATGAGTATGTCACTCAAATCTTTGGTAGCGGTCAAAGAAGTTATAGGAAAGGGCAAGAGTGCTCAAGTCTTGAATATCCCTAGTAGTTCAAGGAATCCTCCGAAAGGCGGAAACCAGAAAAAGAGCAGAAAGGGTGGACAATTCAAGAAGAGCAGTGGGAGTAAGAAGACGGTCCTTATCGGCGGCATGCGAATGCCAAAGAAGAAAGGAAGGTTCTTCAATTATGGTAAGAAAGGACACTGGAAGAGTTATTATCCAGATGTCAAGGCAAAAACGGAAAGAGACGCGAGTCGCTCTTGTAATCGAAGCCTCGGTTTCCTCTTCTACCCACGAATGGGTAGTGGATTCGGGGCAACTGATCATGTTTGTTACACCTTGCAAGGTTTCTTGCAGAAAAAGGCAATTGAGCAATGGCGAGGTGGTAGTCTCAATGGGCAATGGATCGAAAGTTCCTGCAATTGTCATTGGAGATTTACATCTATCTTTTGATAGTTCTGTTTTAGTACTTAAAGATGTTTAATATGTGCCCGAGTTTAGGCGAAACATTATTTATGTTTCAAAACTCTGCACCATGGATGGTTATAAATCAAGTTTTGATAGTGAAGTTTCTATCATGAAAGACGATGATTTTATCTGTGGTGGACCATTAAACGGATCTTTATATATTATTACTTGTAAACCGCATAATTCTGTTAATATTGCTTCCTCATCATCAAATCCTAAGAAGAGGAAAAAGTCTTCTAAGGTAAACCAAACTTATCTGTGGCACTTAATACTAGGTCACATCAATCTTAACAGGACTCAAAGGTTGGTGGAATATGGATCAGTGGAGTCTCTCCAAGATTGAACCATTTCCAACTTGCGAAACCTGTTTGGAAGGAAAGATGATGACTAGGCCTTTCAAGGCAAAGGGTTATAGAGCCACAGAAGTATTAAGTTTGATACATTCTGACTTGTGTGGGTCTATGTCTACACAAGCTCGTGGAGGGTATGAGTACTTCGTCACATTTACTGACGATTACTCGAGGTATGGATATGTTTACCTTCTTCACCACAAGTCGGATTGCTTTGAAACCTTTAAGGAATTCAAGGCAGAAGTGGAGAGGAAGTTAGGTAAAGAAATCAAAACACTGCGATCTAATCGTGGTGGGAAATACCTATCCAAC
This sequence comes from Lavandula angustifolia, assembly GCA_028984105.1. Lineage (NCBI taxonomy): Eukaryota > Viridiplantae > Streptophyta > Magnoliopsida > Lamiales > Lamiaceae > Lavandula > Lavandula angustifolia. The sequence continues at coordinate 13,042,084 of CM054817.1, forward strand.
GAGTTCAAGGACTACTTGACAGAATGTGGGACTACATCCCGGTGACGACACGGGCACGCCTCGGCGAGAATGGTGTGTCGGAGAGAAGGAACCGAAGTCTCTTAGAGATGGTTCGGTCGATGATGAGTTATGCAACTTTGCTAGTTTTCTTTTGGGGATATGCCCTAGAGACTGCAACATACTTGCTGAATCGTGTGTCTTCCAAGTTGGTACAAAAGATCCCTTTCGAGTTGTGGAGCGGGCACAAACCCAGTATGCACCACTTAAGGATTTGGGGTTATCCTGCTTATGTGCTGAATAGGTAGGCCGACAAATTGGAATCACATTCAGAAGTGATGTTGTTCATAGGGCATCCGAAGAAAACGAAGAGTGGATACTTTTATGATCCTAAAGAACAGAAGATCGTTGTTAGCCCTAACGCTCGGTTCTTAGAAGAGGATTACACTAGTAACCATAAATCTCGAGTCGACATCATCCTTGAAGAATTACAAGGTGGTCGAGTTCCACTTGAACAGCCAGTAGTGCAAGATAGTACTCCACGAGTAACTGCACAATCTGTTAACACAACTCCTAACACTGTTCGACGTAGTGGGAGGGTGATATTTACACCTGATCGGTATGTTCACTAGGGAGAGGTTTGATTATCTCCCGGTAGATGAACAAGATACCGTGGATCCCTGGACTTACAACGAAGCAGTGGGAGATGTAGATGCACCACGGACTCAAAATTTGAGTCCATAACTGATATGGATGTATACGAGATCACTGAACTACCTGAGGGCTGCAATGCTATTGGTAGTAAGTGAGTATACAAGAGAAAGAGAGAGCACCGAATGAAGAGATCATGGCGTTTAAGGCCAGGCTAGTGGCGAAGGGTTTTACCCAGAAAGAAGGTATCGATTATGAAGACACTTTCTCGCCTGTAGCAATGATCAAGTCCATTCTGATTCTCCTTGCCATATCAGCTCACATGAACCTAGATATCTGGCAAATGTATGTCAAAACTGCATTCCTAAATGGTCACCTTGAAAAAGGTAGGGACATCTACATAAAACAGCCAGATGGTTATGTGAAGGAAGGCGAAGAGCATCTAATTTGGAAGCTTAAGAAGTCTATTCATGGACTTAAGCAAGATTTCCGGTTATGGCACCAGCGTTTTTGACGAAGTAGTCAAATCCTATGGATTTATATCCTGTCCTAACGAGGTGTGTGTAACGTATTTGTGTTAACGGATCAGTGGTGTTTCTTGCATTTTACGTAGATGACATCCTTCGCATTAGCAATAATGTTGAAGTGTTATCAGAAGTAAAGACGTGGTTATCCAAGCAGTTTCAAATAAAGGACTTAGGTGAAGCTGCTTACATCCTTGGGATCAAGGTTATTCGAGATCGCCAGAAAAAGGATGTTAAGCTTGTCACAAGTGTCCTACATTGACACTGTTATTGCTCGTTTTAGCATGCAAAAGCCAAGAGAGGTTTAGTACCTTTCAGACATGGCATTTTTCTATCCAAGAATCAGTGCCCTGAAAACGCCTGAAGAGATAGAGAATATGAGGCAAGTACCATATGCTTCCGCTGCCGGTAGCCTCATGTATGCGATGCTTTGTACAAGAGCAGATATCTCATATGCGGTAGGCATGGTCTCAAGATATCAGTCTAACCCTGGAAAGGAATACTGGACTGCAGTCAAGTATATTCTCAAGTACCTTAAACGGACTAGAGATTATAGGCTTGTTTACCAGTCAGACAGTCTAGTGTCGTTGGGTTATACAGAATCGGATTTCCAGGCTGACCAGTCAGACGAGAAGAAGTCTACCTCGGATTATGTGTTTACCTTGGGAGGTGGAGCCGTTTCATGGAGGAGTGCAAAGCAGAAATGCATTGCGGACTCAACCATGGAAGCAGAGTATGTGGCTGCTTCAGAAGCTTCGAAAGAGGCAGTAAGGCGATCACGATTTATTGTGATAATGCGGGTGCAGTGACAAATTCTAAGGAACCTAGATCTCACAAGGCGTCTAAACACATAGACAGGAAGTACCATATTATACGAGTATTCGTAAATTGAGGTGACCTGGTGATTGACAAAATTGGAACTGAAGTCAACCTAGCTAATCCTTTCACGAAGAGCTTACCACTCCCGGCTTACGAGAAGCATGTTCGTGGCTTTGGGATGGTAGAGATGCCCCACTTAGGACTACAGAAACTTTTGTATAAGTAGGAGAAGATGTCGTGATAGATAGGATAGATAGCTAAGATATAGCTGGGTACTAGTTTGTACCTAGATAGCTGAGATATAGACACATTGTATACTAAAAGTTTACTTTAGTATGAGGATTGTTGGGATTTTGTATACTGGAAGCACTTTTATGCTTGTATACAATGTGTTTTTGTCCTTACCACTGTTTTATTCTCCTATCTGATAAATATGTATATTTGCACATGTTATCCTTTATCTTGTATAAAAGTTAGATTTGTGTGGTGTGTCGGGTATCACAGAAGACAACACAAATTGGTTGAACTGACAAGATATAAACAGTTAACACAGTTGAGACAACTTAAGGATGAAGTTGTCGGTTTAAGCTGCAGTTTAGATAAGAAGTGGCTTGTCTTAGGCCGCTTGTCTTTCTTGGTACACTTAAGGTGGTGTATTGAAGGATCACGGTGAGATGTGTTCTCCTAACCGACCTTAGTGGAGAACCAAGATCTCGGTGACTTAGGCCTGATCTTAAGCTTGGTAAGACTTCACTGAGTGCATTTGGCTATCTATCACTTTGACCTACTATGGTGAACGTCAAATGAGCGGCGGGATCTACGTATCTTGGGTGTTAGTAGTTATTTGTGGCTCGAGCTGGTTGTCCGTATCTTGCATCCGTATCCTAGTAAAATGGGTTGATAATATCCCCCGAGGAACTCGAAAGGATTAGCACACTAAACCCGGCCGGTTGATTAAGTTCGGGTGTGTTAATTAGGTCGAGTGGTACTACTCGGGAATATAAGATGTTAATTAATTTAAGCGATCGGTGAGCTTAATTAATTAACGGATATTTCTATCGTAAATACGGAGATCGATTAAGTCTAAAATACAAGCCCTTGCTCAAATTGGGATAAAGGGGTAAGTCGACACGGATTCTCTAGTGGAATGAATCCGTGTTAATTAATTAATTTTGCTCACGGGCTGAGCATGGATAATTAATTAATTGGAGGCCCAGCTTTATTTCTTGTATTGGATCCCTGATCTGGCCCAATTAGTTGTCTAGTAATTTATTATCTCTCAGAATTCATTATTAATGGATTAATGTATTTTTACATTATTTAATAATGTTATTTATCGGAATTAATTGGTGGGCCAATTAATTGATAAATATTAGTAGCCCAATAAATTAATTAATTATATTATGGGCTGATTTTATAGAAGCCCATTGGAATATAATTAAATTAATGGGCTACAAATATATTAATAATATATAGGTTTTTGAAGCCTATATATATTAGTATTCTGTTCAGAAACTCACACAATTTCATTCTTAATTTTCGAGATTAACGTGAGTGACAGAGAGAGTTATAAATTTATTTTCTTCAGATCTCTGACCACCCAGAGGAAGAAAAAGGCCGTGATACAGATCAGAAGATCTGACACAGGAGCAACAATCGGAGCCGCGACAACACACCAGGAGGAAGGTAGCCTTACTATACAATCTCATTCCTTCAGTAGGGACGAGTACCTTCTTGTCTAGGCGTGTGTAGACAGCGGACAGTTCGTCCAGTCTGTCATTGATCTTTGTCAGTGCCAAGTGCAGCTCATTCCTCTCATTAGTCAGTTCCTCCGAGTATTGCTTATGGGAGAGGTCAGCTGCTGCCTTGAATTCTGTCAGCTTCTCAGAAATCTTCTCCTCCACGACCAGTGGAATGTTGTTAAGTTGGATTTCCGTGGCCTGGGCTTGTTCAGTGAAGGACCCAGTACGAGTGGACATTGAAGCCTTGAATGCTTCGTGAAGTTTGGCTTGTCCTTCCTGAATGATTCTGAGCTGATCATCAAACTGCTTCTGCTGCTTAGCCAAAGCGTCGGATACAATTGCAGAGACAACAGGGGCAGCTGAGTTTGATACTGATGTTTTCAGCCCCTGTAGCTCATTGGTTGTGGCTAGCGCAGTCTGTTTCCACACCTTGTGGATGGCCTTCGCAAGAGCTCGATTCTGGATTCCCTGAGCGGTGAGAGCTTTTGCTACGGATCGAGATCTCTTGGTAGTTGGGCTGGGCGCTGCTTCGTAAGTCAACTCCAGCCAAGAGCTTAGCGGGCTCTGCGAGGACGAAGCACCGGCCGTGGACTTCGCAGTCCAAGGATACGGAGTGGAGGTTGAGCTTGTTCGGTTGCATGTGTATCCTTGTCACGGGGATTTCCCTCATCGAGGCTTTCCGGGCCCCGAATCACTGGGTGGATCTTGACCATCGTGGTCCGATCCATCCGAGGGTCTTGAGCCGGTTGCTAGTTTACTGTCATGTATCATTGCCGGCATAGCAGCCCTCGGGTTCTCCATGGTGCTTGAGGTCGGCAGGCTCGAGTAGCCTATTTGCTCCCTCAACTTCAATTCTTCTTCATGAAGGCTGCTGGCGGGAGTAGTGGAGTACTAGACGTTGTAGATGGGGCCACTCCTGAAATCGCAGCAACATGTGGAGCCTTGCTGATTTTGCAATGAGCAACAAATCAGAGTAGTCAGCAAGCTCTGGAATCTGTTGAAGAATCTCTCGGGATGCTCTGGATACGATCACTGAAGCTTCTATCCCAATTGTCTCTTCTTCAGATGCTGTCTCAGACTTCAAGTCTATGGGAGACGTCTGAGTCTCAGCAGGAGGCACACTGAGAGGGGGCTGTCAAGACGCTGAATCTCTTCGCTATGTGCTTCTGTGGCATCCCCTTGTTCCACTTCTACGGGTTCCTCAGTGGAGACGGCCTTCTCCACTGATTGAGTCTTCTCAGATGATTCTGACTCGTCTATCAGCCGCTGAGGCTGAAAAGGTTGCTGAGTAGCCTGAGCAGCAAGGAATTCCAGGAGAGACCTCAGGTTCAGTAGGCACGTCCGGAATGGCTTTCCTCAGTTTCTTAGCTGGTGCCTTTGGAGTTTTTGCTGGAGGTGTTCTCTTCTTCGAGGGTGTAGCCTGCTGAGGCTTAGTCTGCTGAGTTACGGCTGAGGGACCTGACCCGATCTGCTGAAGAGCAGCAATCTTGTTGTGGAATATGACCTTCTTCACATTAAAATACTCCTTGTCATTGTAGGTTATTGGTTCAGATTCGCAGACATCTTCTATCATTATGGACAACTTCAGTCCATAAAGAAGCTTGCCCTTTACACTCAGCGTGCAAGAGGCCTTGTCGAATTTGGCTGCCTGAGCCATGAATTCACGGATAAAGAACTCCGTCCAATTGATCTGAGCTCTATCATATATGGCCATCATGAGCTGGATCTTGAGCCTCGATACTTGATCGAATGAGCCACCTTGGGCTGGTCGATTCTTTGCGTCACAATATAAGCCAAAGCTCTGTACTGAGGCAGCATGTTGTTTTTAGGAAAAGCAGCTCTGAAGGTCGTGGGCTTTCCACAGAATATTGTCAAGTAGTCATCTACAAGATCATCATTGTACCCTACAGTACTGGCTCCTTCAGAAGGCAGATCAAAACTTCTCTTTAGCGTCTCCTTGATTGATATTTGCTTCAGTATCGGAAAAGCATCCTTGATCTGGTGAACGACGAATCTTCCGATTATGTCCCCGCCTACTGAGTCAGAGTTAAGATAAACTTCGGCCACCTGCCTCGGGAGGAAGTATGTCGGCTTCCTTGAAAGAAAACTTTCAAGCCCTGACTCTCTAAGAGCTGAGAAGATCTCGTCCATATAATCGAGATCACAGGCGTCGAACTCCATGGTTGGCTCGAACCAAACACGGTCCTTGTCCAGGATTTCTTGCATGTTAGCTGGAGCAGACACCGAAATATTTTCACTTGCCTTGTACCTGTTAAACTAGCATTTATCAGTATCGATTTAAATAAAACAGTTTGTATAGCGATTCTGAAAAAGAAAATTAATTCGTGTAGCAGTTGTAATAAGCATACCGAAAGAGAGATTGAGATTCTGAAAGGATATGCAAGAGGGGATTGCAAGAAATGATCTCAGAATTTTCGGATGCAGATGATTTTAAGTGCGGTAATGGCGGTTTCTAAGATATGATCGAAAATATATATCTAACGTGAAGGTGAACAGTTTTCGATCAAAGGCCAAATTTAAATCTGCTTTATGATATGGACGGTTAAGATTGGATATTAAAAAAGGTAATGATCACAGTAGCCGCCTAAGTCAAAGCCAGTTGTAAATATGCCTAAGTAGTAACTGTGAGATGACATGCATTAAATGCGTGTAGAGTTCAGCAAACTTATGTATGGAATGTCGTGCAATAAATATAAGCCGTTAATAATAAATGACAAACTTAGGATATTTAATAGCATGCTGAATCTTCATCATAAATGCATTACTGTTTTATTCGATACTACTGAGTAGAGATACGCAAACCTGTCAGCTGAACATAGTAGTCAGCTGATACCTCGTGTAGATGGTTGCTGATTCTCTACGTACTGAATATACTCAGTACTGAGTGTGAACATTCCCCCTTACTGAAAGGATCCTCTCTTGAAGACTCTTACTGACTGGGGTCAGTAGGGTCCAGCAGACCTAGCTCTACTGAAAGTTCTTTGAATCTGGATTCAGCTAGAGGCTTGGTCAGTATATCAGCCCTTTGTTCGTCAGTATGGATCTTTTCCATCCTGATATCCTTCTTTTCGACATGGTCACGAATGAAGTGATGCCTAATGTCCACGTGCTTGCATCTCGTGTGTAGTACAGGGTTCTGAGTGATTGCAATAGCTCCGGTGCTTGTCGCGAGAATATTGGCACTTCATTCCGAATGACGTCATAGTCTCTTAGCCGCTTTGTCTCGGCCCAAAGGATTTGGGCGCAACAACTTCCGGCAGCCATGTATTCGGCCTTCGGTAGTTGACGTGGCTGCGAGTGCCTGCTTCTTTGAAAACCATGAGATCAGCTTACTGCCTAGGAACTGACAAGTTCCTGAAGTTGATTTTCGGTCAATTCTACATCCTGCATAGTCAGCATCAGAATGGCCAGTTAGTTCAATATTTTCATCAGCTGGATACCATAAACCTATGTCAGGTGTGCCTCTGAGGTAGCGGAGAATCTTCTTTGCTGAGTCCATGTGGCTCTGCTTAGGATTCGCCTCGAAATCGAGCTTGAACACCTACAACATAAGTTATGTTAGGACGAGTAGCTGTTAGATATAATAAGGAACCAATTATTACACGAAATTCAGTTTGGTCTACTGATACTCCCTCTTTATCAAGATCGATTTTCATATTCGTGTTCATCGGGATCTTGATAGGTTTGCCGGATGTGCAACCGAATCTTTTGATGAGGTCTCGAGTGTATTTGCCTTGGTTAATGAACGTTCCCTTTTCAGATTGTTTGACTTGAAAGCCGAGGAAATAGTTCATTTCACCCATCATTGACATCTCGAACTTGTCCTTCATCATTTTCTCAAACTGCTGACACATGACGATGTTCTTTGATTCGAAGATAATGTCGTCTACATAGATCTGCACGAGTAATGAGTCGTCTTCCAGTCGAATGCTGAACAGCGTGCGATCTACTGTGCCTTTCTGAAAACCTTTCTGAAGAAGAAACTCTGACAGGGTATCGTACCAAGCCTTGGGTGCTTGTTTTAACCCATATAGAGCCTTTCTGAGTCTATAAACCTGATGTCCCTGCTGAAAGCCGGGCGGTTGTTCTACGTAGACTTCTTCTTTCAGTACGCCGTTCAGGAACGCAGACTTCACATCCATTTGATAGACTCTGAATCTTTGAGATTCATTTCTCGGTTGCTGAATGTCTTTCCCAGCCCGTTGATGGAATTCATCAGATTCGTGAATCTGACATTTAGATCTTCTATTTTGTCACCAGGCACGAGAGACAAACTTTCCCGCTTTTGGAGTTCCAGCGCTAGTTTGTTAGCTTTTATCTTATGAGTTCCACGACTCAGTAGCGCTAGAGCGTCCCAGAGTTCCTTTGCCGTTTTGCATTCCAGAACCCTGCTAAGATAAGAATCACTAAGAGTGGTCAGTATGACATTTCTGGCGACTCGGTCTAAGTTATGAAGCTTCTTCTCCTCAGGAGTGAAGAGACTTCTGTCTTTAGGGATCTTCTTCCCGGTCACCATTCCTCCTCCTTCAGCTGGGGCCTGAGTCACGACACTATCGATCATGGGAACAATAAGTCCATCTTCAAGCACTTCAGTCATACTATTATGGAGGGATGTCAGATGTGCTTTCATTCTGACTCGCCATACTCCATAATTCTCTACCGAGACATGGGTACCATCCTTATACCTGACATATCAGCCATGAAGAATAATGATATGAATGTAGAGTGATATGCAGTGAAAACGATTTTCCGGATCCGTTCAAGTAGACCAGTTTCAAGATAACAAGAGTCTTAAAGAACTCCTGCTCTGATACCAATTGTTGGTCCCGAGTGTACGGTCAGGTGTAGAGGGGGAGGGGGGTGAATACACCTGATTCCGATTTTCTCAACTTCAAACACGAACAGTCATGTTCAGGAAAGTACCGTACTGAAATAATTCAGCAGACCAAATAGCTGTTCTGAATCGTGTGTGGCAAAGAGTCTGACTCTACTGAGATCTGCTAGCTGACTGAGTCAGAATTCAGTATCTAATAGGTAGAGTTCAACGGTGCGGAAAAGTGTAGGCCCAAATCAGTTGAGTGGAAAAACCGTTTTAGCAAGTCTTAGTTCACTAAATAGACAGTTCAGTATGCTGAGACAGTTGTATGATTTTAAAGTAGGTTTTCAGTATGAACAGTAAAATCAATGCAACAGTAATCAGAAAGCAATAACAAGACACAGATTTTTAAAGTGGTTCGGATATCACACGATCCTACGTCCACTGTCCCGAAAGTTCAGGAGGCTATTTATTATACTGAGTTAGTCTCAGTCAGCTTGTGCACAGGACAAAGCTGTGGCTTGGGGATTATACTGAGCAAGTCCCAGTTTACAAAGGCATCAAACTAAAGTGTTTGACAAACTTCTCCAACTATGAAGGAGTCCTTTTACAATAAGGATTGGGTTCAAATATGAACTCCTTCGTCTAAGCTATAAGTATATTCTGTTGAGCTTTGGGTTAGAGGGATAGGGAATGAGAGAGTGGCTTCTAGATCGACGAACAACTGAAATAAGCTTTAGGTTCGTGTATCGTCGATTTGGATACTAGAGGCTCTTCTAATAGTTTAGCTTGGTTCCCTATGAGCTGAGAAGGTAGTCTTTCGCCGAAGATAGATCTTCAAGTTCTTGCGGAAGACTTAGGGTTTTCTGGTTCTAGCTCGTTTGAATGCTTGTGTATGTTTTCGTCGTTAAGCTTATACGCATTCTCTCTCTCTTTGAAATGTCCCTCTATTTATAGAGCATAGATTGGAAAAGATCCGTTGGAGACGATCTTCCTTTCTCTCTCTCTTTTGGTAGCAAACGGCTCTTTTGAAGTAGGTAACAGTGTACTTTCCCACCTTTTTAGGTAAAGGGTTGACTGCAGCTTTAGCAGGTGAGAAGACACGTGTGTTCTTGTCATTCGTCGAGGTGGATAGAGTGGTTGAGACAGCCACGAGACTTCAAGGCAAGCCGAAGCCGACTTCTCTCTTCCTCGTATATGACAATGCCGATTGTCTTTCAAAAGTATTTGACGATTCGGCATGCCCGCCGATCTTGAGTCCGATCCCGTATTCGGTAGGTAGATAGGCGAGGAAAGTCTACGAAGATCAGCTACGAGTTCGATGAAGCTTGCTCCTGCGAGTCCGGTTCCACCGACTCTTTCGATATCTTGCTCCTGCTGAGTCCAGTATCACTGAGTCTTCTACTTCTGGAGTTAAGGCAGATAATCTACTGAGCGCCTTGATCAGAGCAGAGTGTTTACTGAGTCTGAAACCTCAGAGATAAATAACGATTACAACGGAATGGTTCACCAATCAGATAGGGTTTCGGGATCTTCAAATCTTCTCAACAATCAGAGCACTAGGCTGCTGAGCATGGTTCAGTATAGAAGATAGAATCATTTCCCACTAAGTAAGACTATGCTGGGGACAGAATCATCACCCAACAAGGTAAATTCTCACGCTCCATTTAACTCCTCTTCACAAAGCACACACGACACCATTTCAGGTGCAGATGAGAATCTGGACGTCGCAATTGCATATGAAGAACTACTCGACGAGCAGATTCAGATGAGCCTGCAGCTCAGTAAGACTCTTAAGGAGTTGGATACCCTGAAAGTAGAGAATCAGAGACTTTCTCAGGAGAGTCAGGTTGCTACTGAGTCGGAAGGACTTGTGTTGAGACTCAGGGAGGAGATTAACTCTCTGATGGCCAACACTCTTCAGGAGTTGGATACCCTGAAAGTGGAGAATCAGAGACTTTCTCAGGAGAGTCAGGTTTCTACTTAGTCAGAAGGACTTGTGTTGAGACTCAGGGAGGAGATTAACTCTCTGATGGCCAAGTCTCAGCATCAAGAAGATCAGATCTCAGTACTGATCAATGACTTAACTCAGAAAGATACTGAACTGAGTCTACTGAAGCAAAATTCTCAGAACTTCAGACTGAGCATGAAATGCTTAAGAAGAGTGATGATGTCTGGAGGAATCTGATGACAGAGCGATACATGGGCGCTGATAAAAAGATTGAGGCGATGCTAGCCAACAACAAGCCAAAACATTGCAAGGAGGGACTCAGGTTCAGCAATGGAGCCTCCTCATCTGCCCCCATACGCTCACAGAACCGGCTAGCTGTTAGGTTTGTTCAAGGGGGAGACTATCAATGCTGAGATCCTGAACCCCCTAGCAAAGAACAAACAGAAGATGAAGGCACCTCATCCTAGCTATCAGCATTCTAACAAGAAGATTAGTTCAAAATCACCCCAGGTCAGTCAAGGGGGAACCAACAGAGTTAAGTGGGTTGATCAGTATGGATCTCCATAGCTGACTCATCCAGCTCAGTATGAGTCATATTATTATGATCCTATAGTCAGGAGAGGATCCAAAAGTCAGAAGAAGAAGAAGAAATCCGTTAAGAAGGCTAAGGTGAGCAATTCACCAACTCAAAAGATCAGGACTCCTGAACCAGTAAGCCTTAGAAGTCAGTATCGACCAGTCCAGTGGTCAAGTATGTTGATCAGAGTGGAAAGAAGTTGTCTGAGACCATCAGGGTCGTGAGACAGATTTGGGTTTCCAAAACTAACATCTAAGGACCCAAAATAAAAAATAAAGGGTACCTGAATATAATTTTGTTTTGCGGGTGCACAAGGACCCTTGGTACGTGGATAGCGGATGCTCAAGACATATGACGTACCAGAGGAACCTACTGAAGAATTATACTGCTGAAGAAGGACCCAGAATCGAGTTCGGAGATAATGCAAAAGGCTATACCAGAGGCTACGGAACATTCAGCATTGGAACCGCCACAGTTCCAAGAGTATCATATGTTGAAGGACTTCAACATAATCTTCTCTCTGTTAGTCAATTTTGTGATAACTCGAATAGAGTGATTTTTGACGCTGGTTTCTGTGATGTCATTGATAAATCTACAAGGAAAACAGTGTTATCGGGTTCGCGCAGAAAGAATATCTATGTAGCTGACTAGAACTCAGCTGAACCTGAAGCATGCTTGCTGGCGAAGAACGACAACAGAACGGGGTGGCTCTGGTACAAAAGACTCAACCATCTCAACTTATAGACGCTCAACAAGCTAGCTAGAAACACTCTAGCAATAGGACTGCCGAATGACGTATTCAGTAAAGACACTCAATGTGAAGCATGTCTGAAGGGAAAGCAAACTAAGAAGCAAAATCCGCCTGTTCCATCGCCTTCCACTGATGGAATCCTTCAGCTGCTACATATAGATTTATTCGGTCCAGTCTCTCCAGTGATGATCAGAGGCAAGAAGTAGGCTTTAGTGGTCATTGATGATTACTCGCGCTACACATGGGTCATATTTATTACCAACAAGTCTGACGTCAAAACAGAGTTGTCTGCGCTTCATAAAAGGCTCAGTGTCGAGAAGAACACCAAGATCATAAAGATACGTTCAGATAGAGGAACTGAGTTCCTAAATTCGATGGTGGAAGAGTTCTGCAAAGCTGAAGGCATATAACATGAGACGTCTGCCGCGCGCACGCCTCACCAAAATGGGATTGCTGAAAGGAAGAACAGAACACTCAAAGAAGCAGCAAGAACCCTGCTCGCAGACTCAGAACTCCCATCTAAATTCTTGGCAGAAGCAACTGACACTACATGTTACACTCATAATAGATCTCTATTGACAAAGCAACATCAGAAGACACCATATGAATTATGGAACGGCAAGAAGCCTTTCTTATCTTATTTCCATATTTTTGGGTGTTCGTGCTTTATCCACAATAATGGAAAGGATCATTTAAAGACTTTTGATAGCAAGTCAGACCAGGGAGTCTTCTTAGGATACTCCCGGGTCAGCAAAGCCTTCAGAGTTTTTAACTACCGGACCCTTTGCGTGGAGGAAAGCCCTCATGTTGTTTTTAATGAGTTTGCTACTGAAGACAGGAGCAGAAACTTAAAATCAGAATCTGAGGATATCAGTAAGCAGCTACAGGATCTAAGCTTGAAAGACAATTTTGAGAAGATCCAGCTGTGTTGGGATGATGATTCAGAAGAGGAAATTGAAGATAAGACTACTGAATCTCAGCCAGCAGTAGAGGTAGCTGAACAGATTGACTCTAGTGAACAGAGTCATTCCCAGGTAACTCAGGTCGATGAAGAAACCCAAGTGGTAACTGAGACCTCTACTGAGGATAATAATTCAGGGGGAACAAATGAAATTCCAGAGCTAAATGCGTCTGAACCTGGTGACTCAGTAGACCCGACTCTAGTAACTGAATTACTTCAATCACAGAATAGTACAACTGAAATGCTTAATTCACCTACTATCTCTGTTGAACAAATTACAGATGAAGAGTTAAAACATTGTCGATCGTAGCTAGACGCTCACACTTCTGATTTAATTATTGGAGATCCTTCAACAAGTGTAAATACAAGATCCAGATTCTGTCAAGGAGAAAGCGCACTATATTCCTGTTTCTTGTCTACTGAAGAACTTCAGTCAATTGAGGACGCACATAAGGATGCTGATTGGATCATCGCATTACAGGAGGAGCTGTATCAGTTCGCGGGAAACGAAGTATGGGAGCTTGTTGATAGACCCCGACATCAGCATGTAATCAAAACTAAATGGGTCTTCAAGAACAAGCGAGATGAAAACAACGCCATAGTAAGGAACTAAGCGAGTCTCGTGGCAAAAGGCTACTGTCAAGCCGAAGGGATAGATTTCGACGAAACTTTCGCTCCAGTTGCAAGATTGGAGGTAATCATACTATTCCTAGCCTATGCAACACATCAGCGCTTCAGAGTTTATCAAATGGATGTCAGTCTGTGTTCTTGAACGACGTGCTGAAAGAAGAAGTCTATGTAGAATAGCCTCCCGGCTTTCAGTAGGGACATAATGTTTATAGACTTAAAAAAGCTCTGTACGGGTTAAAACAAGCACCCAAGGCTTGGTACGATACCCTGTCAGAGTTTCTTCTTCAGAAAAGTTTTCAGAAGGGCACAACAGATTGCACATTATTCAGCATTCGACTGGATGACGACATATTACTTGTGCAGCTCTACGTAGATGACATTTTATTCGGATCTAAGAATGTCACTATGTGTCAACAATTTGAGAAGAATGATGAAGGATTAATTCGAGATGTCAATGATGAGAGAGATGAATTATTTCCTTGGATTTCAAGTCAAATAATCAGAGAAGGGAACGTTCATCAATCAAGGCAAATACACTCGAGACCTCATCAAGAAATTCGGTTGCACATCCGGCAAACCAATCAAGATCCCGATGAACACGAATGTGAAAATCGATCTTGATAAAAAGGGAGTATCAGTAGACCATACTTAATTTCGTGTTATTATTGGTTCTTTATTATATCTAATTGCTACTAGACCTGACATAACTTATGCTGTAGGTATCTGCGCTCGATTTCAGGCGAACCCTAAGCAGAGCTATATGGACTCAGCAAAGTAGATTCTCCGCTATCTCAGAGGAACACCTGACATGGGTTTATGGTATCCAACAGATGATAATATTGAACTAACTAGTTATTCTGATGCTGACTATGCAGGATGTAGGATTGACCGAAAATCAACTTCGGGATCTTGTCAGTTCCTTGGCAGTAAGCTGATCTCTTGGTTTTCAAAGAAACAACATTCAGTAGCAACGTCAACTACTGAAACTGAATACGTGGCTGCCGGAAGTTGCTGCACCCAAATCCTTTGGCTGAGACAGCAGCTACGCGACTATGACATCATTTAAAATGAAGTGCCGATCCTCTGCGATTGCTCCAGTGTAATTGCAATCACTTAGAATCCTATACTTCGTACTAGATGCAAGCACGAGGACATCAGACACCACTTCATTCGTGACCATGTCGAAAAGAAGGATATCAGGATGGAGAAGATCCTACTGACTATCAAAGGGCCAATATTCTGACCAAGCCACTAGCTGAAGCAAGATTCAGAGAACTTTCAGTAGAGCTAGGTCTGTTGGACCCTACTGACTCCAGTCAGTAAGTGGTTTCAGGAGAGGAGCTTTCAGCAAGGGGGAATGTTCACTCTCAGTACTGAACTCATTCAGTACATAGAGATTCAGAAACCATCTACACGAGGTATCAGCTGACTACGATGTTCAGCTGAGAGGTTTGCGTATCTCTATTCAGTAGCTAACATTATATTTAATGCATTAATGATTCTGATTCAACATTTTATTCAATGCCTTAGGAGAATGTCATTTAATATAACGGTTTTCATTGAATGAACGACATTCTATGCTAAGATTGTTGAACTCTGCCGCGCATTAAATGCTTGTCTTATCAAGTTACTTCTTTGGCTATTTACAACTATAAGTTGACTTGGACAGCTAGTTTGATCATTACCTATTTTATAACTTTGAATCCTGGCCGTCCATCTCATAAAGCAGATTTAAACTGAACCGTTGATATTAAACTGTTCATCTTCTTGATCATATATATCACGTTTAAAGTCTGAAAAACCGCCATTTTCACTCTCTGCAAATAAAACCTAAATTTTTCTGAGAACTCAATCTGCTATTTGCGAACTGCTTTCATAATTTCTCAAAAATTATTACGGTAAAATTACATGCATATTCAGTATCCTATGTTTATTTGTAATATTTTTTTTCGATATTGATATTTTATTTTGCATATTATAGACATGGCATCGAAGAATGTTATTGTTGCTACCCCGACCAACATCGTAGAGATCTTGGAGAAGGATAGAGTTTGGTGCGAGCCGATTATGGAGTTCGACACCTGTGAACTCGATATCATGACAGATGTGTTCGAGGCGTTGAGGGCGTTAGGCTCGAGGGTTTCTTGTCGAGGAAGCCAGCCTTCTTTCTTCTACGATAGGTTTCAGAGATGTACCTGAACTCGGATTCAGTAGATGGAGACATTGTGGGATGCTTCATCATCCATCATGTCATAGACCCCGCTCATGCTGACTCTGAGATTAAGAAGATGTCGATAAAGCAAGCTCTTCAGCAGAGCTTTCAGTTGCCAAACATCGGGATTAGTGTCACTGGCTATAAGGACGATTTGCTCGATGAATATTTGGAGATCTTCTGTGGCGAGCCGACGTCGTTCAGGATTTCCTTCCCGAAAAACTCCATGTTCCCAAAGTACAGAGCACTGGCGTAATAGTCACTCAGATACTGACTAGCCAGGCTGGCTCTTTTGATCAAGTGTCCAGAGCGAAGCTCCAGATGATGATGGCAATCTATGATAGAGCTTAGGTCAATTGGACGGAATTCTTCCTGAAGGAATTTCAGACTCTAGCTGCCAAGTTCGATAAGGTGACGAACAACCTAACTGTCAAGGGAAAGCTTCTCTACGGGATGAAGCTGACAGTAATGATCGAGGACTTCTGTGGTGCTGATCACATCACTTATGCTGACAAGGGGTACTTTAACCCTAACAAAATCAGGTTTCATAGCAAGGCAGCAGCCCTACAGTAGATTGGGGCAGGGCCTGCTGAGCCTAAGAAAGGGTCGAAGAAGTCTACTCCGACCAAGAAGAGAACACCACCCAAAGCTGTTCAGAAGACTCCGTCAAAGAAGCAGAAGACGGCTTCTGAACCAGTTAATACTCCTTCCTTTAGACTGCGAGATGAATCAGAGTCTTCTGAGAAAACTGTCTCAGTGGAGAAGGCAGTCTCCACTAAAAGGGAGGCCACAGTGGAACAGGGGTCCGAAGCTGAATCATCTACTCCTATCTCTCAGAATCCACTAGACGTTCCACCCCTCAGTAGTATCCCTCATGCTGAGAAGGCCACGTCTCTAATTGAATTGGATGATTCGGAGATAGGCACTGAAGCCGAGACCATCGGATTAGAGGCTGAAGCTCTTCAGAATAGAGCCTCCCGAGAAGTCTCAGAGGCCATACCTGAGATATCAAGTCACTCTGACTTGGTTGCTCTCGCGAGGCAGGCCAGGCTTCACATGCTGATCAGATTCCAGGAATGGTCTTCGCTGAACAAGCTTATTCTACACCATACCTGCAAACAATTACATGAGGAGGAGCTGATACTCCGCGAACAGATAGGCTATTCCGAGCCTACGGACATCAGCTCCCTGGAGGATTTAAGGGCGGCTATGCTGGCTGTTTTGAACGACCGTAATCCTTCAGCAGCCGCGCCTTCTGATGGGTCTGATCCCGACGATCAGGACTCGCCCAGTGATACAGGTCCTGAGAAGCCTATTGAGGGAAATTAATTGGAGGAGGGTGACCAACCAACAACTGCTGAACTACCTCTCACCATCCTCCCTCCAGTAAAGTCGGCGGCTGGAACCTCTCAGGCTGCGGACCCAGAACAGCTGTTGCTGGGGTCTGCTTTCGAGGTTGCACCCAGCCCGAAGAGCCGATGATCAAAGACTATTGCCAAGACCTTAAAAAGTCAAGGAGCTCATAATCGACTTCTGGCCAAGGAAGTCCATAAAACATGGAAGAGGTCTACTCTTGCTCAGAGTGAGGAGATAAAGGAGCTGAGAACTACTATCCAAACCTCAGCAGCTCCTGACTTCTCATCTCTACTCACAAATGCCTTATCCACTCAGAGAGAAGAGTTCGAGAAGCAACAAGCATCGTTGGAAGCTGCCCAGAAGCGACTATTGGAAGATTTTAAGGCAGCTCACTCAGCACATACTGAATCTGTTTCTTCACTGAGTTAAGCTTCCGAGCTTAGAATTCAATCGCTTCAGAAGACTCTTGAAGAGATAATTGATGCTAAGTTGCAAAGCATTCAGACACTGGTGGATTCCTCACATAAGAAGTACGGTGATGATCTCATCACAGAAAGGAACGACCTCCACCTACGCTTTGAGAAAATGCAGACATCCTTGGATAAGCTGGCTACTGCATATGGCGGTCTGAACAAGAAAGTTCAGGTCCCTACCCCTGGCTCTGCTGATGATGCCAAAAGGGGGAAAGGATATTGAGGACACCGAAGGGGACAAGGTCAGCACGAGGAGCAGCTGGACGACAATCAGCTCCCACTGACCCCCAAGGTACTCCAGGTCAGGCCAAGGGTGTCTCAATAGCGGGTGATGTAGGGCCTGCTGAGACCGGCCCAAGTGGCTTAGGACTGAAGGACTCAACAACCCAAACTCCTATTGAACATATTCAGGAGGTTGCTGATTTAATTGAGGAGAATTCAGACGAGGAGGAGACTCCTCTGCCTCCTCCAGTGGTGGGAAAGGGGAAGAAAAAGCTGAAGCTCCCAACCCCACCACAGAAAGGAGCCAAAAGATATATAAGCCCTGAGGAGCAAGCTTAGATTGAGGCCGACGAAAAGCTTTCCAGGGAACTTGCTGAAGCTAAAGCGGCCAATAAGCCAAAGAAAGCTCCGGTTAAGGGCAAAACAAAGGTCGCAGGGGGAAATAAGACTAGGACTAGGCCTCCCCCAAGGAAACTCGGAATCAGCAATGAAGCCGACAAAGAGAAGGAAGCTGAACATCAACAACAGCAGGAAAAGTCCAAGTCTGGACAGCAGGGTGATACTTCAGGTTCCAAATCCAAATCACAATCACCTGCTGAATCAGAGGAACATGTTCCCTCCTATGTCCCTTCAAAAGAACAAGAATTGGAGATGAAAGAAATATGGGACACGATGGAGAGGGCTTTGGACATGACAACAGAAGCTAGGCAAATCAGTGAAGCCAGAGAGAGAGGCTTAGACTTGGAGATTTAGAAGCTCTCTCGTTAAGAACTGAGAAAGAGGCTCGAGAGAGGGTACCTAATAAGGAAGCTGAAATTCCTTATAAATATAGGCATAGCAGGAAGCCCACTGATCTGAAGATTCACAGATGGCCAAGGATTGACCAATGGATGCCATGGGAGCGGACTCAGAAATGGGAAACTCTCAAAGCTGAATTCATTAAGAGGTACTTCGCGTGGAAGTACTGGCCTGACATGCACAAGATAAATGCCGTTGTTGAATGGCTTCTGGTGAGTGATCCTGAGATATACACTTGAGTCCAGAAAGCCTTAGCTGATAAGGAAGATATCCGAGTCCTTGTTCCTAGACCTCTGCCTCCTCCTCAGAAGCTTGATGGATCATTACATATTGGAGTCATAGAAGGAGAAGTCAGAAGTGCCATCAAAGCCTTAGATCTCGATGAGTCTGATCCTGCTGATGTACTGAAGATGCAGAAGCTCAGAAAAGATACCTTCCAAATGTATGGATTGCCGTTGTTAGAGGAGAAGTCCAGAGATTTCAAAGCACGGATCCAGCAGTTTAGGAGATAGATAGCTTCTTGTATCTTATTTTATTTTGTAGAATAGCAAGAGATGTAATGTACTAAAACTTCTTATCATAAAAAACATCTTTGTTGTTTGGCCCGACAATACCTTATTGTCTTCATGGCCTTGTTTATTTAAGCTTAACACTCAGAATCACCTAAGTGATTACTGACTCACACACTCACTGCTGATATCTGTGTTGGTCTGTTTTACTTAGTCTGATAGATTCTTTTGTTAGAAGCATGAGGGAAATTCGTTGTGTAAAGATGTATAAGGGGGAAATTGCTTTTAGAATTCTGCATAGGTTCTGATATTTCTCTCCTGTATTCCCTCAGTAGATTAGAACTTGATGAACAACTCCACTGATTCTTCTTGTAATATTTGTAAGAAGCTTGTTTCTGATAGTTTGTAGTGTTAGGTTTTGGCATCATCAAATAGGGGGAAATTGTTGGGAGATGATTCAGAAGCTCAGTGCTAGTAGATTTGAATGATCCCAAACCCTAGTTTGATTTGTGAACCATTGAGTTGTAATTGTTTTGCCGTGTCTCTGAGAGTTTCAGACTCAGTAGACATTCTTTCAGCATGGTTCAAGCGCTCAGTTCTGTCTGCTCACTTTTCAGTAGACTATCAGTCTCAGTACCATGGAGTAAAGACTCAGTAGTGCTGGACTCAGCAGGAGCAGCATCCTGAGAGGCTTTCATACTCAGTAGAACTGGACTCAGCAGGAGCAGTTCACTGAACTCAGAGTTGACCTTCAGTAGAGTTGGACTCAGCAGGAGTATATAACTGAACCAAGGTCAGACTCAGCAACGGCCAGACAGTCTTCTTGACTGTCAGTGCTCTTACTTGTTAAATCAGTAGAGTCATACGAGGCTCAGAGAAGTCAGCTTCAGATCTGCCTTGAAGTCTGTTTGTCTCAACTACTTTCTAACCCTCAGTTAATGACGAGCAGCCATCTGTCTACTTTTTGATTAAAGCTGCAAGTCAATATATTTCCAGAAATGGAGGGTAAAGACTCTGCCATATTTCTTTGAAAGAGTCGTTAGCTACCCAAAAGAGAGTGACAAATGGATCATCGTCTCCAATGGATCTTTCCATGACACTTCTCTATAAATAGAGGGAAGAATTCAAATTGAAGCTCACCTAGAAAATCAAGAACACACAGTAGCGATTACGAGCAAATTCAAACCGACTTAAGCTTTCCGCAAGATATTCAGATAATTACTTCAAGCGAAAGGCGACATTCTTGCACAAAGGGAACCGAGCTGATTTAGATTCATAGCCTCTAGTATCCAAGCAATTGAACACGAACTCAGAGAATATCCCTCACTGTTCATCGCTCTAGAAGCCTCATTCTCGTTCCCTTCCCTCTAACCTAAGCTCAGCTGACCATATCTATAGCTTAGATCGAAGGAGTTCATCCCTAAATTGTTCTTTATTGTAAAGAACTCCTTCATAGTTGGAGAGTTTGTCAAACGCTTTAGTTTGATACTTGTAAACTGAGACTTGCTCGGTATAATCTTCAAGACCAGTGTTTGTCCAGTGCACAAACCGACTGAGACTAACTCAGTATAATAAAATAGCCGCCTGATCTTTTTGGGACAGTGGACGTAGGATTGTTTGATATCCGAACCACTTTAAAAATCGTTGTGTTCTGTGTGCTCTATTTTACTGTTACATTGATTACTGTTCATACGGAAAATATCTTTCAAAATCATTCAACCGTGTTT